>JADMNL010000037.1:34145000-34682500 GCA_016271365.2 Neoceratodus forsteri | reverse complement strand
AGGGATGTGGCGAAATTACATCCCTATACCTGACCTGACGCCAGCACTGTACTGAAGTGGGAGACCTCGAGCTGCAGCGTGGGTGCGCACTGCCCTCAGCCAGATTTTCTGACAGTTAAACTATTTTTAAATAAATTACAGGTGACTGAGGACTTGAAAAAGGAGCTTGCAAACTCTGCTCATCTTGGAAGTAACTTCACAAGGGTTTGAATACTGCATTTTGGTTGTCCCTTGGGGTAGCTGGATTGACTACTAGGATTTTGGGACAGAAACTATTTTTAAATAATTTACTGGTGCGTACGATTTTGAGATAGTTTAACTATTTTTAAATAAGTTACTGGAGGTTATTTAAATTACTATAAAGGGCAGTACTCACCAGGGTGGTGGAGCAGTAGTGTATTTGATTGTTTCTAACAGTCACCTGTGGTTGTGGACTACCCACCCCCCTTTCCACACACACCCCCCCCCCAGGCATGGCATTTCCTTTAGTCAAAGTTCTGACATCACTTCAACAGGTCTTGGAAAGAGAACTGTCATTCTTAATAACCCATCACAGTGCATAAAGGTAAGTAACACCAAAAAAAAAAAAAAAAAAAAAATTATATATATTATATATTGTATATTATAAGGGAGAGGGACATGTGGAAGTGGTGCATGCACTGGCTGTGCAAGGCAGTTTTCCAGGAGACATTCTGGAAACTGCGTTGCTGTCCTATTTGCAGGCAACTGTCAGCTCTCAGGGAGGAGACTGCCCACCTCCAGGTTGAACAGGCAAGGACTAAGGAAGACTCCCCCACCCAAAGAGCACCACTGCCACAACCACTGCCTTAGAGGTTGCCAAGTATGAAGAGCAGTTGGACCACAGTGGGTTCTGGGAGGGTGCAGGTGGTGGAACAGAGGTGAAGCTCCCTATTTGTACCTCTACACAAATCATACGACAGTCTGGCAGAGCAAGGTTCCTCTATGATGGCACCCTCAGTGGAGACCAAGAAGAATGCTGAGGACATCCACAAGGAAGACCCACAAAAAGGTGGCAAGGGACACCACAGGGGAAGGAAGGAAGGAAGGAAATAGCTTCTGATAGGGGACTCAATTGTTGGTGGGGGGGAGAACTGGGGAAGGGAGAGGGAAGTAAGGTGCCTGCCTGGTGCCATGGCTTGGAGGGATAAGAAGCGAATCCTCAGGATTGCAGAGGCAGCATCACAGGAGAGGGCACTAGATATCACTGTCCACCTTGGGACAAATGACCTAGCTAGGCATGGAATCAGTGCAGTGCAGGATGAATTTGTGGAGTTAAGGAGGTGCCTCAGACAGGTAGCAAGCACAGTTACCTTCTCAGAGGTGCTGCCAGTCCATCACAGGGGCGAGGCTAGGGTACTGCTCACCATGCAGTTTAATGAATGGTTGCAAAACTGGTGCAGAGCACAGGGCTTTGGTTTCATTGGGGACTGGGGGTACACCTGGAGAGATGAAGGTCTATACTGGCACAATGGTTTGCATCTGTCCACGAAGGGAACCAAGCTCCTAAGTGACAGGTTTAAATGTTTCCTTAGCAAGTTTTAAACTAGCCAAGGGGAGAGGTGCTGATAAGAGGCAGACATTTCAAGCCTCCCCCACAAACATGGCAGGTAGTAAGGTAAACACTGAGGTACAGCCAGAGGGCAGGATAGGGTAAATGGAAAATAGACAAGGGCAATAAGAGCAGGGATGGGGGAAAAAGGATAAAGCCAACATTAAATGGAGGGCAATGAGTACCAATGCCTGTAGTCTGGGAAACAAGCTTCCTGAGCTAGTAGCCCTGATGGAAGATGAACAATTGGGATATTACGGCAGTCACGGAAACATGGTACACGGAGAACCATGACTGGGATGCCAACATACCGGGGTACACAGTCTACAGAAGGGACAGGGAGGGTAAAAGAGGAGGTGGAGTAGCTCTATACATAAGGGAAGGGATCAAAGCTACAGAAGTAAAAAGGGGGAGGACAAGAGGCACTCTGTCACCTTGGAGACAGGGAATGGCATCACAGTCCGCACAGGGGTTGTATACAGACCCCCTGTCTCAAGGGAGAAATAGACAAGAAAATGATAGAGGACATTCTCAAAATGGCTGAAAAGGGGGAGATGCTGTTGATGGGGGACCTGAATATGCCAGATGTTAACTGGATGACATGTACTGCAGCCACATCCAAGAGCAGGGTCATTCTCGATGCCCTGCAAGGGGCAGGCCTTAGATAGCTAGTGTTGGAACCTACTCAGGAGGGAGCAATACTAGACCTGGTACTCTCAAATGAAGAGAGGATCACAAATTTAGAAGTCAGTAGACATCTGGGAACAAGTGACCACTGCACAGCGTGCTTCACAATAAGCACAACCATGGAGACAAGCCATACAAGAACAAGGATACTGGACTTTAGAAGGGCTGACTTTGGCAAAATGGGTGAATACCTGAGGAATGCACTAGCAAATGGCCAAAAAGGAGGGGTGGAAGAACAATGGAGAAAAATCAAAACTGCTATCACAGAGGCAACAAGCCTTTGTGTGAAACGAAACAAAGCGGAGTAAAAAAACGCTATGGTTTTCAAAAAAGGTGGCAGGGAAGGTTAAGGGGAAAAAGGCTGCATTCAAAAGTATAAGGAATCACAGAAGGAGCACAACAGGGAACTATCAATTAAAGCAGAAAGAAGTGGGGAAGGCAGTCAGAATAGCAAAGGCCCATACCGAGGACAAAACAGCCAACTCAGTTAAGAAGGGGGGTAAAACCTTTTATAGGTACATTAGGGAGCATAGAAAGGTGAAGAGAGAAATAGTCAAGATTAACAAAGGAGAGGGGAGGTGGGCAGAGGGAGACAGTGAAAGGTAGAGATACTGAATGAATACTTTTGCTCAGTATTCACAAAAGAAGATGAGGAGGAGGAGTTACCTAAACCAGAGGAATAGAAGCACTCTGGGTGGGGAAGTTGACACCAGTCCATTTACAGAAGAAAGAGTCTGAAAGAACTCCTAAAACTCAAGGTGGACAAAGCAATGGGCCTGACTGGATTCACCCCAGAATCCTAAAAGAACTAAGGGAGGACCTATGACACCACTGACCACACTTAAATCATGGGAGGATGGGTAGTCCCCAGGACTGGAGGAGGGCAGATGTGATTCTTCAAAAGTGAGCAAGGCAGAAGCAGGAAACTACAGACCTGTAAGTTTTTCCTCAGTGGTAGGAAAATGATGGAATCACTCTGAAAGAAAGAATTGTTGAGTACCTAGAGGCCAGCGCACAGGACCCAAAGCAGCATGGATTTACAGCATGAAGGTCATGTCAGACTTAATCTAATTGATTTCTTTGACTGGGTGACCAAAGAATAGACCAGGAGGGGCTGTGGATATGGCTACCTAGACTTTGGCAAGGCATTTGACAGTCCTGCACAAAAGACTAATAATTAAGTTAGCCAGCCTGGGAGTGGGTTCAAGGGTGGTAGCCTGGGTAGCAAACTGGCTGCGCAACAGGACACAGAAGGCAATAGTGAATGGAACACATTCCGAAGAAAGGGAGATTACTAGTGGAGTACCTCAGGGCTCAGTACCGGGTCCAGTCCTCGAACATCTTTATAGGTGACATTGCAGAGAGTCTGGAGGGAAAGGTATGCCTCTTTGCAGATGACACAAAGATCTGTAACAGAGTTGATACACAAGAGGGGGGTAGAAAGGATGAGAAGGGACTTGGCAAGGTTGGAGGAATGGTCAGACATATGGCAACTTAGATACAACGCAAAGAAGTGCAAAGTAATACACCTGGGAAACAAAAACCCAGGAGAAGAGTACACAATAGCAGGGGAGGTACTAACAACAAAAATGGAAAGGGACTTGGTTGTAGTCATATCAGATGACCTAAAGGTGTGTAAGCAATGTGAGAAGTCAGTAAGGAGAGCCAGGGGATACTGGGATGCATAGGAAGGCATCATGGCAGAAAAAGGGAAGTGGTTATCCCTCTGTACAGACTATCTGTTGTGAGATCCCATCTGAATACTGTGTGCAGTTTTGAGACCCCTATTCACGCAAGTACATAGAGAGATAGAAGCAGTCCAGAGGAGGTCAACTAAAATGGTGCAGGGTCTGCAGCAAAAACCATATGAAGAGAGAGAGAGAGAGCTTAATATGTATACCCTTGATGAAAGGAGGGACCGGGGGGGGACATGATAGAAACTTTCAAGTTCCTGAAGGGAATCAACAAACTCCAGGAGGGTAGCATCTTTCAGAAAAAAAGATGTGCAAGAACAAGGGGACACAATTTAAAGATAGTGGGGGGACGGCTCAGGGGTAATGTGAGGAAATGTCTTTTCCACGGAGAGAGTGGTGGATGCATGGAACCGCCTTCTTGGGGAGGTTGTTGGGTCTAAAACAGTAGGGGAATTCAAACATGCAAGGGGACAGACATAAGGCAATTGTAGTGGGGGGTTGCAGGAAGTAGGCTGTTGGTTAACTAGAATCTGCAGCTTATCCAATAGGAAGGGAAATGGGCAGACTGGGTGGGCCTATGGTCCTCATCTGCCATCAAAGTCGGTTTCTATGTTTCTAAGATCACATTTAACACCCCCACCCCACGCTTTTGTAATGCAGTACTCCAATACTGTCCTGCTGGAAGGGCGGTCATCTCTGCAAGGACATGGCAGCTGCTCTTTAAAGGACACCCATTTAATCACATAGGCCTCAAATTCTCTCTATTTTTTTTGGTAAGTAAAAGTGTATTTTAAGTGCTTTTCAAAACCAAAGTGCTGTACAAATGGACAGGCAATTTGAATTTACAAACTGATAACACCAACAACAATAGTAACAGTACAATCACAATAAAATCACTCTCCATATGCTTTTAAGAATAAATAAGTTTTTAATTCCGACTTAAAACTCTCGACGATCAGGCAGCTTCGTATCCAACGAGGTAGAGAATTCCACAAGGTGGGGGCAGCATAGGAAAATGCCCGTGCCCCAGATGTTTTTAAACGAACCCTGGGAATCTCTAGCAATCCCTCGTCAGTGGATCGGAGTGAGCGAGAGGGACAGTAGGGAATAAGGAGATCTTGAAGATACTGCGGTCCCTGTTCATGTAGGGCTTTGCAGGTCAGTAACCCGACCTTGAAGGTGATCTGCCACTGAACCGGCAGCCAGTGCAGTTCGCGCAGCACAGGCGTAATATGATTTCATAGATGTCCCAGTCAAAAGCCTGGCTGCTGCGTTCTGCACCAGCTGCAAGCGGCGGATATTAACCCCCGGTAGCCCTAGGTATAGGGCATTGCAGTAATCAAGGCGAGAGGTAACAAAGGCATGGACCAATGTCGGAAGCTCCGCTGGAGGAACTAGCTGTTTTACCTGAGCGATATTCCTAAGATGGTAAAAGGAGGATTTGACAGCAGATGACACCTGAGATTTCAGGGTCAAACAGTCAATAATAACGCCCAGTTTACGCACCTGGTCTGAAGTTGGGAGCTGGGCACCATCGATCCATATGCCCGAAGGAAGCCCAGCCCTACAAACCGCCTCAAGGCGACCTGGGTCCACCACCAACACCTCAGTCTTATCCGGGTTTAACCTCAGCCAGCTGGCACTCATCCAATCCTTGATCTCGGATAGACAGCTGTTAAGTATAGAGACTGCATCTTCCTGTCTAGGACTAAAGGACAGATACAGCTGGGTGTCATCTGCATAGCAGTGAAAACCCAAACTGTATCGCCTAATAATGTCTCCCAATGGCAGCATATAGACAGCAAACAACATGGGTGCCAAAATGGGAGCCCTGCGGGACCTCACAGGGCAGGACGACGGTATCAGAGGAATAAATTCCGGTGACGACCCCGTCTCCGCCGCGTGAGGAAAGAGCGAAACCACTGCAGAACTGTACCAGACAGTACGCAATAGAGCTGTAGGCGTTCCAGAAGCACACCATGGTCCACAGTATCAAATGCTGCAGAGAGATCAAGAAGGACTAGAATAGTACGAGCCTTTCGATCTCTCGCTATTAGGAGATCATTTAGAACCCAGACAAGGGCAGTCTCAGTACTATGTCTTTTCCTAAATCCTGATTGAAGAGTATCAGATATTGTGATTTGTAAGGTGGTCATCCAGTTGTAGTGCAACCACCTTTTCAATAGCCTTACCCAAAAAGGGCAGGTTAGAGACAGGTCTGTAGTTGGCTGGACAGTTCGGATTCAGTGAAGGTTTTTTCCAGGAGTGGTCGAACGACCGCCTCCTTTAGGGGATCGGGGAAGACCCCCTGCTCCAGAGATTTCCAAACAATTTCAGCAATAATCAGACAGATAGTATCTACACAGCCTAGTAATAGTGGCGTAGGGCCCGGATCCAAACTGCAGCTGGTTGGACGTACAGTCTGGACAATCCTCACACTATCCATGAATTCCGGCTTACCAAAGTCAAACCAGGTGACACAGGTGTTTGTTTCCCCTTGCCGATCACCACAAACCCTTAAAGAGTGAGCCCTGGCGATATCGACCTAATGCTGGCAATCTTATCTCGAAAACCGAGCAAGCTCATCACACTATTTGTGAAAATCTCTTCCAGACTGTAGACAGAGTGGATTGCACAGTCTGTCGACAGTCCGAAAGAGTTGAGCTGGTCGGTTCCGCGCAGCAGCAATCTCCCTGGACAGGAATTCTGCCTTCTTATGGGTTATTGCCGATTGATAGATACCATAATGATATATCAACCTAAGTCTGTCAGCATCCAGGCAAGATTTCCGCCAGGCCTCTCTAGCCTTCGCCCCACTCACCTCAGTTCCTTCAAAGACTCATCGAACCATGGAGTCTTTGGGCTTGAGTGAGTGGGCTATGAACAGGAGCAATTTGGTCCAAGGCCTCGCTCACCGCCTTATTATAGGCAAGAACAAGGTCCCCTGGACCCATGCTCTCACCCGAAATACCCGATAGGTCCAGTACCGCTAGTAGGCCCTCTGGGTTAGCTCCCCTTAAAGGGCGGATACTGGACCATTTCTGTAGAGGCAGGCCTAATAGGGGGCGCCCCAATGCTGAATCTTATGGTGTGATGGTCTGTCCACACATTCAGTTCCACCTCCAGATGCGTGACATCCAAATCCAGTAAGAACACCAGATCCAATGAGTGACCCCCTATATGGGTAGCAGAGGTAACTACCTGTGACAGGCCCAACAGACATAAGTTGGAGGAAGTTCTTTCCAAAGCGCGAGAGTTCATCGTTGACCCAGGCATTGAAGTCACCCAGTATTAACCATCTGGGCGACTCCACTGCCATGTCAACGATAAAGTCCGCGAACTCCCTCAGGAATTCTCCATCACCGGGTGGACGGTAGATGAGAATCCTAAACTCTGCACCTGCTACCAGGATACACTCAAAAGATCTGGTGTTACCCACTGGCACATCCACAAGACTCAGATCTGTTCTAAAGAAGATGGCTACTCCCCCGCCCCTACGATCCAATCTCGGACGGTGCATCACCGAGAACCCACCGGAGCTCGGTCCCTCGGGAGCTCAGCCCAACTGTCCACTGCCCCCCATGCCCAAGCTTACCCCCAGGTGGGGCTGCTCGACAAGCACCCACCCCACAGGACACTGGGTGAGGAGACCCTGCTTACAGAGTGCGCCCCCCGGCAGGACTATGCGAGCAGTGTGGACGGTGGCGAAGACAGTCATGTGTGGGGCCGGCGTTTGTTCTCTGTGCTGCAAGGATCCGGGGTGGGGGGGTGGGAAGATACTCCCAACCTCTGCAGTGCAATGGAGGACAGCATTTCCTGGGAGGCTCGATTGCACCCCGACTCCAGAGTCAGTCCCTGAACCGGATGTCACACCACAACTTAAGCCGATAGTTGCTGTGTCGGCAGGCCAGCTTCTCTAGTTAAAAAAAGGGTCACATTCTGTAGACAATTTTAATGTAGTTTGTAGTTTAATGTTGACTTTTAAAAGTCAAAAAAAAAAATTGCCCACCATATTGGTGTCCCCACACAAAAATGAGTTCATTTACAGTCCTTGATCAACTCCCACTGCATCTCTCCTGGAATTAGGAACACTCCCAACAGTCTGGCCAGTCATGATGCAGTGGGAGGAGTGGGGACTATTGCACCATGAGTGGCTGCACTGTTGGGGGTGTTCCCAATGTTCAGGAAGTATGCAAGAAGAGATCATGGATTTGAAACTAAACAAAGTTGGCTGCAATTACATCATTAGCATGCATTTCAGTTCAAATAAAAAAGATGCAGATAAAACAACCAGCAACATCAATGAATTTTAGACAAGGTAAACACTCATAAAATGTGGGTTTTCAACTGGAAATACCAGGATGTAAAAAGGTTTGACAGTATCTCATTAAGTAGCCCCAGCTGAGCTACTGCAGTTTATAAAGTAGCATGATGCACCAACGTTGGGCTATTGCGAGGTCTGAACTGTTGAAATCTGACAGAAATAAACTGCACCAGCCCCACACCTGGATTCGCAGTTTTACATCTGTGGAACCCATTTGGTCTCCCTTCAGCTTTGTCCTATTGATCCCTACTGTCCTGCATCTCCCCAGGACTTACCTGCAGGCTGGAATTCCCCATGGATTCACCTCCATGGCGGGGTCAGAAAGGGGGAGGGCCATTCTCTTCCCCAAAGCACAAATCAGTCCTGTGCCTCTGGGTCCTGGCGATGTGGGATTGGCAGGCTTCATACAAGCCTGTCCTGCCACCACTTCTACGTTTTTTCCCCCCTTCCTCATACTGGGGCGCGCTAATCAACATGTGCATGTGGAAGCATGACACTCGGCAAGGTCCTGCAGCACCTTTCTTCTGTTGCTCCCGTCACACACTACCACTAGACCATCTGGTGGCAGTCATGCAGTGGAGCATGCAGTCATCCCTCCCCGGGACAGGAGAGCAGTCCTTCAGACGCTCAATCCTCTTCCCCCAACCTGGCCAACCCCCTGCAACCATGTTCATTTTCCAACACACGTCTCCATCTTGGAGCGAGGTGGGAGACATCCAGTGCCTCAACCCTCAGCACCAGTGGGCCGACTCAGAGCGATGTTTGCTTTCCTAAAGTCCTTCTCAGCACTGGTCAGACAAGGACAGACAGTACTACAGCAATGTATTATGTAGGCAAGCATAGTAAAGTACAGTTACGTAAGAACTTACTGTAACAGTAGATCTTCGAGAACAGCTCTTGCAGCAGGTTACACCATTAGAACTGAAGCCGGCAGGCGTCAGGACCCCACAGAAAAATTCTAGCTAGCTATCTTCAGCGGGGACCGACGTCGGTCCCGCCTCCGACGTCAGGCGTGGTACAAAAGGGGGCGGTCCCGCCAGATTCCCCAGTTCTCCAACCGGAGACTTCCGGCCGCAGGTTGACATTGAAATGGGAGACCGAAGATTCGCCGTCAGAAGACGGCAAGATAAAAATCCGTGCTCAGAAAGACTGAGCCATGCCTCCTCCAAGGGGGAAGGTGGGCAGGAAGGTACCTGCTGCAAGAGCTGTTCTCGAAGATCTACTGTTACGGTAAGTTCTTACGTAACTGTACTATCTTACCTCGAGACACAGCTCTTGCAGCAGGTTACCCCATTAGACTGATTCCCAAGCAGTAACGCTGCAGAAATTCCGGAGGAGGAAAATAGAAAGTACATTCCAGGTCCTGAACCTAGGACAGGAGACCCTGTAGCACCGCAAGGCCGAACCAGCCCTTCGCCGAGAGGCGATGTCCAGGCTATAATGCCTGATAAAGGTATGCACACAGCTCCAAGTGGCTGCAGCACAAATAGCAGAGGTGGAGACGTTTTAGTGCTGCAAAGGATGTGGCCACACCCCTAGTAGAATGACCCCGGACAGAGCCCGGGAGGGGCTTTTGTTTGATATAACAGTACGAAATACACTGGACAAGCCAGCGAGACAGACTGTTTGGATACTGATTGGCCCATCATTCTCTCAGAGAAGGAAACAAAAAGCTGTTCAGAACTACGAGAGGGTTTAGTTCTGTTGAGGTAATACCTCAGGCTGCGTGAACATCCAGGGTGTGGAGCAAAGCCTCTCCTCTATTTGAATAACTTGAAGTAGACCGGAAGGTCAATGTCCTGGTTTAGAGAGTGAAGAGACCACCTTAGGTAAAAACTTAGGATTAGTCCTCAGGGATACTCTGTCCCGTGGAAAACTAAATAAGGCTCTTTGCACATAAAGAGCGTAAGCTCAGAAATTCTTCTCGCTGAAGTAACAGCAACTAAAAATAATGTTTTCACGACAGAAACGTAGCTTGCAATCCGCGCAGGTTCAAAAGGAGGGAGTGAGCTGTTCCAGGACAAAGAGCAGGTCCCATGGGGGCACAGGGTCCCTAATGGGAGGCCTAAGGTGTAACACTCCCCTAAGAAATTCCCGAGAGGCGTCCAATTGAGCTACTGTACGATGACCCACCGGGAGGTGATAGGCCGAAATGGCACAGAGGTGCACCTTAATAGAGGAGTAGGCTAGGCCTGAATGAAAAAGGGAGAGGAGGTAATCCAAAACTACTCCCACAGGACAACCTAAAGGGGAAAGATCACGAGCCCGTGACCATAAACAAAAACGGCGCCATTTCATGGCGTACGTCGCATGCGTTGCCGGCTTTCTGGCTGCAGAAAGAACCTCTGCAACCTCTTGCGAGACCCCGTGACGCAAGATGGCTATGTCTCTAGGAGCCAAGCATGCAGGTTCAGAGGCGTGGTCCGGATGGACTAATGAACCTTTCTCCTGAGACAGGAGGTGGGAGCTGGCTGCAGCGGGAGCGGGTTCCGAGATAGTTGCACCAACAAAGGGAACCAGATCTGTCTGGGCCAGAAGCAGGGCCACCAGGATCATGAGTGCGTGCTCCCTGCGCAGTTTGAGAAGAACCTCTGGATCAACGGGAAGGGAGGGAAAGCGTAGAGGAATCTGTTCGCCCAGGAGAGGGATAATGCATCTCGCCAAAAAACACCAGGCCCTGGATCTAGCGAGCAAAAATTGGGCAGTTCTGCATTGGATGGGGATGCGAACAAGTCTAGTTCTGGAACTCCCCAACGAAGGAACAGATCCTCTGCTACCTCTTGAAGAAGTTCCCACTCATGGACTCTGGCCTGGGATCGACTCAGGCCGTTTGCAATTGTGTTGTCCACCCCGGGAACATGCACAGTGATCAGATTTGTGCCGTGTCCAATTACCCAATCCCACACCCTCATGGCCTCCCTGCAAAGAGGGTAAGAGTGTGCGCCTCCTTGTTTGTTGAGGTAATACATCACCGCCGTGTTGTCTGTCTGCAGCAGGAGAGAACATGGTGGGATTACTGACTGAAAAGCCTGCAGGGCATAGAGAACCGCCCTCATCTCTAGGACATTGATATGGAGATGAGCTTCCAACAGGGTCCACGTACCCTGGGACTTTACCCCGTCCAGGTGTGCTCCCCACCCAAGACCTGAGGCGTCCATGGTGAGGGTTACCTCCGGGGACGGCGCTACAAACGGGACGCCCTTGGAGAGCGACCCGGGGACTAGCCACCACTGCCAGTCTCGGATGACAGAGTTTGTGATCCTGACCGGATGCTGCAAGTGGTCTTGCCTTTGGTCCCATTGTACCTTGAGCATCCACTGGGTTACCCGCATGTGGAGCCTTGCGAAAGGGACAGTAGGAATGGCCGCAGCCATGTGTCAGAGCAAGCGAAGGACCGACCTGGCAGGTACGATCTTGTTCGACGACAAATCCCTTATGAGGGATCTGATGCGCTCCGCTCTGTCGTCCGGAAGAAAGCTCTTCCCTGAACAGTGTCCAGGACTGCGCTATAAACTGCAGTTTCTGCTGACGGTACCAGGAGAGACTTCTCGTAATTTATGAGAATGCCCAGAGACTGGAACACGTCCTGGGTGCTCTGAACCGCAGTAACAACGCCTCTCTGGAGGCGGCCATGAGAAGCCAGTCGTTGAGGTACGGGAACACAGTGGCCCTGTCTCCTCAGAGATGCTGCCACGACTGCCATGCACTTGGTAAAGACCCTTGGTGTGGATGACAGTCCGAACGGAAGAGCTCGGAACTGAAAGTGGTGGTCGAGAAACTCGAAGCACAGGAACCTCTGGTGCGCGTGAGCTATGGGGATATGCAGGTATGCGTCCTGCATGTCTAGAGACGCTAAAAAGGAGTCTTGTTTCAGCATGGGAATAAGGCCCGGAAGAGTCACCATGCGGAATCTTTTGTATGCGACCGACACATTGAGGTCGCTGAGGTCCAGAATCGGACGGAGGTCCCTTGATTTCTTGGGAACCAGGAAGAAGTGGGAATAATATCCTCGTCTCCTCTGGTTCTCCGGGACGACTCTATTGCTCCTTTTCTTAGGAGCGCGAGCACCTCTTGCCAGATCAAATTTTTGTGCTGACCCGGATACCGGGAGAGCAAAGGAGGCCTCGAGGGTGGCTTTTCTGCGAATTCTATAAAGTGGCCTAGACCGACCAACTGCAGAACCCACCTGTCGGTGGTAATGGCCTGCCATCCCGGCAGGAAGTTCGCAATGCGACCCCAGACCATGATTTCCCGTTGATCCTGAGGGGCGGGGGCCAGAAAGGAGTCGGGCTGTGGCGGCAGATGGGCCCGCTGGCTGGGTCGGCCTAGGGGAACGCTGACCTCGGCTAGCGGGCTGTTTTCCCTGGGTTCTACGGAAACTGGAGCCCCTCTGATGTGTAGCGGAGCGGGGCTGCTGCCTCTGTGTCCGCCCACGAACACGGCTTTGGTTCCTACGAAAGGAACCAAGCTTGGGTCGGTACATGGCTTGAACCGACCTTACCGCTTCCCGCCTTCTGAAGTTTGGTAATGATCTTCTCGAAGGATTACCAAATAAAACTTCTCCCTCGAACGGAGCGTCCATAATGTTTTTCTGGACATCCGGGGTAAAGCCGGAGACACGTAACCAGGAATGTCTCCGGAGGCACACGCCAGAAGCTGCTGCTCGGGCCGATGAGTCCGCGGAGTCGTACGCGGCTCGAAGCACTTGGGTCCCCACGTCTGAACCCGTACGGAGGAGCTGGAGTATCTCCTCCTTCTGCTCACCTTCGGGCAGCTTTTCAGCCGCCTCCAGACCCTGTTCCCACAAAGCTTTCTGGAATTGAACTATGTGGGTCAGGTAGTTCAAGGATCTGACGGCGCAGGTAGCGGAACTGTACGTGCGCCTGCCCAGTGCGTCCAACTGTTTGGACTCTGGGTCCGGTGGCAGGGTGCTCAAATGTTGCGGCCTCTGTGACCGGTCATGTGAGGCTGTGATGACCAGAGAATCGGCCTGAGGCTGCTATGTCAGGTACTGGTCATCCTTAGAAGCCTTGTACAGATGATCAGCTTTCTTCGGCACCACCGGGAGCGAATGTGGACGCTTCCACGCTGCCTTGGTGACGTCCACGAAAGTGTCCACCAAGGGTGGTACCACCGCAGGCTTGGGGTCCTTTTGCCAAAGATATTTGGCAAGGTGTAACCTTTCGGGGTCTAGTTCTTCTGCATCCCATCCCATGTTCTCCTGGATATGTCGCATAATATCCATGAATGAGGGGTCATCCGGAGGAGATCTCGGTGTCTCACGTGGGTCCGGAGAAGGGATGGAGAGAGGAGATGGGGATCTAGAGGAAGATTAGACTGATCCCGTGTCCTCCGTCGACGGCGAACGTTGGTGTCTCCTGGATCTCTTGGGGCTGGGTGATCCGGAAGAGGATTTCGACGGAGGTCTCCGTTTTTCTGATCTTCCCCTGGGAGAGGATCCAGGCTCCCGGGGGGGAGATAAGCGGCCTGCCGACCCCGAAGGCGAAGGGGGGGCCGGTACCGGAGGAGGAGTGGGGGAGGAGGAGGAGCGGTGGGGGCCATGTCCCTTTTAATGGTGTCCCACCAGTAAGTGAAGAGATCCTTCACTTCCGCTATAGAAAGTCCCGACGACGGCCCAGGCGCCGGTGGGCGGTCGTCGGGTCCCGGCGTCGGCTCCACAGGGGCCCCGGGTAAGGGCGAGGGGGCCCTGGGAGTTTCGGCGAGGCCGGGGTCGCCCGTCTGGTCCTCGGGCTGCGTTAAGTCCTCCTCAGTCAGCGTCTCCTGACCGATGTCTGTCGGAGGCGTGGGAGCCCTCTTCTCAGGCGGAACGGACGCCGTTCCCCCAACCAGAGTCCGCTGGGATGGTTTGGCCGATGACGGCCGTCCGGCAGACTGCTCCAGGGAGGAATGACGTACAGCCGACGACGGTCGGGCCGGTGTTGGGTCCACAGGTCTCTTCAACGGTGTGAGCTCCAAAGTTTTGCGTGGAGGCACAGAAGACGACCGGACGTCGGGAGCCAAAGGGCGGGAACCCGACTTATGATGATGGTGGTGGCGCTCCCCGGACTTCGCCAAGGCCTTGGAAGAGGACGACGACGACGGCCTGGCAGACTTGGCCTGAGAAGAAGAAGAAGAAGGCTTTCTTACCGCAGCCGGGGGAAGGCTGAGAGCTGGCCCTGGAAGGGGAGCGGTCGGACTGAGAACTGGAGCTGCGGGACTCCGAAGCCCTGGACGGGGACCTGGAAGGGGCCTTCTCCCTTCTTTTCTCCGCGTGCTTGTGGGATTTGGATGAAGATTCCCCCTTGAAGGACATGGTCTTCAGTTTTTCCTCCAACAAAAAGCCTGGAGGCCTTCTGATGTCGGATCCTGGTTCGGCTGTTGAAGCCCTGGCAAAACGAACAGGCCCGGGTATCGTGGTCTGGGCCCAGGCACCTAACACAGGCCGTGTGGGGGTCCTTGAAGGGGATCTGTTTCCCTCAAGCACACTTGGAGGGATGACCGGAGGTCGGAGAGGACATCAGCAACAATCTTGCTTGAAGAAAAAAGAATTTCCCGGAGGAAAGCTCTGAACCACGTGTCGCGCGCTAGACTGGAACCGAAGGGTCGAGACATGCAAGTCGGCCAGCGAAAAAAGAACTGGGGAATCTATGCGGACCGCCTTTTGTACCACGCCTGACGCCTGAGGCGGGACCGACGGCCGGAGTGGTCCTCCGCTGAAGATAGCTAGCTAGAATTTTTCCGTGGGGTCCTGACGCCTGCCGGCTTCAGTTCTAATGGTGTAACCTGCTGCAAGAGCTGTGTCTCGAAGTAAGATCTCAAGATCCTCAAAAATGTGGAAAGAAGAAGTGAAAGTTTGAGGTTTGGGATCTGGCCTACACTCTAAAGAGTAGATCTCTGCAGTCTGTACTGCATGCAGGACAGTGGTCAGGCAGACACTTAGGATGGGTCATGTCACACATTTATTTATTTAAGCGTTTAACCAGGGAGGCATGCTGAGCAGACTACTGCTCGATTCCAGATGCACCCTGGGGGAAGGGGGAAGTAGGAGAGCATACAAACAAAAAGGTCCATTACATGATGCACTTCAAAGAATAGGAGAGCATACAAACATACAGTTTTGTCAATTACATGACAAGTATAGAGTAAACATAAGGTAGAGTACAATCACTACAAGCAGGCACATAGCCATGGCTCCAAGAGGTAATACATACAAAGTGTCGATCCCTGAAGCAAGCTGCTATGGTTCGTTTTCCAGAAGTTGGGTGTTTGAGGTAGATTTTTTTGCCTCATAGTACAAGAAGCTGCCACTGTTCTGCTGCAGATCCCTATATCTGGGAATATGGGAACAGACCCAGAAGATGCTCCCAGCATGATATTAGGGAAACTGGTTCCTTCATATTTTCCAGCCTTTTCCTTTCATACAGAAAGTGCTTTTGAAAGTGTGAGTGGAATGGGTAACTGATTCTGGAAGCACCAGTCAGACCCAGACAGCCATGGTACTCACTGTTACCTCAGATGGCCAAATGCACCCCACACTGTGCCTCTGTGTTGACTTTGACAATCTTGAAAGGACAGGTAAACACCCACATTCTGAGTTCCTTCATCTGAATACATGGTTGCTGAAGGGATAGTTTTCAGAGCAGAATCTCTACCAGAGTTTGAAATCCTTAAGGTAGCCAGAAAGCCATCCACAAGCAAAACTTGTAATTCAAAGGCTAGTGTGTGAAAAATTCCCATTTGGCTGAGAATGCAGAGACTGTACGGATTCTGGACTATTCATTGCATATTTGTTTGTTTATTGAAATGTTTTACCAGGAAGGCACACTGAGCGACAGTTGCTAGTCTCCCGGTGCGACCTGGGGAAACATAAAGTTGTTACACTTAAGGTTAGCATCTTTAAATTTGCACCAGTCAGCAATTTCTGCATTTAGGCCCATGGCCTTGCAGAAATATTTGTTTGAGGTGTTTTTTTTTTTTTTTTTTAAACCTCCTCTTTTAACCTCCTCTTTCCTACCCCGGTGTCCACTCCTTCAGACTGCTCATCCCTCTTACACACTTGCCAGGATCTGCCCCTAGAGTGCCTCTCTCCTCCCTCCTTCTGCACATTGGGGTCTGTTCTGGGTTCGGTGGTCTTGGGTGGAGCCGTCTTCATCTAGGACCACCGAGGTTTTTTTTCCGTTTTTCCTCCCTCTACCCCCCCACCCAAGGACGTCGGCACGCAGGACTGACGTCCAGGCAGACGGCGTGCTGATGCACACCGTTGTCAAGTGCCCTCGACATCCTCCCCTCCCTGGCTCTTGGCCGCCTGTGCCCCGGTGCCCGTGCTTCCACCGGCCCCGGAGCGTCGGGTGCATGTATAGCACCCTGGGAACCCACCCCTGGAGGAGGAGAGCATCCGTTGGGACGTTCGATCCTCCTCCTCCTCCCCTCCGACCCCCAGCAACCAGAGTCCGTTCCCGAACCGGGCCGCCGGTGTGGCGTCCAGCGCCTCAACCCTCAGCGCCACCGGGCCGGCTTTGAGGTTCTTTAAAGGCCTCTCACATATGTTTCCCCCTGTGAGTAAGTCTATACCAGTATGGGATCTGAACCCGATCCTCACTCAATGACATGTACTTCTGAGTGTATCACCACCAACTGCTCAGTCTTTATGAAGGAGGATGGGACACTTCCACAGGGATGGGGGTGGCGATGAAGATGAGAGGAACCATTAACAAAAGGACAGAGTCCTCTCAGGGCTCAAGGCCCTGAAGGTGGACAAGACCAGAGGGCCGGATGGCATACACCTGAAGGTGCTGAGAGCTTACAGCAGTTCTTGCAGCACCCCTAGCTAGACTGTTTAACTGCTCTCTGGACATGAGGGTGGTTCCACATGTGTGGAGGATGGCTGATGTGCTGCCCCTGCATAAAAGAGTGGACAATAGCATGAACCAGTCAGCTTAACATTAACTGTTGGCAAACTGATGGAAACCATTGTAAAGGAAAGGTTGGTAGAGTTCCTTGACATGAATGGGCTCCAGGATAGCACGAAGCACGGGTTTGTGGCAGGGAGGTCATGCCAAACAAATCTGATCAGCTTCTTGGATTGGGTCACTAAGGTTGTGGACAGGGGCCAGGCAGCAGACATACTATACCTGGACTTCAGCAAAGGCCCTTGACCAAGTCCCCCATGAGAGGTTGATCAAATGGTTGGCAGACATGGGGACTGGAAGAAATGGACCAGAAGTGGCCGGGGGGGGGGTGGGGAAAGAGAAGAGACAGCAGGTGGTGGTAGAGGGAGAACTCTGGGATTAGAGAGGTTATTAGCTGGATTCCAGAGGTGTCAGTACTTGGTCCAGTCCCATTCAATGCATCAAGGGCAAGATACAGTACATCTTTTAACAGAGGATTCAAAGCTCTGTGGAAGGGTGGACACTGAGGAGGACAAGAGGGGTCTGAGGGAGGATCTTGAGATTAGAATGGCAGTCTGGAATGTGGCAACTGGGGTTAAGTGCGAAACAGTGCTAGATAATGCACAAAGGGAGCAAGAACCCCAGGGCAGAGTACAGACTTGGGGGTGTGATGGTCAGTCTTGAGAAGGGCCTGGGGACAGCAATCAGAAGCAGCCTAAAACCTTCAGTACAATGCAAAAAAGACCTTGGTAAATGCGAACAGGATGCTAGGTTGCATATCAAAGGTGTGCACCAGCAGGAGGAAGGTCATTCTGCCTCTACAGATCCATGGTGCTTCCTTACCTAAAGCACTGGGTGAAGTGCTGGAGCCCATACCTCAAGAAAAACAAATCAGCTGAAGGCAGTGCATGGGAGGCCTAACAAGATGTTCCAAATGCAACAGAATGTTCCCTGCAAACAGAGGCTAGTGAACTTCAACATGTATGTACTCACTAGAGGAGACAAGAGAGGGGGGCGTGATCAAGACCTTCAAATACCTTAAAGGCATTAACAAGGTCGATCTGGGGATCTCTTCTGCATAAGTGAAAAATT
This sequence comes from Neoceratodus forsteri, assembly GCA_016271365.2. NCBI lineage: Eukaryota > Metazoa > Chordata > Ceratodontiformes > Ceratodontidae > Neoceratodus > Neoceratodus forsteri. The sequence continues at coordinate 34,664,245 of JADMNL010000037.1, read as the reverse complement.
CCCAACAACACAGCTACAAATTGGCAGGGAGAAGGTACAGGAAGGAGGCCAGGAAGCACTCCTTCACTGAGAGGGTGGTGGCAGTGTGGAACCCACTGCCAGTGGGGATAGTAATTCCCAATTTAATTGGAGGATTTAAAAGAGGGTGGGATAGTCTCAAGGGGAAAATCTGGGTGTCGGGGGGGGGGGGAGAACAGAACAACGAATAGTACTCTTGAGCTGCACAACAGGAAGACTTGATGGACCTTTGGGTCGTCTTCTGCTGGCATTTTCATATGTTACTGAATTGTCCCATTTTCCCCCCCTCCCGGTACAGGACTCTGACGTTTGCAAGAAAGAAAGAGGATGAACTAATCTCAAGCACAGTAAACTAACTGCAGGAACCCGCCCCTCAAAAGCCTTCCTCTGTATTATTGTGGAGAAGCGGAGTTCGGGGAAGATGATAATCCTAGCATTCTCACAATTCAATGAGCCTATCCTTTTTGCAGCAGCAAGAATCTTGTCCCTCTCCAACATTTGCAGTCAAGATGAGGATGATTTGGGAGGGAGTTTTGGGGGTTATCCAGCAAGTGTTTCAATGCTCTAGGTCTATACACTGTTGCTTCATATCAACTCAGCTGTCAGCTATTTTTACAAAACCCATACAGTCTGGCCCCCAACTGGAGTTCAATCACACGAACATGTGTAGTGCTCTATTCAAGGTGTTCCAGCAAAAGTTTCAGGACCGAGTTTTCTATGATAAAGCCACCATGAGCCTATGGGCCCTCCCTGCCACTGTGAGCGCCTTGGCTGTGGTATGTTTGAACTCCACCACATCTGACCTAGACCTCCGTTTCTTGAAGCCAGCATCCACACCTTCTCATTCAAATCAGCAACCGCTTTAATTAGTACCTTCAGATTATGGTTCAACAAAGCTAGCATGGTCTCTTCAGACTGTCAGTACAGAAGCTGCAGATGGCTTTGTGACCTGCAGCCTCCTGGATGGATTTTGGCTTAAAAAAAATAAAGTCTTTACCAGTACTCTTTTCTGAGATTCTCAGGCCAGGTCAGAACAGTAATCTGCACAGTAAGACCTTTCCAAAGTTACCAAAAAAGTCCATTAAAAGTCTGTTCTTAAGTGACAGCTGCCAGACAGCACAACCAACTTGGTGCATGGCTGACCACACCCCCATCCCCTTTGCCCCCTTATTAGGACTGGCAGTCTTTAGACAAATTACAGCATAATGTTCTGCCACCAAGATATACATTTTAACAAAAACGTGGGAATCAAGAACATGCTGAACAGTCATTAGCAAAATCAGGTCCAGTCTTGTGTACACTCACCGTCTTTGCCAACTGGCAGGCCTGTTCAGGAGAGTTAAGAATTTCATAGTAAAAGACAGAAAAGTTAAGCGCCAGTCCAAGCCTGATCGGATGTGTAGGTTGCATCTCCTTTTTACTAATATCAAACGCCTCCTGGTAAGCCTCCTGAGAACATTTTACCGTTGCTGAAGAGGAAAAAGAAAAATGAGGACCGTTTGGAGAGAACATGACTTCCACAAACTATGAACATTGCTAACAAAGCAAACTGTATTATTCCTGCATATCAATAAGCGTTTATTGCATTACATCTTAAATACATTAATCTAAATGAAAAAGTCCTGAAGCAAGGGTTACATAAGTGCATCTGCATAAATAAATACACAATTCCTTCATGGTTATTTGCATTTATTTCCCATGATACCCTGCATTAGTGTGAATAGGTGTAATTGTGTGTTACTTTCACCTTTTTTTCCCCACTTCTAGTTGCTATAGTCAATAAATCCAGTACTGGCTAGTGCAAACATCAACTCCAGACCAGTCATGCAGTATTGGAAGCCTGACAGATATATATCTGTTTTTTTTTTTTTTTAATTTATTTAGTTTTTGTTGACTGGGTAAGTGCGCTAGACAAATCCTGCCTATTTTCAGGCACGACCCGGGGAGGGGGATACAGATGAATGCCAACTGACCTTGAACCAGATTAAGCAGTTTGTGGTATTTTTAGTGAATGAGGGAAATTTGGCCAGGACACCGGGGAAATTCCCCTACTCTTTTTGATAAGTGCCATGGGATCTTTAACATCCACCTGAACTACCACCAATCCAGGCAGATGGGACCCCGTCTTAATGTCTCATCCGAAAGACGGGTTGAGAATGAAAAGTAAAAAAAAATAAAAAATTTTTATATCTGTCTCAGCCATCCACCCACAAAATCCATAACTAGATACCACCTTCTCCATCTGCACTAAGACAAACTTGTTCATAGGCAGGTCCTGTCCTTTAAATACTCAGGGGTGTGGCTGCACTCCCAACTTACCTACCATACGTATGCAGATAAAATGACTACTTCAGTGACTTCCTAGCTAGGTACCAAATACAAGACCTCAAGTCTCAGGAGAATGTAGGTAAAAAGAATTATAATTCCTTCTTCAGGACTATGGAGGTGTGGTTTACTGTGCAGCCCCTAAAGCCAAACTGCACAGGCTGGATATCCTGTCCAGTGACCTGTACTTCACGCTGAGAGTACAAGAATGAAGAAGCAACAGCTCAAATATGTTGTAAAAGTAATAACCTCCTGTGACTGCAGCCTATGACTAGTGCATGCAGCAGGGGATTCAGAGATGTGCCCCTGAGAGGCACACTGTTTAAGATGTCCGGGGGGGTTCACAACATGACTAACCAGATCTATTACGATTTAAAAATATTTACAATGAGTAGAAAAGTTTTGATATGGCTTAATACAATATGCTCATCAGGGTAACCCCACTTGTCTGGGGGATTCACTCAGAGTTCCTCCCCTACGACACTGGGGCTCACATAACGTAACACACAATAGAGTTTTCTATTGTAAGTTACAAAGGTGCACTGTGCATACATATAGAACCCAAACAAACAAAGAAATAAGTACCTTGGCTGCAGCACCAAGCTGTGCATTGCAGAAAGAGTAAGGGGCTTCAGGGAGTCCTAGGTTTCCAGCTGTCTTGGGGCACAGCTGGAAACACCATATACCAGGCTGCTACACCAATCTTAAGGGGGGAGAGGGGAAGAGACAGCACTTACAAATCTGAAAGATGCTTTTGACAATCTTGCTTGTGTTTACCCCTCTGGCATGAGATGGATGACCTTGGTATTGACTGAAAATGAATATCAAAAAAATTATCCCCAAAAAACCTGGGCAAGGGTCAGAGCAAGACAGAATGGAGAAGACTCTGAACCCTTCACCTTTAACTCGGGTGTTTCAGACAAGGCTGCATCTACCCTCCAGTTCCTGTCTTTTTGTCAACCATCATCCAAGTAAGTTCAGAGGACAAGTCCCCCCCCCCCACACACACACCCCAACTTGACAAAGATTCTGCTTACTGATGTATACAGATTATCTTTCTAAAAAGCTCAAACAGACCAATTAGCATTTTCTGGTGACTAGAATGTGGTTGAAGACGCAGGACTATATTAATTAATCTAAAAGAACAAATGATGCAATGGTTTTGTGCAAACAGGGTTAAAAGATATTACTACATTGGTTTCTAAATGGGAAAATGCATGCCCAGTTCACTGTTGGTCTTTGGGCTTATGTTTCAGCTCCAGCTCATCATGAACACATTCTAGACTTCAAAATAAAAGCAAGACCACTAACACAAGGACACAGTATTTCCCCAGAAAATATGGTGTCTGTTATAGTTTTATTGATTTTTCCAATTCAGGCAGCATTAAACACATTTATATTAAAAGCTGAAGCCCAATTGCTCTATGGAGATAAAATCTGGTAAGTTTATGATTGGACGTAAAGTAATACTGTACATAGTACGGAACCGAGGAACATCTTTGAGAAAGATTTAAATGACCCTCTAAGCAATTCAGCACAACTTGACTGGAGTTCTGTGCTTGCTAAAAAGAGACCTACAAGCCAAAATCCTAGTTATAAAAGATAAGCCAAGCGACATGCAAATGGATCCTGAGAATTAAACATGAAAACTGGAAAAGTGTTTAAGGATTAAACTTGAAAAAAGTGGAATAGTTGCTCTATATTGAGTTGCAGTATCCAGAGTGACTGGATTAATGGAAATATTACAGAAAGATTGCCTTTAATGAATAATCTGTTAAAGAGCAGCTGACGCCTTCAGGAGAACTTTAACAAAACACAATATTTAGACATAGTTCAGGTTGTACTTCATTAGTTCTGTATTCCTCCCTCCAGTATTACTGGTGTAATTTGCATGAAAATAGGATCTTTGCTGCTGAAGAGTTAATCTATTCCTGTTGCTTTCTCCCCGAGGTTATAATGTACTGCTTGTGACATCATAGTTACTCCCATGACAGACCGATATCACAACACAGGATTATGAGTTGAAGCAGGGAGTAAGCTAAAGAGGCAGATGAAGTCTAAGATATAAAGATCATGTATTCGTGCAAATTTCCTTATTAATAAATTATGGAGGAGAAATCTATAGAATATATTTTATTTATTCCATCATTGTGAAATAACCTTTACGCAAACTGCTCTTTTTCAAAGGTTTCACATCATGACAAGAGGTTAACACAGGAAGGTAGGTTACAGGCTAAGGGTACACAACATGTAGAGAGGCAAAGATACAAGATAACAGCAAAAGTAATCTATTTACAGTTTCAGGTCAACTACTACAAAGGAGCTGTATATACAGGTTACTCACCTGTAACAGGAGTTCTAGGAATGGTATATGTTGTTCATCCACACTCATTGGCAGGTATCCTTGCCGCTTTAAATCTTGCCGGAAGGTCTTCAAGCTTGCTCCTCCCACCCACCCGGGTGGTATAACTCTGGCTCCGCCCCATGACGCCAGATCTGGCCCGCTGGAAGCTCAGGTTGTGCGTCGAAGCCGGGAAGGTCGGGTGGGTCGTGTGGATGAACAACATATACCATTCCTAGAACTCCTGTTACAGGTGAGTAACCTGTATTTCTAGGGACATGGATATGTTGTTCATCCACACTCATTGGCAGACTCCTAGCAGTTCTCTGGGAGGAGGAGGCAAGATGCACACCCCAATACTTACTTGGGAAAGAGAGACTGAGAACCGAGGCCCCAAAACCAGCATCCCGGCGTGACTCAAGGTCGATGTGGTAATGGGTAATGAAGGTGTTTGCTGACTTCCAGGTAGCAGCCCTGCAGATTTCCTGGATAGGGACGCCCCTGGAAGCAGCCACCGTTGCAGCAGTATGGCGGTAGAATGAGCTCTTATCCTCTGGGAGGCTCCATGCCCGCCAACTTATAGCAGAGATCTATGCAGGAGGTTACCCACCTGCTTATCGTCGCTTGGCTGCAGGTCTGCCAGATGCGGCTTCAGCGTAGGTGACAAACAGCTGAGCAACCTCCCCGAATTTAAGCTGTGCGCCTCCCTTATAATAAGCAAGTGCCTTCTAGGGTCCAGAGTATGGAGCCTATATTCGCCTCCGAGGTGTGATTGGGGTAGAACACCGGCAGAGTCAACACCTGGTTAAGGTGAAACTCAACACCACCTTCGGAAGGAATTTCGGTGGGGGCGCAGGGACAACCTTGTCCCTGTGGAAGACCAGGTAAGGAGACTCGATGGAAAGCGCCTGGAGCTCTCCCATCCTTCTGGCTGACGTGATAGCCACCAAGAAGGCGGTCTTCCACGACAGGTGAGAGAGCACACCTGTGCATAGGTTCAATGGCTTGCCCATGAGCTTTGCCAGTACCAGCAGTAGATCCCACGGAGGTGGGGGTTCCCGCGACTGAGGGAAATGTGATCAAGGCCTTTGAAAAAGCGCCAGACCACCTTCTCCTGCGCCACCGACTGCTTCCCGGCCCGCGCCCGGTAAGCAGAGATGGCTGCCAGGTGCACCCTTAGGGTAGTCGACCTAAGCCCTTGACTGGAAAGGGACCATAAATAGTCCAAGATGCTTGCCAAGGAACAGGAGGAAGGTCCAAGCCCTCGCCTACACCAAATGGAAAACCTTTTCCATTTGAAGGCATAGCATTTTCTGGTCGACCTCACGGGACGCCTCAACTACATTGAGGACCTCGTCGGAAAGACCAAGGCCTGGAACTCTAGCCGCCAGGAACCAGGCCGTCAGGGTGCAGGGATTGAAGGTCCGGATGGAACACCTTCCCCTGATTGACTGAGAGCAGGTCCGGGCGAGCTGGAAGCTGCCGCGGAATCCTGGAGCTGAGACTGAGGAGATCTGGGTACCAGAACTGGCGAGGCCAGTCTGGGGCTATCAGAATCACCTGCGCCTTGTCCCTCCTCGCCTTGAGAAGCACCTTGTGGATCAAGGGAAATGGGGGAAAGGCGTAAAAGAGGCCCGGGGTCCACTGCTCGAGAAGACATCCCCTGCAGCGAGCCCTGCTGAGGGGGCGGGCATGGAACAGACTCAGCTTTGCGTTCTCCCTGGAGGCAAACAGGTCCACCTGAGGTGTGCCCCAATGGGAGAACAGATGCTGTACTACCTCCGGCAGGAGAGACCACTCGTGGGATGCAGCCCCTATCCGGCTCAGGGCATCGGCCAGGGTGTTGGAGGCCCTGCCACGTGAATGGCTAGGAGATCCGCCTCCAGGCGCGCGCACGAGTGACCAAATGCGGAGAGCTCCTTGCATAGAAGCATGGAGCGCGTCCCGCCCTGGCGGTTTAGATAGTACATGGTCGTGGTATTGTCCGTCTGGACTCGGACCACTTGACCCCGGAGGAACGGAGCAAAGGCGGTAAGAGCTAGGCGGACCGCTCGGAGTTCCAGCAGGTTGATGTGGCATCGGGACTCCCTCGGGGACCAGAGGCCATGAGCCCGGTGTTCCCCCAGATGGGCACCCCAACCCATCAGAGAGGCATCGGTCGATAGAGAGCCGTCCTGCTCGGGCGGACGAGCAGGGATGCCTCCTGCAAATGATCTGGAACGGTCCACCACTGGAGAGCTGCTCCACATCCCCTGTGTCACCGACACAAGCTGGTCCAAAGGATCGCAGCTGCTAGACCACTGGCTGGCCAGTCACCGAAGGGACGATGTCCCAGCCGGCCCAACGGACCACGCTTGGTGCAGGCCGCCATGAGACCCAGAAGCAGGAAGTCCTGGGCAGGAGTCAATTGCCCAACCAGAAATGATCGGGCAAAGGAGGAAAGAACCTCGGCCCTGTCCGCCTGGAGCCAAGGCTCTATCAAGAGTCTCGGCTGCTCGAGATGAATAGAATCACCTGCTTCGCCTCGAAGTCTGACTTGCCTCTTGATAAGGAGGCCCAGTTGAGAGCAGACCTGGAGGCCAGATCTCTGACCACTCCGCCTCCTTCCTGGAGAGCTGCCATCAGCCAGTCGCCCAGGTAAGGGTACACCGACCCCTCGGCGCCAAGAGGGAATGCCGCCACCACTGCCATGCATTTGGTGAAGACCCGGGAGCTGGAGACAAGTCAAGGGCATGGCTTTGAACTCGAAGAGGGATCCTTCCGCCGAAGCGAAGGAATCTCTGGTGAGACGGACGGATAGGGACGTGAAAAGCGTCCTGCAAGTCCAGAGCAGAACCACACCTGCTGCTCCAAGGATGGTATTATCTGAGCCAGAGTGACCATCCTGAAGGTTCGAGACCTTAGGAACTTGTTTAGGTCGTGGTAGGTTGAGAATGGGCGCCAGCCCCGTCCCTCGGAACCAGGAAGTACCTGGACACAAACCCTGGGTCTGAAGGAGGGTCCACCACCTCTCTTATCACCTCCTTCTGGAGGAGAGCCGATGTCGCCCGACGAGCCGCCAGTGAGGCTGGGGATCCCGAAGCCCCGAGGCGGCGACGCGCCTGAAGGGTGGTGCCTGCTCAATTCCAGAGGCAGGCCTCTTCCCACCACCTAAGACCCACCTGTCCGTGAAACAGCGGACCAGGCGGAACGGAAGTGCCGGAGTCGCCTCCCCACGGGGACCCAGGGTAAGGTGACGGAATGGGGGCGACACCCCTCAGCCCGCCACTGGGCAGGCTTGGAGGAGGGACCGCCGAGGGACCTCCTGGGCCTTTTCCTCCTGCCTCCTGTTAGAGGAAGCCGCGGCTTGGGTTTGGGATGCCAAGGCCGAGCCTGCTGGCCCTGACGCTAGCTGGGTCAAGGCATGGGGCACAGAAGGACGAAGGGCTTAGGCTGCGTTTCATGCCTTTGTCCTTCTGAGCGGAAGAGACCGAGTCCAAGGTAGCATTGGACTTCTCGATCCTCTGCAGGTGACCTTCCACCCCAGGGCCGAAGGTCAGTCCCCAAAAGGGAACATCCGCCAACTTGTGCTGCATCCGGCGCAAAGGTGGATATCCTCAGCCATGCCCGCCGCAAGACAGCCACCGCGGCGCCACCGATCTGGCACATGAGTCCCCTATATCCAAAGCAGTCTGGAGCTGCTGTTTGGCCACTGCCCTGCCCTGGTCCCGCACCTGCTTAACCGTAGTCTGCAGATCGGGCGGGAAGATGAGGATGACCTCATCAGGGGAGCCCAACAGGGCATGAGAAAATGTGCCATGAGGACGCCGAACTGGCCTAGTGACGAGCCGAAGAGGACGGCGTAGACTTTTCGCCCGACATAGTCCAATTTCTTGGACTCCTTGTCAGGAGGTTTGTCCACATCCTGGCGTTGCCGGGCGCCGCAGAAACGCTGTCGGTAACCAACCCCTCAGCAGAGGGGTGTTCCAAAACCGGACAAGGAACCGTAGGGGACCGTGATACTTCCTGGCCATCCTGGCCGAAGGCGCAGGGCAGGAAGCAGGGCGCTGCCAAAGCTCCAGTGCGGACCCACTATGGCCTCGCCACCGGAAAGGCCTCGCCGGAGAATCCTCGGTCCAGAATCTCCGTGAGGGGATACCCGGCCCGCTTGGAAACGGGTTCAGCTCCATCCGGTGGACTCCGAGATGAGCCAAGTAGTCCTAGGAAGGACGACGGGCTATCGTCCATTGACTGACCTCCTGAAGACTCCAAGTCCAGTCGCTGGAGAAAAAGGAGGAATCATCTTCGACTCGGAAGAGTCCTCAAGAGCTGCCTCTGGCCTGAGGCACCTTCACCTGCCAGGTCGGTCGGGAGTGAGGGTAACTGACAGCCGATGGGGTAGACTCTCAGCGGACCAAGAATCCTTGGTCGGAGCCCCAATTGGTGGCTGTGGAGGCGGAGGTTCCACCGGAATCGGTGGAGCAGCTGGTTTGGCCGAACAACCGCCTGGGTAGGCTCGATAAGTCGAGGGGTTGTGCGGCCGCCCCGTGACAGTTACTTAATGGCCGGAAGGCGACGGGTCGGCTTACTCCCGCCAGGAGGAGCTGTTGCAACATAAGGTCCTCGTACGTCGACGTAATTTATGCCAAGCCTCCCTCATCGCGAGGAGGAGGACGAGGCCGCCGGCGACGCCACGCGGTGCCGAGACCGAGACCGCCCGCGACGGTGGGATCGGGCTGGACCGCCAAGAGGTCCGAGACCGAGACCGACAGTCCCGGAATTTCCCGAGGTCGGTGCGGGAGGTGTCGGCCGGAACCGGCACTCCCTTCGGCTCGGATGGTGCATCCGAGGGCTCCGGAACCGGAGGCACAGGCGAGCCCACGGGATCCTCAACTCCTCCCGGGGAACCGGGGAGAGGGGAATCTCGGCTGCTAAAGGCGACAGCCCGTCCAATGGGTGAGAAAAATCTCGACTTCATCGGTGGGAGTTCTGTCAACTGACCTGACGGGACACCGTGAGGCCAGTGGTCAAGCCGAGCGGTCGGACTGCCGATTGCCCGACGGCCCGGGAGAGGACCTTCCCGCCTCCCAAGAGCTACGACGGAGGGGACTCCTACCCCTGTCCCTCTTTTGGACCGAAATAAGGTCCCAGAACGTAGGCCCTTCTCCTTTAGTGGAGAGGGACAGACAAAGCTCCTTAAAAAGAAGCCGTGTAGAAAGAGCCCAGAGAGGCGGGAGAAATGCAGCGGCCCGAGGGAAAGACTCTGACAGCGCCGCCCTCCTCTTACGGAGACCATCCGCTCGAGCTGATCCGCTTGAGCCCGCCTCATGAACACGACAAACCGGGCCTCCTTGGTTCACGGAGAAGAAGCGCTTCGAGACAGACCCAGTTGCAATCAGACGCTGCACCCGGTCTTAGGGGGCGTGGGCCGAGAAAGATGAACACAGGTCGAAGCCTGCGAGGTGCGTGCTCAAGGCCTAAGCAGTGAGACACCACGTGGGTGTGGATCCGTCCGAGACATCTTCTGCCCATGGGCATCTCCGAAATCCGAGTCGATTTGTCCGCCGCAGCCGCGAGGATAGAAGACTGAAGTCTTTTCGCAAAATTTATTTTAAATCATAAGCGGAGAAATAGGAACCAGTCTCAAAGCATGGGCGTTAAGGGAGAAACCTGAGCTTCCAAGCGGTAAGGAAGATCTGGCGTCATGGGGCGGAGCCGAGAGTTATACCACCCGGGTGGGTGGGAGGAGCAAGCTTGAAGACCTTCCGGCAAGATTTAAAGCGGCAAGGATACCTGCCAATGAGTGTGGATGAACAACATATCCATGACCCTAGAAAGGAGCGATCAGAATCATTCTTGCTCCTTCAAAAGCAAGCTTCTGCAGCACATGAGGTACCAGAGGAATTGGGGGGAAAGCATAGACGAATCTGTCCTTCCAGCTTAGAGATGGTGCCGCTCAGAAGCGTCTCGCTCTGGGCGGCGAACAAAAAAAGATGAGCTTTGCATTTTGGGAGGCGAACAGGTCTGAGGAGTCCCCAAATGGGAAGATACTTTTAGAACTTTTAGTCCAATTCCCACTCATGTGGTAGGCCCGACCAGCAACTTAGTCTGTCTGCCAGGACACTGTCTGAGCTCCCGGGCGTGGATGCGCAGTGAAGAGAGGTTGTGACGTTGCCCAATCCCAGACCCTCATCGCTTCCTGCACAGCGGGTAGGACTGAGTTCCTCCTGCTTGTTGATGTACTACACCAGCACATGTTGTCGTTTGGACAGCTAGGTGACCAGGAAGGATATATTGGTGAGAAGGGCTGGAGCATACAGCACTGCTCGGAAAGCTCCGTGCCGCGTGATGTGAGAGAGCGATCTCCAACTTTGACCATAGGCCCTTGGTTGGGTTGAGGACCTAAATGGGCTCCCCAACCTTTGCGCAAGCATCCAGTAGTCAGAGTCTGATGGGGAAGGATGAAAAAAAGGCCCCAGACAGGTTCTCTCGAATCATCCACCATTGTAAGTCTCTTACCATAGGCGAGGAGATGAGGACCAGATGATCTAGGTCGTTTACTAGTTGATCCCACTGAGATCGGAGAGTCCACTGAGAGATCCTCATGTGGTGGCGTGCTCAGCCGAACTGTTGGGATGGCCGCCGCCACTTGGCTGATGAGCGGGCACTGAGCCTGGGACACTCCTGTGTTCAGATGAGGAGGAAATCTGGGACTGGAGGGGCCCCTCCTGTCGGAGGATTCCCGATGAACTGGAGCCTCTTGTGGAAGGATCCAGGTGAGACTTGGAATGGTTGATGGTAATACCCAGGCCAGTGAAAACCTGCTGGGTGAGGGAGAGAAAATGCAGGAGTTCCTCCCTGGGCCAGGGCCCCAGAACCAATGGTCCAGTGGTAAACCTGAGCTCCCAAGGAATGCAGGTGGGCGCTACATCAGGCATTGGTAAGACTGGGAGGGCGAGGAAAGACCAAATGGGAGCACCGGAATTGGTAGTGGACCCCTGGAGCAAAACCTGGCGTACTTTGGTGCGAAGGGTGAATGGGGATGTGCAGTGCGCATCCTGCATATCCAGTGCACAAACCACTGGCGGCTATAGCAGGGAAAGAGGGTTTGAAGGAGGATCCTGAACCTTTCCTATTCCATATAGGTTCAGAGAGCTGAGATACGAGAATAGGTCTGAGATCTCCGTCTTCTTTAATTACAAGGAAGAAGTGGGGAATAGTAGCCGTCCCATAGGGTGAGGGGACAGGCTCTATAGCCTGTTTAGCAAGGGCATAGAAGATTTCTCCTGAACAAGGAAGATGGTCCCTTGTAAGCGGAGTTCAGGGGGGGTGGCGTGGGGTTTCTGTAGAAACTCTATGGAGTGCCTCTGCTGTGATCTGAAGCACCCATGAATCGAAATTATCCTCTCCCAGCCCGGAAGGTGGAGGAGAACCTCCCTCCTACCCGGTTCCTCCGAGGCGTCAGGAGTGGTGGGAGAGGGAAGGAATCAGTGGTGTGAGGCAAGCGCGCAGCTGGAGCACCCGTTGCGTTTGGGAGTCGGGGCCCGGCACCTGTGAGGGCCAGTCGTTTGATAACCCGCCTTCCCTGAGAGTTTAAGCAGGGCCGGCTGTGTCTGCGAAAGGATGGCACTGTGAGGATGGGGACAGTGCACTGAATCAACAGATTTAAAAGGCGTCCTTCTCCTGCCAAATCAGTGATGATGTCCTTGACATCTACCACCCAAAACAAAGAACCCTGAAGGTGCTTCTTGGATGAAGACAGCTACCTCGACGCAGATCTGACACACGGAAGCCATGCATAGCGCCCGAAGACTCACGGCGGCAAGCGCGGAAGCTCAAGTCCTCGCAGTGTCCACTGCGTGGTGGGTGCGTCCTCAAAAATATGGCATTTGGCCGAGCAGAGGCAGAGCAGGGCCAGGTCGGCTAACTCTACTTGACTTGGGGTCAGGCAAAGAGTCAATCTTAGATTCCGCCTGGAGTGCAGACCGACTGGTAATCCCCCATATGTGCTCACACATGAGTTCAGGCCCTAATCCCAGTGTGGAAGGCGTAGATCTTCCTTCCATACTGATCCAGAGCGAGATTCCTTATCGGTGTGAGCTCAAGTGTTCAGGGTGTGCTGACTAGGCCATGACCGCCCAGCTAATCACAACCAAGTCTGCACGAAATGTGAGGCTAAAAGTCTCTACACCCTTTGGAGCCGAGCCATAGCCTGTTTGACTTCCCTGGGAAGTGGGGCTAAGGCAAGCAGTTTGCTTCAAATAATGGAAACAAAAGGTGGGCATGAGGCTCGATCCAGGGTGACACTAGGGTAGGAGCCGTAATGGGCAAGTCCAGATGTTCGGCAAGTTTAACCCGTTGAGGATCTGGCTCTAAAGAATGCCACCGATGGACTGCCTGGATCTTCCTGAGCAACTCTGTGAAGGAAGGATCCTCCGGAGGAGTCCTTGGCCGGGGCTTGGACGGAGAGCTCGGCTCGTCGTCTTTCTCGGAACAACCATCGGAAGCCTCCGAGGAGTCAGAGAGAGAGAGAGAGAGAGAGAGAGAGAGACAGGAAGAGGAAGAATCTGAAGCACAGTAAGACTCCTAACTCGTCTAGGGGGAGGCAGGTTCCTTGGAGGGGATCCCAGAGCGATGTCCTGCCCTTCTCTGGATCCTGAGGGTAAAGCCTGGGAATCTGGAGGAGGAGAGAGTGTGCCCGTCTGGGGCATCTGGGAGGCAGGGGGTAGCCACCGTCGCCCGTAAGACTGCTCCTCGACTTCCATGGTGAGCTGAGCCTTGGCCTCAGCCCACCAGAGGCAAGTCTCCTGAAGATCACAGGCCTGGGGGCGGTGGAGGAGGGAGGGATGAGTTATGCGGAGGAAATCCGTAGGAGGAGTATCTGTAACCCAGACTGTGGGTATACGGGCGGGTACTGTCAGCGCAGGATACTGCAGACCTGGGAAAACCCGGCCCGGATAGGACAGCACGGATACCCAGGCACTGGAGGAGCTGCGGGCAGACTGCAGCCCGGGTACTCCCGCAGGCGGATCAGTCCAGGATAGGCCCATGGGGTGGAGGGCCCGATGGAAGAGAATGCCTGCCGGCGTCGGAGGGCGGTGTCAGGACCCCGTCTGATCCAGCTCTTCCAGGAGAGAGATCGGGACGGTAGCAGGGTCAGAGCCTCGACCAGGGACGGAGGAAAATCCCGGGTCCGGGCAGGGGACTGGGGCTCCCCTGGCGACAGCGAAGGCTGCGAGGGGCCTGGTGCGACAGGCGCCTTGAGGGTCTGCCATGGCTCAGAGGCCCAGCGCTCTGCGTCGGAGGGAGCCGGCAGTGAGCAAGGGCCCAAATCCGGCAGATGGAAGGCAGCGTCCGACCGGGGTCCCTCGTCTGAGATGGGCAGAGGATGAGAGGGCCGGTCGACTGGGACACTGCCGTCGCCGCCCGAAGGTGGTCGGCGTCTTCGCCTTCTCCGGCGTGCGTCAGAGGAGCCGGCCCGGTACAAAACAAGGGAGGTGCCCGCACTGGTAGGCGCAGCCCTGCGGTGGTACTGGGGCTGGAGTCTCCTTTGGCCGGAGACACCTGGCAGGCTCAGTCTGAACCCGGCGGGTGGGCGGCGCCTCCTCAAAGCCTTGGAGGCTGCAGTGGGCGACCCCTGGAGGATGTTACCTTACGACTCCAGCGGAGTCGCGGGCGAGCCTTCTCCTGGTGCCTTTCCTTGTCCCGCTTTTGTGCCCTTCAGGGAGGTCGGCGCCTGCCAAGTTTCTTCAACTCCTTCTCCATGCGGACATCTTTTTGAGGAGATGGGCTTGAGGACTGCTGGCGTCGTCTGCGGGTGGCAGCGTTGAATTGAGCAGTACGGACACTTGACCCGCGTGGTGAGGCCCAAGCAGAAAAGGCAGAGGTGACCGTCTTTGTGAGGCAGTTTGGCGCCCGCTGAGTCGCACTTATTCTTTGAAGGGACGACATCCAGCGTTCACCTGATGAAAAGTATAAAACACTGAAAACTTTTCGGAAAAACTGGAGTAACAGGACTGAAGCGATATGAACTTAACGCGGCTACTGCGAGCTGGCCGGCGTCGGGACTGCCTTATACGATGTGGGTGTGGCGCGGTCACCTGGCGTGGGGGTGGTCCCCGCCAGGGACTGCTGCTAGAAATGTTTCTGTGGGGTCCTGCCGCCAGCCGGCGTCAGCTCTATATGTAATTACCTACTGCAAGAGCCCTCTCGAAGTAAGATCTTAAGTTCTGCTGAGGCTGCCGGCTCAAAGGGAGGCAGTGTAAGCTTCTCAAGAATGAAATTCAAATCCCAAGGAGGGCAGGAACCTGAATGGGGGGTCTCAAATGAAGAACCCCTCGCAGAAAGGTCTTCGCGACCTCCAGCTGAGCAAAAGTTCTGTCCCCAAAGGGAGCATGATAAGCGGCCAGAGCCACCATGTGAACCTTCAAAGAGGAATGACTGAGACCCAGGTCGAAGAGATACCGCATGTAGTCCAGCGGCCACCCGATGGGGCAGGAGAAAGGCTCCAAATCTTTGGTCGAAGCCCAAATGGAAAACTGTTTCCATTTCATAGCATAGGTGGAGCGGGTGGATGGCTTTCTGGCCTCCAGCAAGATCTCTGCTACTTGAGGGGAAACCCCAAAACGGGCTTGTGCTACGTCTGTAGGAGCCAAGCATGCAGCTGAAGGGACCCGAGGCCCGGATAGACCAGGGATCCCCAATTCTGGGTCAACAGAAGCTGTGAAAAAGGAAGAGGAATCAGATGTTCCTCTGAGTACTGTTGCAGAAGAGAGAACCAAACTTGCCTGGGCCAGAAGGGAGCAATGAGAATCATACTGGCCCCTTCTGAGCTGAGCTTGTGCAGGATCCTCAGAATCAAACGGAATTGGGGGGTAAAAGCATAAATGAATCTGCCCTTTCAGCTGAGACAGACCGTCTCTCCAGAGCCTCCCACGCCCTGGAGCGAGCGAGTTAAAGGTGGGCAGTTTTGCGTTTAGTGGGGACGCGAACAAGTCGACCTGAGGGGTTCCTCAACGTAGGAAAATGCCATCTGCTATTTCCTGGTCCAATTCCCACTCGTGAGGTTGTGCCGAGGATCGGCTCAAGTGATCTGTCAACAAATTCTCTACTCCCGGGATGTGGACCGCCGTGAGATGAAGGATGTGAAGGATCGCCCATTCCCAGACCCGCATCGCTTCCGGACAGAGGGTGGAATGAATCTCCCCAGTTTGTTGAGGTGCAGACTACACTCATTGTGGGGTCTGGACAGCCAGATGACCAGGAAGCAGAAAGGGGTGCAACGCTTGAAGAGCGTTCAACACCGCTCTGAGCTTGAGCATGTTGATGTGGAGCGTCCGCTCGAGTATAGACCACGAGCCCTGGGTGCGCTGGCATCCCAGATGAGCTCCCCAACCTTCGCCCGAGGCGTCCATATTCAGTGTTTGGGAGGGGGGAGGAAGGCAGAAGGGAACTCCCTGACAAAGGTTCTCCTGAACCAATCACCAGTGCAAATCCCAAATCATCGGGGTCGAGACTAGCACCCCTTGGTCCAAGTTGACCAATTGATCCCTCTGAGACCGAAGAGTCCACTAAGAGATTCTCATGTGGAACAGAGTGTGCAGAACTGTCGGAATTGCAGCCGCCATGAGCCTCAGGAGGCGAAGGACCAATCTGGCGGGAATCCGCCTGTGAGAGAACAAGAAGCCTGCCTGAGCCTGTAATGTGGCCACCGTGTCTGGGGGTAGGAAGGCCACCCCGGTGGTCGTGTCCAGAATCACCTGATGAACTGGAGGCGTTGAGATGGGATCAAATGGGATTTGGCATGGTTAATGGTAATACCAAGGCTGGTAAAGACCTACCTGGTAAAGCAAATGGAACACGCAGGAGCTCCTCCCTGGATGGGGCCGCCAGGAGCCAATCGTCCAAATGCGGGAAAACCCTGCATTCCCTGGAGTGCGCAGGTGGGCCGCCACCACAGACAAGACATTTGGTGAATACTCGGGGGGCCGAGGAAAGGCCAAATGGGAGGGCCTTGAACGGGTAGTGGTGCCACTGGAAAGCAAACCGGAGGTATTTGTGGTGGGAAGGGTGGATAAGGATATGCAGGTACGCATCCTGCATGTCCAGAGCACACAGCCACAGTCCCGGCCGATGGAGGGGCAGGAAACTGTAGGGAGAGCATCCTGAACCTTTTGTACTCCACGAACAGATTTAGAGAGCTGAGGTCCAGAACGGACCTCACGTCTCCGGTCTTCTTGGAGACCAGGAAGAAATGGGAGTAGAAACCTATCCCCCGACGAGGAGTAGGGACGGATTCTATTGCCTCCTTCAACAGAAGGGAGGAGATTTCTTCCTGAACCTTGAGAAGATGTTCGGGGGAGTAAGATGACCCGGAGCGGTTCTGAAGAAACACTATGGTGTGGCCCTCTGCTATGAGCTGGAGGACCCAAGCGTCGGTAGTGATCCTCTCCCAACCCGGCAGATGAAGGGGAGAATCTCCTGCCTTCCGGTTCCTCTGGGTCGACCAGAGGCTATAGGAGAGGGAGGGAGTCAGGAGGTGTGGGCAGCGCCACGGCTGGAGCTCCCGCATCCCGTTTGGATGGGGGAGGGAGTCTCTCAGCCGGAGGGAACCAGCATTTATTGGCCCGCTTTCCTTGTGGTTTTGCCTTAGGCCGTGCGCGACAGTGAAAGAAATTACGCTGTGCTTGAGGGGCTCTGTACACGGAGTCGACCTCCTTGAGAGCAGGGCCCTTCTCAGTCTGGTAATGATGTCCTTGACATCACCACCGAACACCACTGAACCTTGGAAGGCGTCCTGAATGGCGGATTGTACTTCCGAGGCCAAACCTGACGCCCGGAGTCAGGCATGTCACCGCAGACTCACGGTGAACGCCAAACTTCATCTAGAAGCGTCCACCGCATCGTAAGTAGCACGCATGTGCCTACTGGCCGAACGTGCGGAGCGAACTTGGTCTGCCACTTCCTGTTTAGTCTGGGACTGAGGAAGGATGTCCAACTTGGCTTCCACCTCGCTAAGGATAGCCTTCTGGTAATCCCCCATGTGGGCCACGTAGTTCAAGGCTCGGATACCCAGAGTGGAAGAAAAAACCTTATTGCCGTACTGGTCCAGAAGGCAGGATTCCTTATCGGGTGGGGATGAGCTGAGGTGTTTCAGGTTAGCCGAATGGCTGTGCACGGTGCTGATCATGACCGAATCAGCCTTGGGGTGCGACTAAAGAAAGTCAATCCCCTCAGGAGCCTGATACAGCCTATCTACCTTCTGAGGAAGGGGGGCTAAAGCCGACGGTTGTTTCCAGATAGTGGAGGTGAGGTTGGCGTGAGGCTCGATCCAGGGTGGAACCAACGTGGGAGCGACCTCTGGCAAATCCAAATGGGCAGCTAGCTTCTGCCTCTGTGGATCCAGCTCCAGATGTTTCCACTGATGAAGAGCCTGGATTTCTCTCAGCAACTCTGTAAATGAGGAATCCTCCAGATGAGACTTCGGAGGAGTCCTGGGCTTGTCAGGAGTGTGAGGCTCGTCCAGATCGGAGCTATCGGAGTCATCCGATGAGTCCAAAGACCCCTCCCACTTGGGGGAGGAACATAGCCCTAGGGGCAGGTGCCACCCAGCCTTAGACCCAGTAGCAAAGTCTCTGGAGTTGGGGTGGGACGGGGTCTCTCGCACCCGGCAACGGGAATCCAGGACCGGGGCCGTCGTCGGGAGGCGGTTCTCCACCTCCCTGGTGAGCTGAGCCTTGGCCTCAGCCCACCAAGAAGCCAGAGTCTCCCTCAGGTCCACTGGCGGCTGAGAGGGTGGTGAAGAAGGGGGATATGGATACTGGGGGTATCCACAGGGAGAGTATCCGTAGCTCAACGGCGGGAATCCTGGAGTCGAGTACTGAGGGACCGGGTACTGCGGTGCCGGATACTGCAGAGCCGGATAAGACAGCGTCTGATAAGACTGCGTAAGATCAGGCACCAGGGGCTCTACCGAAGTAGAAGGTCCTGGAGGAGGCCCCAGGCGGGCCCGGAACAGGGGCACAGCGGGCGTTGGGTCGGCATCGGGTGATGTCCGGCAAAGGGACATCGACCGGCAACAGGGCTGGCGTCAGGCCATCTGGACCTACGGGAGGAAGGCCTGAAGGAGGCACCGAAGAGTCCCCAGTGGCGTCCGGGGAAGGGCCGGAGGGATCCTCCGGGTCCAGCTGGGGAGACACAGAGGCCTCAGACAGCAGCAGTGAAGGCTGCAGGGAGCTGGCGGCGCTGGATGAGATCAGAGGATCGGATATAGGCTCCTTCGCCGAGCGACCGCCGGATGGGCTGGCGGGCATCTGACCGGCGGGATCCGGAGGAGATGACCTCAGACTGATCGGACCCAGCGCCCGAAGGCTGCACAGGGAAGGCGACCTTGGCGGGCGGCTTGATGACGGCGCTGCTCCGAAGGGTCGGCGACAGTGGTCGACTCAGGTGGACGGAGGCCAAGCCCAACACGGAGAGGCTCAAACCTGAAGCCGTCATGGCGGCATTACTGGGAGCAGATGCCTCCTTTGTCCCAGAGGCTCCCAAATGGCCTGAGTCCGAACCAGCCGGGGGCGCTGTCTCAGACACCACCAAGATGGCTGTTGAGGCGGTCCCCGGAGAAGCGTTACCTGAAGGGCCAGCCCCAGCCCGGCGTTGCGCGGCTGAGGTTGTTCCTCCCCCTCCTCCTTCTTCAGGCCCTCGGAAGAGGTGGAAGCCTGTCGGAGCTTTTTCAACTCCTTTTCCATGGAGGACATCTTTAGTATGTGAGCCTCCAGGGACTGCTGCCTTCTTTTGCAGGTGGCCACGCTGAACTTCAGGCAGTGCTGACAGGAATCCATGGGGTGGTCAGGGCCTACGCAGATGAGGCACCAAGAATGGCCGTCCTTGTGCAGGAGTTGGGTGCTGCACGAGCCGCACTTGTTCTTGTGCTCGGACGTGGTAGGGGACGACATACACGGCAGGCAAGAAAATCCCGACGAAAATAATCGAAACCGATGAGGGAAAAAAAAAAAAAAGACTGTATAACTACCGGCGTCGACTGACTGCTGAGCAGTGGAACTTAACCGCAAGGCGCTGTTGAAAGCAAATGGCGGGAAAGAACTGGAAGGCGGGCATGAGGGACCACCCCTTTATACAGACGGTCACCTGACGTAGGGGCGGTCCCTGGCCAGAGACTGCTGCTGGCTTTAGTCCTATATAATTACCTACTGCAAGAGCCCTCTCGAAGTTAGATCTCTGTTTTTACAACCTGGTCAATATGCTGCGTGAAGGACAGTGTGTCGTCAATGATGACCCCCAGGTACTTGAAATTATGCACCTGCTTAATAGGTTCTAATCTGTTGCTGATAATAGACAGATTATCCATCATCAGCAAGGTAGGCCTTCTTATGCTGTAGGCTAGATATTAGCATTTAGTCTTCTTGTAGTTAAGACGTTTCCATGATTTAAACCAGTCCTCCAGATGGGAGAAGGTAGACCGTAGCTCCTTTTGCAGGTGATGTGGTTGGGTGCTGCTGCTTAGAATAACTGCATCGTCTGCGTACAGGGTGACTTTGCTCATGCACACTTCCGGGAGACTATTCAGGAATAAACTGAAAAGGAGTGGGCCCGAAATGGAGCCTTGAGGAACTCCAAGCCCTATTTGCTTGGCAGATAAGGCTGCTGAGCCTATTTTAACACTGGAGATCTGCAGGACAGGTAGTCTTTGAACAAATACATATACATATACATATATATATATATATATATATATATATATATACACACACACACACACACACACACACACACACACACACACACACACACACACACACACACACACACACATACACACACACACACACACACACACACACACATACACACACACACACACACACACACACACACACACACACACACACACACACACACACACACACACACACACACACACACACACACACACACACACACACACACACACACACACACACACACACACACACACAGACACACACACAGACACAGACAACTATATTATACTACTGAATTGTCTGTTTTTATAGTTTTCTTTGAGGTATCAGCAGCTCTTTAATGCAGCAGATCAATAAATAAATCTCCCGCCCCTTGGAGCAAGGAAACCAATGTAGCTATGGAACACTACTTGGTAGACACCAGTAACGAAATTCTACACTGATAAATGCAGACTACTCTTATGAATGCAGACAATATTTTTGGGGAGAAAAGTAAATATTGGAAAACTGAGATGAGTGTGTTTGAAATGTTATGTCACGTTGCATTATCCAACTCTTCATATCCTTATTGTTCACAAATGTGATCATCTGATATGAGGAACAGGCTGCCTCCAATGTAAGACTGGCAAAAACATATCTGGGCATCATAGCACTGGACCAGAGTGTACCACTTTATCATAATGTTGGTACTGGAGATATCTTCCCTTCTGTGATCCCATGGCAATGGATCAGTGATATGTTCATGTGTGCCACCCCCACACCCCAGGGACCACAAAGCACTCATTGTGCCACAAGGGATTTCTTATGCATTGTGATGTCACAACGCCCACTTAACAAGAAGCTCATTTAGCTGCCAACCCACTTAGCCTTCTCCTACAGTGGATACTAATCTGGTATCACGCCCCCCACCAAAAAGCAGAATTATTCAATTATTTGTCCAGTGCAACAATGTATGGTCTTGTTCACGATAATGTGACATGGACCGGGAAGTATGCTGTACTGCAACGCAGACTTCAATTTTTCGTTTTAAGTGAACAGTAAACAGCCTGTGACTAACAAAAAGGTCTGGTTTGGAAAGACGTGCCTCAGATAGTCGAGAGGTAAAACAGGCAACCTACCCCCAAAACAAACAAGCCCCAAAAAAGTTTAATCTCAAACTGCCAGAGTTTCACTACAAGTCTGCATTGGGTGGAACCCTAAAATTCTGTAATACCACAGATGTAGAATGGTCAGCAAAATCTGCCTCCTGCCACAATAATTTGTGTATTTACAGTATTTTAATTATTCAAGTGTATCCTCCTGTCATCCCCCCAGCCCAGTCATTGACCATCTTAAGGACTTACGGGTTGACCACAACTTCAGAGCCACACATTGGTGGTTGGGCCTCTGAAGTAGGGTCTGTGGTGTCAACGGGGGATGCAGAGCAAGCTGGGGCATTTTCCTCAGTTTTTGCGCTGCGAGATCTATACCCGGCTTAAGTCATGTGTGTACATATGAATGCACTTCCAGGTTGCATCAGTACATCCCCCCACTCACGTCTGCTGTTCCCACTAGGTGGCAGGCAAGAGGTGGGACTCAGAATCCCTCCTACCCATGGGAGGAGAGCTGTCCATAGTACATTCAATCCTCCCTCCCTCTCCCCGCCAGCTCCTGAGGGACCCTGGTCCAATTCCAGAAACTGGTTTAACAGCATGGCAAGCAGTAAGGAATCCAGAGCCTAGGCCCGCCACCCCACTGTGCCAGCTCAGACAATTTTTAATTTCCCCGCTAACTTAGTATTTTGTCTGTCTCTGCCCAGACCACCCCCTTCAGACTGGCTCAGTCATCTAGCTTCTCCAGGGCTTACCTTGCCAAGACATCCTATGCCACAGGACTGGTGGAGGTGCCCGGTCATTGGTGTGAGGCCTGCAGAGATTGTGCAGTCATCCTGTGGGCAGTGCGTTTTTCTGGTTTTATTCCCTTTATGTGGAATTGTGTGGTCTATGAGCTCCACCTCATGCCTCAGGAGACTCCCCCATGTCTGCAAATGGGGTCCATTCCCTACATGGTCCTACTGCGATGCCAACCAGAATGTTCTAGCTAGCAGCAAAGCAGCAAGACACATGAACCCCAGTCAGAGGAAGGAGAGATGCCTAGGGATGCTCAATCCTCTGTCCCCCCACATGCACTCCTGATCCATTCCCGACCCAAGGATGCTGCCGTTGCGAGAGGTGAGGCAGTCAATGCCTTAGTCCTCTACACCACTGAATCGGCCCCAACAGTAATTCTTTTTTGGCATTCTAGCACAGAACCACCCTGTCCAGCACATTCATGTAAAGGCCTTGTTCCAGTGGAGATCTGGGACCATTGTATTGTTGAGGACCCAAGTGGGCACCTCACCCCAGGTTGTAGGTGTCCATGGTGATTATCATCTGTGGCTGGAACTGCAAAAAAAGGGAAAGCTCACAAGCAGGTGATCCCTATCCTGCCACCAAAGCAGGGTATCCCCAAGGGGGTGTGAACAGCAATCAGGTGGTCAAGTGACTGCAAGGCCCAAGATCACCGTGCTTACAGCAACCACTGAGGAGTCCCCATATGCATGTGTGTCAGAGGAACCTTGACTACAGATACAGATGCTGCCAATGAGACCCTGGAGGCTGGCATGACAGGCCAAAGCATGGTCCCTGCATTCCCCACACAGGCTGCCTCAGCTACAACAGCCATAGACTTGTTCTCAGGAAGGAAGACACAACCTGGACCATGTCAAGGACAGCCCTTACATACTGGAGCCTTGAACAAGGCACCAGAAAGTACAGTTACGCAAGAACTTACCTTAAAAGTAGATCTTCCAGAGAAGCTCTTGCAGCAGGTACCACAATTAGGACTGACTCCACCTGGCAGCGGTTTCCGGCAATTTTTTCTTCCAGCACTACCAATGTGGGAATGCCCCCCGCTGACGTCAGCGTCACCCTACATAAGGGAGGAGTTCATGTGCTCCAGTTCTTGCATGCCCCCCCCACCACCACCCGTAAGGCAGAGAGATTGTAACCGGCAATAGTCAGATGTATGAGGTAAAAATATTCCTTCACAAGGAGGGAAGACCAGCCTGGAAAAGGCCTTATCCCTAGGGGAAGGAGGGTGGGAAATATACCTGCCGCAAGAGCTTCTCTAAGATCTACTGTTACAGTAAGTTTTTACACAACTGTACTGTCTTACTTTGAGAGGAAGCTCTTGCAGCAGGTACCTCAATTAGGACCGATTCCCAAGCAGTATAAACATATAACAACCCCTGGGAGGGGGAACAGTATGGAAAGGAACAGGAAAGGGGGGGGGGGTGTCCCTCAGGAAACCAGGCCCTGAGGAACTGTGAGGCCAAACCGTGCTCCGTGTCTGGAAACTATGTCAAGGCTGTAATGCTCGACGAAGGTATGAACAGAACTCCAGGTAGCGGCAGCACAAAGATCAGCTGCTGGTACCCGCTTCAGTGACACTAAGGAAGCAGAGACAGCTCTGGTAGAGAGCTCTAACCAGCCCCAGGGTAGACCTGTTATGCTTCTCATAACAAAAAGTAATGCAATGAACCAACCAGCGCAAAAGCGTCTCTTTGGTGACCAGGCGACCTAAGAACCGTTGAGCAAAGGATACAAAAAGTTGATCCGATTTCCTGTCCCCTTTGGTCCTAGCCAGGTAACATCGGAGAGTCCTGTGGATGTCTAAGGAGTGAAGCACGGCTTCCCCCTCTATTAGAATGCTCCGGGTAGTACACTGGAAGCTGAACAGATTGGTTCAGAGTGAGCTCAGAAACCACCTTCGGTAGAAACTTCGGGTTAATGCGAGGATCAACCCTATCTTTGTGGAAAGCAATACAAGGTTCTCTACACGAGAGCTTCTGAAATGCACCTCGCTGAAGTAATGGCTACCAAAAGCAGAGTCTTCCAGGACAGAAGACTGAGCTCAGCCTCCATAGCCCGTTCAAAGGGAGGAAGAGTAAGCTTCTCCAAGACGAAAAGGAGATCCCAAGGGGGAACAGAATCATGGATGGGAGGTCTGATATGCAGACTACCTTGCAGGAAGGCTTTGGAAACCTCCATCTGAGCCACCGTCTTATCCTATATTGGCCGGTGATAAGCAGAGATGGTGGCCAGGTGTACTTTGATGGAGGAATAACCAAGACCCGTCTCAGAGACAAAGCAGGTATTCTAAAACTGAGTTAACAGGACAGACCAGCGGGTCCACCCCCTTTGCTGTGCCCCATATACAGAAACGTTTCCACTTCATGGCGTAAGTGGCCCTGGTGGCAGGCTTGCTCGCCACAACCAAAACTTATGCTACCTGATCGGACACCCCAAATCTGTCTTTAGCTAGGTCCTGAAGAGCCAGGCATGCAGGTGAAGAGAGCGCAGATTCAGATGGATCAGGGATCCTCTGTCCTGTGACAGAAGATGAGGATACTGGAAGAGGCAGCGGAGGCTCTGCCGCTAAGCGCTGAAGCAAGGGAAACCAAATCTGAAGAGGCCATAGCGGAGCGCTCAGAATGAGGGTGGAAGGTTCTGACTGCACTTTGAGAACCTTCTGCAACAGCAGAAAAGGAGGAAACGTGTAGAGAAACCTCTTTCCAGGAGAGGGACAACGCGTCTTGCAAAAAAGTTCCAGGTGCTGGACTTGCGAGCGTTAGAACGGGGCAGTTTTGCGTTGGACAGTGATGTGAAAAGATACAGGTCTGGTGTCCCCCACCAACAGAAGATGTGATCTGCGACTTTTTGAAGCAACCCCCATTTGTGAGCTTGCGATTTTGTCCTGTTGAGCGTGTCTGCTAGTACGTTTTGTTCCCCTGGGACGTGTACCGCCGTCAACATGAGCTGGTGCTCCAGAGCCCAGTCCCACACTCGCATGGCTTCCCAGCAGAGGGGATAAGAGTGTGTGCCACCCTGCTTGTTAATGTAGAACATCTCCAAAGTGTTGTCAGTCTGTACCAAGAGGTGGCCCAGCACAAAGACCGAGACCAGGGCTTGCAGGGCATAAAGGACTGCTCTCGGCTCCAGACTGTTGATATGCAGATCTTCCTCTACTAGGGACCAGGAGCCTTGAGTGCGATGTGTCCCCAAGTGAGCGCCCCATCCCGAAGACGACGTGTCCGTGGTCAGAATCTGGGATAGTGCCCCTATGTGGGCGGGGATGCCCGCCAGCCAATTTTTTGATGACATCCACCAGCGTAATTCCTGGCGTACTGATCCGGATCGAAGTGTCCAAGTTGTCCAATGTTTGATCCCACTGAACCCTTAGCAACCACTGGATGGTTCTCATGCATAATCGCACCAGAGGGACAGACACTATGGCAGCTGCCATATGCCATAGGAGCCTGATGAGGAGTCTTGCAGGAACCCTTGAGGCTGAAGAGATCTGGTATGCCAGGACCTGAATGCGACGTGCTCTGTCAGAGGGAAGAAACACCTTCCCAAGAGTGGTATCCAGATGAGCTCCGATGAACTGTAGGTTCTGGGATGGGAGCAGATGAGACTTGTCCCTGTTGATGGTGATCCCCAAGCGCTGAAACAGCGAAATGGAGTCCCTGATGGTTTCCAACAGGCGGGACCAGGAAGGAGCCAATCATCTAGATGGAAACACAAAGTGGCCCCATTTCTGCAGTGCCGCGGCAACCACTGCCAGGCATTTAGTGAAGACACTGGGGGCTGAAGAGAGACTGAAGGGAAGGACTTGCAACTGATAGTCCTAGTCTGAACCTAAACCTCAAAAATTTGATGGCTCGTGGCGATAGGGATATGCAAGTAAGCGTCCTGCATGTCCAGGGACGCCAGCCACACTCTGCTGAAATGAGGGGCAGGAGAGTGGGAAGGGAGACCATCCGGAATCTCCAAAAGGAGACCCACTGATTCAGATCGATGAGGTCCAGGATGGGCCTGAGACCTCCCAACTCCTTCGGAACTAGGAAGAAGTGGGAGAAGAAACATCTCACGCTCGGCCAGAGGTACCAGCTCAATGGCATTTTTGTCCAAAAGGGATATCTCCCTTCTGACCAGCGCTTAGTGTTCCCTTGGATAGCAAGATGGAAGCATCTTGCTATCCAAGCAGCGGGAGGGAGGGTGGGCAGAGGGAGACTGAAAAGGCAGAGATACTAAACAAATATTTTGCTCAGTATTTACGAAGGAAGAGGGGGCGATACATAAAACAAACAGTAGTAACACTCTGGATACAGAAGTTGATACCGGCCCATTTACAGAAGAAAGGGTTCTGAAAGAACTCTTAAAACTGAAGGTGGACAAAGCAATGGGGCCTGATGGGATTCATCCCAGAATTCTAAAAGAACTAAGGGTAGAACTAGTGACACCACTGACTACCCTTTTTAACAAATCACGGGAGGATGGGGTGGTACCAGAGGACTGGAGGAGGGCAGATGTGATTCCCCTTCACAAAAGTGGGAGCAAGGCAGAAGCAGGAAACTATAGACCTGTTAGTTTAACCTCAGTGATAGGGAAAATGATGGAATCACTTCTAAAGGAAAGAATTGTCGAGTATCTAGAGGCCAGAGGGGCACAGGACCCTAGGCAGCATGGATTCACAGCGGGAAGGTCATGCCAGAGCAGATCTGATAGATTTCTTTGACTGGGTGACCAAAGTAGTAGATCAGGGAGGAGCTGTGGACATGGCCTACCTAGACTTTAGCAAGGCATTTGACACAGTCCACACAAAAGATTAATATACAAGTTAGCCAGCCGGGAGTGGGTCCCAAGGCGACAGCCTGGGTAAAGAATTGGCTGGAGAATAGGACACAGAGTTATAGTAAATGGAGTCCACTCAGAAGAAAGGAGGGTTACTAGCGGGGTACGCAGGAGTTCAGTATTGGGACGGTCCTCTTCAATGTCTTTATAGCGACATTGCAGAAGGACTGGAAGGAAAAATATGTCTCTTTGCAGATGACACTAAGATCTGCAACAGAGTTGATCATGAGGTGGGGTGGAAAGGATGAGAAGGGACTTGGCAAGGTTAGAGGAATGGTCAAATGTATGGCAGCTTAGATTCAATGCTAAGAAGTGCAAGGTAATGCACCTGGGAAACAAAAACCCAGGGGAAGAGTACACAATGGGGGGTGAGATACTAACAATAACAAGAATGGAAAGGGACCTGGGGGTAGTCATATCAGATGACCTAAAGATGGGCAAGCAATGTGAGAGGGCAGCAAGGAGGGCTGGGGGGATACTGGGATGCATAGGGAGAGGCATCACCAGTAGAAAACAGGAAGTTATTATCCCTCTGTACAGACAGCTGGTGAGACCCCATCTGGAGTACTGTGTGCAGTTCTGGAGACCCAATCTCCACAAAGACATAGACAGGATGGAAGCTGTCCAGAGGAGGGCAACTAAAATGGTGCAGGGTCTGCACCGGAAGTCGTATGAAGAGAGACTTAAGGAGCTTAATATGTATAGCCTCGAGGAAAGGAGGGAGAGGGGGGACATGATAGAAACTTTCAAGTACCTCAAGGGAATCAACAAAGTCCAAGAGGGTAGCATCTTTCAAAAAAAAAAAAAAAGGTGTGCAAGAACAAGAGGGCACAATTTGAAGATAGAGGAGGGGCTCAGAGGTAATTTAAGGAAGTATTTTTTCACAGAGAGGTTGTGGATGCATGAGCGCCTTCGGAGGAGGTTGTGGAGTCAAAATCAGTGGGGAATTCAAGCATGCATGGGATAGTCATAAGGCAATTCTGGGGGGTGGGGGTAGGAAGTAGGCTGCTGGTTAACTAGGATCTGCAGCTTATCCAGTAGGTAGGGAAATGGGCAGACTGGGTGGGCCAAGCGGTCCTTATCTGCCGTCAAATTCTATGTTAAGCAGTGGTCTGTCCGGTGGAAAATAGCTGAACTCTATGGAATGCCTGAACTACACGAGAGAGGACCCACTGGTCGGAAGTTACTTAACTCCATGCATCCGCGTGGAGGGAAAAGCAGCCTCCGACTGGCTCCAGAGGGTCTAGGGAAGGAGGGTAGCCTGGACAGTCAGGTGGTGGGAAGGAGAGGGAGGGTGGCAGTGGCTGTCTTGGCCTGTCTAGAGGAGGAGGCAGAAAATCCTCTGGTTCCACCCCTACGACTGAAGCCACTTCGCTGAGAGTGTGGTTGGGAGCGAGGCTGCTGAGGCTGATGTCCGAGCTTGCCCCTTTTTTGGGACGGTACATGGACTGTACAGTTCGGATTGCCTTGCCGGAGTCCTGAAGCCTGGTGATGATCCTCTCCGTGTCTTCGGCAAAGACCACGGAGTCTTTGAAGGGAGCATCTAGTATGTTAGTCTGGACATCTGGATCGAACCCAGAAACCTGATGCCAAGCATGGCGTCCGAGGCAAATGCAGTGGTGGCAGCCCTTGAAGAGGTGTCCGCAGAGTCGTAGGCCGACCTCAGAACATGGGTACCCACGTTTGAGCCGGTCTGAAGCCGTTCTGCAAGCTCTGCCCGCTGAGGGCAATCTGGCGTGCTTTGCACAATGTCCGATCCTTGTTCCCAAAGGGCGTTTTGGAATTGGACCATGTGTGCCAGGAAGCAGATGTGCCTTCCTGGGCATGGTGGAGGAGTGAGGGAGCTTCCAGGTTGCGCACGCGTGACATCCTCAAAGGTGTCGACCATGGAAGGGAGGACCACCGGCTTAGGGTCTTTTTGGCATAGGTATTTAGCTAACTGCAGTCCCTCGGGGTTCAGGGCCTCAGTGCCCAGCCCATGTTGACTTGGATGTGCCTCATCACCTCCATGAAGCTAGGGTCATCTGGAGGGGATTTATGGTGCTCCTCCTCCATGTCACCTAGGTCAGACTCGACGTCAGAGTCCACATGCGAAGTGTCAGAGTAGACATACGAGTCTGAAGTTGAAAAGGGAGGGGATCCATGACGTTTCCTCTTGCAGCTCTCTTCTGGAGAGGGAGAGCAGGAGGGACTGCTGAACCTGGTCCTCCTGCGTCTCTTACCACTGTGTTTTTTGGGTGCTTGCTCCTTTCCAGCCTCTAGGTCCAAAGGTTCTGGACTACCAGGCACCGGAACCAGAACAGGCATGGGAGGAGGTGCCCCCGCTGTTAAATCGCGCTTCAGTGTCCCATCAGTGGGAGAATAACTCCTTGACCTGCGAGAGATTCAATCTGGAAGAACTGGGCGCAGGGGGTAGAGGAGCACCCCGAGCAGTCGCTGGCCCAGTCATCAGTGGGTACCGGCACTGGGTCCGAACCCGTGTTGCCTGTGTCAAGAGGCACCAGCGTAGGCCTAAGGGGTGGCATCGGAGGGGCGTCTGCTCCTCAGTCGTCAGGCACCGGCATCAGTTGGACCAGCAACTGAGGCGATGGAGTCCCAGAACAGACATCGGGAGGTGCCGGGGTGGCCGGTGTCTGCAGGACAGCGACCGCGGCAGGATGACCTTTGCGGGATTGGTGGCCAGGGGAGCGGCAGGCGTTGGTCCCGGCGTCCGCTTGTCAGGGACGGGCGTCCCTCAGGCGCAGAAGCCTTAGGGCAGTCGACCTTGTCTTGGTGGATTTCTCAACCGAGTGGTCAGCCGCCGGAGGCGGGTGTCAGTCGGAGTCCAAAGATTTCAGCGGCAAGGAGGAGGCCCTGCTGTCCGAAGACCCGGAGGCCTTGCTTGACTCCTGGGAGTCGGCCTTGGAAGAAGATGCCGAGCAGGAGGAGGCCGGATGTACCTTCAAGGGATGAAGGGTGGTTCCAGGAGACTTGGCCGCAGAAGATCCGGCAGATGGTTTGAGAGTCGTGAGGTGGGAATCGTGCCCAGATGACCTGGACTTCAAGTCTGAGGACATGGGCCTGGAGTGAGACCTCTCACTCTCCTTGTGCTCCAGGTGTTTGTGGTGCTTGTGGGCAGGAGGGTCAGATTCCGACGAGGCGTGCTCTATGGTGGCCAATTTTGATTCTGCTAGGAAAGGGACTTCAGTTGCCTGATCCGCGTAGGGGAGTTGAAGGCCTGACAATGGGGGCAGGCGTCGGTGGCGTAGTCAGGTCCGAGACAGAAGAGGCACACAGAGTGGCTGTCCTTAGCGGGCATCTGCCACCCACAGGAGCACTTGTTAGCGTGCCCTTTGGAAGAAGAGAACATAGATGCAATGAAAAACTAATCAGAGAACAGTGGAGAAGGAAGGAGTGTGATCGGTACTGCGAGCGGTAACGGAGGCGAACTAACCCTGACCGTGTGGCGGGAAAGAACTGGAGCACATGGGGAACTCCTCCCTTATATAAGGTGGAGCCGTTGGGGTTGGGGGTGGGGTGTTCCCACATCGGTACTGCTGGAAGAAAAAATGCAGGGAACCGCCACCAGGTGGCATCAGTCCTAACTGTGGTACCTGCTGCAATAGCTTCCTCTTGAAGTAAGATCAGAGTTTCCACATGTTCTATCACTCCAAACTATCTAGTAGGTGTCTGATGTGGTGCAAAATGTATGCCACTCCGGCTGGTGAAATCCCTGTCAGGAGCCAGCCGGCTTGGTACAAAAGACAAGAGCTACGCCCCAAGCAGTGTCACTGCCACCACAGCAAGATACATGGTGAAAATATGCAGCACCAAAAAAAAAAAAAAAAAAGGCACGACCTACAAGAGGTAATGTTGCCCTTCTAGGCAAAATCTGATGGGGCTCCTACAGAGGGGGTAGGGAGTCAGAAGAAGACTTTCCCCATGTCCATTGGGGACTTTGTAGAGGCCTCCCATTAACTATTGGTGCTGTTGTTGCTGGGGCACATTAACCACATCCATGACCATGGGGAGAGACATTTGTAACCCTACTATGCATTAGTGTAGTTTTTTTTTTGCAATGAAAAACACAAACTCCCCAGATTCTTAGAACATTACAGACAATCCTAAAATATCCCACTTAATATGAAAAATGTCTGCTCTATACAGCATGTAAAGAGCAGTTTGTTAGCCAAAACTGATGTAATACAGCTTAAAATCGGCTAACCACAAACATTACCACACCCATGTTAAAAAGGTCAACCCGCAGACAACGGCAGTATTCCTTTCACTGGTGTGCAAGGACAACTTCATCCAAAGACTCACAATAGTATTCAGATTTTTTTTGACTAAAAATGATACTAAGAACAATTTCAAAGCATTTCCAACTTGGAAAGACATTTTTGGGGGGTCAACGGCAGAAATGGTAATGTTACAAACACTTGAAGGAAAAAGGAGACTACTCCTACGTCTAGGCAAACAATCTGTGCTCAATATCTGCAGCTACAGTATGTACGTACTTTCCTTCTTTTCCACAGATGCCACTTCAGATAGATATCTATAGTAATAGCCTTTCATTTTCAGGTAGAAGACCTTGCTCTCTGCCAGTGTTGCATTGGTAATGAGGTACTTATCCAAAAGTCCCTGTGGAAGAAAATGCAATGGAGAAGTTAAACTGATTTTCTCACCTAGTTGAGAGCAGCTACCACTCTAATGTGGTAGTTGCCTTCAGCGGTAGTTATTCTAGCCAGGTTTTTATTATAAATAGGAGCCAGTACCCGAGTAATATCCCTTGTAACTTTTATACAGCGCCTGGAAGCCCGGTCCATTTTGAGTGCCCCAGTGATGGTGACACGCCCCGGTGCTCAAGCACGTAATGATGTGCAACCAGGAATAGCGCAGGGGTGTGCCCCACTGAAATGAATGGGGCTCAATTTGTTGTTTTCTTTGATAGTCGAGAGGTGCCCTTCATTAATTTTGCAGTGGCCATTCTTGAGCTTAAAAAAAACAGACAAAGCTCAGAGGGGTGCGTGCCCACCCTCTCCCTGATCACACATCATTACGTGCTTGAGAAAAATGGATCAGGCTACCAGGCGCTATATAAAGGTTACAAGGGATATTACTCGGATACCGGCTGCTATTTATAGTAAAAACCTGGCTAGAATAACTACCGTTGAGGTCAGCTACGACAGTATGCGAGTAGCCCCCTTGCATCAGAAATTATCTTTAAAAAAAAAAAAGTTGACAGCGCATATATCAGAAGAATCTCCTGCTTATATTTTATCACACTACAGGGTCTTTAGGTCAGAATGGGGTTGCCAATATGCTCTTTTGCATCATGTCATTTTCATTTCAGGGAATGACAGAACAAATCTTTAAGCACAAAACACTTTAAAATTACAGACAAGGCACCTTTTTATAGTCTAACAGCAGACAGAGGAAAAGGTTCAGATGTAATTCTGGATGCATAAATCTGTCAGCATGCTGAAGCATATAGCCAGAATGAATCTCAGGTCTTCAATTCAGCATACCGGGGGAAATTACATTTTTCTCATCTTTCAATTTCCAGTAGTACTACCAGCTGAAGAGAATCCCCGGCACACAAATAATGTTCCCACACGGTACTCCACTGGGCAACCCAGACTGCAGCTGCAGGCTCATGTCTGCACCAGTTGCTCCTCCTCTAGAAACCCACCATGACAGTACAGGGTTCGGTGCAGAACATAAGTGCAGCCAGTTCTTCACAGTAGAAGCACAAAAGTATACATGCAGTATAAAAAAAAAACGACAAGTAGGATGCTGAAATAAAGTGCTTTTTTTCCCTCTTGGACACAGTTAGGCGGACGCTAAATAAATTATTAGATGAAAAAAAAAAAACTGAGGGACAGCTGAGGTACTCCCGCTAGAGGTTTTATGAGTCAGGGGGAGAGCAGGCAAGGTCCTAGCCTGGCAAATTAGGAAAGAAGCCGCCTCGAGGAATATTTTAAAAATAAAATCCCAGCAGAATAGGTGGGCTTCGGACCTGGAGGGGTATAGCCAACCAGTTAAAGGAATTTTACAAGATCTTATATACTCAAGAACCTATAACGGACTACCAAGGCAAGTTAGATTTTTTTTTTCAAAACCCTTCAACTACCAACACTAACCCAAGAGGAGAGAGACACCCCTGAGTTTCCAATTGGGGACAAAGGGGAGCAAGGCTCCAGAGACAGATGGCACAGCAGCTGAGCTATACAAGTCTCGTGGGGAACATCTGACACTGCTGCTGGGTAAGTTGTGTAGGGAGGTGCAGCAGAGAAAGTACCCCCAGTTGTATCGTACAGATTACGATAATTTACAAGGAGGGCAAGGACCAAACGGAGTGTGGGTCCTACCATCCAATTCCTTAAATGTAGATCAGAACATTTTTACTTCTGTGTTGGCTAAAAGACTACAAATGGTGATAGGGTAGCTGGTCCACCCAGACCAGACAGGTTTCATTAATGGGAAACTCATCCACGACATTAAGCGCCTGCTGAACCTGATCACCCATCCACAGGCTGCCAACAGCTGCACCCTGGCCATTTTCATGGACGCCGAGAAGGCTTTGACAGGAGTGAACTGGAGTTTTCTCCATACGTACCCTGTCAGAGATGAGTTTGGCCCCAAGTTTGCTGAGGGAGAGAAGCCTGTATGTGGCCCTGCAGGCTATGATTAGGGCCAACAGTTTTACTACAGAGAGGTTTCATCTCACTAGGAAGACAACAGGGGTGCTCCCTGTTCCCATTGCTCTTTGCCCCTTTGCATCGAGCCTATGGCAGAGGATTAGGACCTCAAGACACATCAAGGGCATGGGGGGGGGGGAGAAGAGAACAAAATCTCTCTGTATGCAGATGACTCCTTGTTCGACATCACCTCTCTAGACATTGAAAACCGAGTTGGAGGACTACAGTTTGGTGTCGGGGTACAAAATTAATTATGCTACATTGGAGGCGATGATGTTTGGGGGGACAGTCCCCGGAGAGGTGCTGAAGGATTTCCCATATAAATGGGCAAAGGCCAACACGGTGCGATGCCTGGGGGTTAGGATTACTCCGCAGTCAGCTAGCCTGTTAGAGTTGAATTATGGGAAACTCTGGAGAGAAATTTCAGCTGACATCACAAGATGGAAGATGCTCCCGCTCTCTCTGGGAGGGAAGGTATAGACAGTAAAAATGAACATCCTGCCTCGTCTCGTGTTCCTTTTTCAGGCCCTCCCCATTGGGATTCCCAGTGGTTTTTGGAAAGAGATCCTGAATTTCTTCTCGAAGTCTGTTTGGCAGGGAGGCTGGAGGAGGATTCATGCAGTGCTCCCTCCTCTCTGCCTAGAGAGAGGGTCTTGCATACCCAGATCTTAAACTGTACCATCTAGCTGCCCAACTAATTCCAATAATCTCGTGGCTGAAACAGGGAGCCAAGGGCTGGCAGGGTATTGAGAAATTCCACTCGAGACAGCTCTCACCGACAGTTACCCCACGCCCAGATTACTCAAGACATGGCAGGCAATCAAAAATCCATGGACCAGACATACACACAGAGTCCTGCTCAGGGCCAGAAGAGTGACCCAAACTCCGGAGGGAGTTGGCCCGTTAAACTTCTACATTGGGAGATTGCGCCCCCAAAAAAAAAAAAAAAAAAAAAAAAAAAAAAAAAATCGGACCACAACTTCCAGGGTCTGGAACAGACATGTCCTGTTACGTTCTGTAATTTATTGCAAGGGGACAATTTATTATTCTTTGAACATATTCAGCAAAATATCACTTGGAAAAATGATTTTACTGGTATTTACAAGTAAGGCATTATATGCTAGTAAATCGTTTGATACCAAAAATAAATGAAAATTACATACCTACGTAATTCTTGATCTTTGTATAGTCACCATTCATTACTGATGGGTGTAAGGCGGTGCGCACCATCACAGAGATTTTTTGTTTTAAAGGGTTGCACATTGGCACCCCAGTGATGCACCGCGTGATGGGTGGCCGTTAGGCGCCGCAGACTCCTCCATCCCAGTTCTGTTAGTCGGAGAAGCGAGATAAGAAAGGAAAAAAAAAAAAAGCAGAGGGACAGAAAAAAGGAAAGGATATAATCCGAGAAAGGCATAAGCCGGAAGAGGACAGAAAAAGAAGAAAATGCCTACCCTAATGGACCGCAGGGCCTCACTTCTGGGGTGGCTCCAAGGGAGGAACAGATGAAGAAAAGGAGAAGAAGAAAAGATGGAGAGAACAAGGGATGTTGGGAGGGGAGAATACTGCCCACTGATATATCAGTTTAAGGCTTATAAGTTTGGACCAAAACCAGGGAGCAAGGATCCCACTCGATAGGACTGACAAAAGGTTCCACTGAACTGCTTTCACAGACTGGACACAAGGGCAGATTCTCTAACCTCCCGTCATCCCAACCTCAAACTCTAGCTGAGAGCTCACAGACTGCAGAGGCAGAAATTCTGTTCGGGAAAGAGCGCCAAACTAGGAAGAGGTCCTTTAGCACCTTGTTAATACTAACACAGATGTATGTGTGGAGGGGGTGAGCTCTATAGAGGGCACCCCTTTATGAAAGGATAGAGTGGGAACTCAATCGGACTCCCTGAAGGCCAGGCAATGGTTGTGCAGTATGCTGATGAGACTGTCATCTTCCGACCCCTGCGTGACGTGGTTGCCCTAGGCCCTCTACTCCAAAAGGATCTCACTTCACTAGAGACTTGGCTATGTAAGAACAGAATGGTACTAAATGCCAACAAGACCAAGGCAATGCTATTCGGGCCAAGATCCCTGGGATTTGACAGGTCTTCATTCCTCTCCTTAACCTCACTCTCTGGTAAAGCCATTAATGTAGTCCCCTCCCTTAAATACTTAGGCCTCACGTTGGATCAGAATATCACATACAAGGAACACGTGGACCAGGTCACTAGGACCCTACATCGGAAACTTGGCACCCTGTACCGACTCAGGGACCAACTCATCCCTGAAGCCAGGCTCTCCACAGCTACCAGCGTCCTTCTACCCAACTTGACCTTTGCGGCCCCTATTATACAGGGCATGGCTAAACAGATTACCAGGATGCAAACCCTATATAATAAAATAGCTCATTTTTGCAACCTTAGACCACCCGAGACGTTACCACTGTGACACTCTGGCCAATCTTCATTGGCCCACATTGGTCGCCCGCCTCCAACACCCCCTTGCTTGTCCAGGCCTACAAGCTTCTCAAACCCCACGCTCCACCAAGCATTGCTGGGACCATAACCCTGAAACACAACCCAAGAAACCTAAGGACCTCAGATAGAACGCTATTAGAAGTCCCTAGGGTAAAGACAAATGCTGGCAGAAGATTCTTTTCCTCCCAAGCAGCCTGCCAATGGAACAAGCTCCCTCCCCAGGTCCAGGCCTCCTCCTCACTCATGAACTTCCGCACCAGGCTTAAGTCCCATCTGCTGACCTCAAGCACATGCCACTGTCATGGCACTTAAAGCTCCTAAGGCACTCCCCTCCTCTCCAACTCCTGTCTCCTAGCTTAACCTTCCTACTACCTGCCTTATACAGACTGCTCGCCAGAGGCAACGGGTAACCCCTGAATAAACTATATACAAAGTACTACCAATTGCTTACATGTCATGATGATAACCATGCCTGTACCCATGCCTGCATCCACTGCTTTTCTTTTAATGTGCCTGCAAGCCATGCCTGTATCCACTGCTTTTCTTTTACCATGCCTGTATCCACTATTTTTCTTTACTGTAACAGCCTCATGATGCAACTCACAATCCCTCAAATGTTCCTTATGTCCTTGTTCATTCTTATAACTTGTATTGTTATCCCGTGTCGCCCCTGAAAAAGGGACCTTCGGGGCTCAATGGGCCTACCTGGTCACCAAAATTTAATAAATAAATAAATAGTATCAGCTCAAGGTAATTGAAGTGCTAGGAAGCACCAACCAGAAGAACTGACACAAAGAAGATTATGACCTGCCAGAGGGACCAGGACAAAAAGGACCGAGCCATAGAAGGATGGTCCTTTAACTGTGAATTAAACCACATGCTTAAGAAAACCAAGAGGTCACCCCTAAGGGCAATCAGAAAGAGTTCCCTCAGGATAGAATAAATTCCACTCGTTCCCCTTTACCTTAAGAAAAATAGGATCCATTCAGAAAAGAATGAAAAAAAAAAAAACAACTATCTTGATTTTTTTCATTTTTTTGGCTTAAAAAAACCAGCAGTAGGAGGAGCGAGCAGGGAGGAAGGCGCCGAAGAAGGGAGGCCAGCGAGGGAAAGAGTAGGCGGGGAAATCAGTAATGAATGGAGAAGATACAAGAGAACATCAAAATTACAGTAGGTCTGAAATTTTCATATCTTCCCTGTCAATCTTCACCATTCATTACTGCAGAAGCCGGTACCAAGATCCCCTGAAAGGGGGTCCAGTAGACCCTGAGGGAACAGATCCCTCAGCCTCCTACTGGTGAAAAGTAGGAAGGGGGAGATTCTAACCACTAGACCAGGAAGTCTAAGGAGGGTGAGGGGAAGGAGGCGTCCCCCGAGGGTTGGGGGTGGGAGGTTGCCCCTGAAGAAGCCTCCTCACCCTGAGGGAAAAAAGCCGGGTCCCCCGGAAGGCAGAGTTAGCCACCCTACACCGGGCAATGGGCAACAGTCTGGAGAGACTAAGCCATGCCATCCGCCTAATGCAGATCACTGTCCCTACTAGTCTGGACGCCACCTCGTTGGCATCGTAGGATGCCCTCGCTTGGTGCCTTGCAAGCGCCAGACCCTGCGTAGAGAGGGCAATGGCCCGTCTAGCCTGCTCCGAGTCAGGCAAAGAGGCTAAGGCCTGAGCCAGCATCGACCACAGATGCCTGCTGTAAGCAGCGTGGTGAGCCTGATGCGATGAGATGCATAACGACGCATGACCGGAAGAGAAAACTCTTCATCCCCACCGGTTGAATTCAGCAGAATTCGAATCCAGAGGCCTGTCATGCACCAGGCGTCAAGGCCTGGAAGGAGTGCCCAGGGACGACAAACCCAAAGGCGGGTGAGGCAGAGAACCTAAAGACTCATGGGGTGCACAATACCATCTCCTGCAGTCTCCCAGGGCTGGAGAAGGAGTGGCTGAAGACTGCCAGGTGTGGATAGACACCTCCTGGAAGGGGATCGGCCAGGAAGGCACCACCAGATGGCGAACGCTGAATTCACTAAGGAAAGCACGCGTCTGCCACTCTATTGTCCCTACGGATGTAGGAGATACGAAGCTCCGACACCATCCTCGAAAGGAAACGTTGATAATCAGTGAAATCAGGCGTCAGAGGAAGGTGGACAGGAAGTTCCTCTTCCTCAGAGGAGGAAGTGGAGCTTGAATGCTCAGAAGACTCCTCACGGCGGGGGAGACAGGCGGAAAACCTGTTCGTCCATGGCCCTGACATAGGACGGAAGGCTGCCGCAGTAGCTCTGAACATGGCCTGGGAGAGAGGGAGGTGGTTGCAGAGAGATGGGCGAGGGGCACCTAATAGCATGTGCCCGGCCTCTGCCAGGGCTTTGGGATCCAGGTAGCAATGCTGCCAAGACTGGGGACCCTGAGATCGTGCCAGTTGCGTAGTAGAAAGAGACAGAGGCAACTCTTGAAAGAGCCCTGAAGGGGACTCTCCCCTGTGACACACCTGGGATTGCATGAGTCCAGAAGGGCAACCCTCAGAACCGCCACCAGAAGGTGCTTTAGAGACCTTAAGAGAAAGGTGAGGATCAGCTCTATGACTCCTCCCCACACCCCACAGGGCGGTGGGGGCTCATGGTCGCTCCTGACCTCTACCCTCAATCCTTCGGACTCCGAAGCAGCCCTCTTCCTTGTGACCAGTGGTGGAGGTCCCTGTTGAGCAAGACCCCGAAGGGAACTCGCCAAGGCAGAGTCCTCCCCCCCCTGCTGAAGGACCCGAGCAGCACCAGGGACGGCAGCTCCCCAGGACCTCCGAGAAGAAGGTATCCTCTCAGGAACACCCAAAGGGTCCACCATGGAAGACTCCAGGCCACCCCTAACTATGGAATCATCCGGGTTAACCAGCTCCGGGGATTCTGGGAGAGGAACACTGGAACGTCTAGCCCTGCGGCCTACAGGAGGTTCTGAGCCTGAAAACTCTAGCCGCTGGTCTGGGTCCTCACCTGAATCGTCCCCCTCCGAGAAGGGGGTTGACAAGGGAAGGCTCCATCGCAACAGCCGCAGGAACCTGCCCTGAGGCAGCACCAGGCCTGGTACCACTGTAAGCCACAATGCCAACCATGTCCGCAGAGTCATCCACACGTTCGGTGGCACCAGGAACCCGGGCCGCACCGCCAACGGTACTGCCTGAGTCCCTGGCTCCGCGAACGGCGCCGAGACCCAGAACGGCACTGCAGATGGCCCCGGCTGAGTCCCTGGCATCACGAATGGAGAGAGACCCAGAACGGCACCATCGACGGCCTTGGCAGAGTCACTGGCACTGCGAGCTGCGCCAGACTATGACGACAAGGGCAGATGAAAACGAGGGTCCACCAGAGCCGGGCCCCGCAACCGGGGGCTGCGACACCGGTGGAGCCTGCACCTCCATGGGGGTGACTGCCGGGACGGCGCTAACAGCATGACCCCAGGAGAGATCACACCATTCTTCTGGTGCCGAAGAAGAAACCTCCTCCTCGGCAAGACTGGAAGTGGAGGAGGTTTCCTCCTCACTGGGCCATATAGACCCGGAGAGATCCGGCCTGGGAAGCCCTCTGGCGATGTCGTCCTCCGAAAGTCTATGGAGCTCGTCAGACTTTAAATGCGGACTTCCAACACACAGCGATCCATGGAGAAGCAGGCGTCGCAATGATCCATATCATGGTAGGGTCCCAGGCACCGGAGGCAAACATCATGACGGTCCGTGACAGAAAACTGCTGGCCACAAGGGCACCGATGCATAGGGTCATGGCCCGCCATAGACTTGTTTTGCCCCCGAACCAGACATGATGCGAAACAATTAAGGAAAAAACACAGGAAAGCTCTCGGCGGTGTGGAATAAGAACAGAACGGTCTTACCGGTAGACGTCGAGAAACACGGGGTGAAGGAGCTTGACTGCTTCGAGTAGGATATGGCCTATGACGCAGTACTGAATTCGGCTAAGTGCACTAGGTGCAACCTCGACGGCGGAAAACACAGAACTGGGATGAAGGAGTAGTCTGCGCCGACCCCTAAACAAAAAAAAACTCCCGTGGTAGGTGTGTGCCTCCGGCTTACACCCAGCAGTAATGAATGGTGAAGATTGACACGGGAAGATCTAGAGATATGACCGGCTTTGAAGAATTTATGTATTGTACTGCCAAACTAACCAGACAGAAAAATCAGGGTATAGGGCCCTTCAAGGAGAGGCTAGCGAACACTTTTGGGCCATTAGATAGATTGGAGAAGGATATGGTATCGACTCACAGATAAAAAGTGGCTGGAGGTTTGGAAAAGAAGATGAAAAATTTATGGCGTACGACAGCCTCCCCTACATGGTGGGAGTTTCGTTGGAAGTGCCTTGCCAGGTTCTTCCACATGCCAACTATAACAATACTTTAATGTGGGTGCCACAGATCACTGCTGAAGAGGATGTGGTTTAGTAGGCACATTTCCACATACTGTGGGCTTGTCCCAAGATACGGGGCTTTTAGCGGGGCGTGGGTCAGGCCCTCAATGCGCTGCAGAGGGTAGAGGTCCCACTGACTTTTGAATCCCTGGTCTTAGGGTTGGAATTTGGATCTTGGAATACAGGGGGGGGTTAAATCAGCTATAGTCCCTGTATAGGCTTATGTGCCTGGGAGCGCTGAAGGAGATCACATCCAGATGGCTTAGCTCGTCCCCACCAGATATAGGCTCTTGGAGAGGCAGAGTGGAGGAACTCAGAAAAATGGAAGGCCTGACCACCAAGCTTAGATTGACAGAGGAAACAGAATTATAGGGGATTTGGGACGGGGCAGGGGCAACCCTCCAGTAGGGGGCATATGGCTCTAGGACAAATAAAATCTGGATCTTGGTCAGCATAGATATGTGGACCACTTACACACAGGCAAACAGAAAGTAGTGAGGTTCGATCACTAGCAAGGTGGTAAAGGAGTCTGACAGGGATTGACCTAATCCCCATAGTACGCGGTGGTGCCCAAGAAAGTCTCCCCTGAAAAAGTTTTAGGATTCCTGTTGAGTCCTTAGTTAATAGGGCACTGCCCTTAGTTCTAACTGACGTTTAAGGATAAAGGAAACAAAAACAAACAAAAAACACTCCATTTCATCTCTTTAAGATTATGTTACACAATACTGTGAAGGTAAAGGTAATTTTCCTTTGGAAGATACTTTGGTTTCTAAACAATTGTTTATATCTTGGGACTGGGGTTTTTAATAGGGAATAGGTGTAAACCTGAGAGTTAAGGAGAGGTTGTGGAGCCAACCCTTAATCATATTAACAATCTACTTCGTTTTCCCTTACGAATTTGAAATTACAGGAATTCCACAGTGGGTGTAAAAATGGAATAAATGATAGGGAACTGAGTATTACGAGGCTATAATAGCATCGAGAGGTTCTGGGGACATGTGAACCTCGAGAGGTTCCAATATGTCCCCAGAACCTCAAGATGCTTATTTAGCCTCGTAATACTCAGTCCGCTATCATTTTTTGTAATATATGGATCCGAGGCATTTTAAATTTGCCTGCTACAGTAGTCATGTCTATCGCTGCACTCTTTTCCCGTGGTTGGCAGCTGTTGCTGTTGATGCCACAACGCTCGCACGCAAGTAAAGTGCGCAGCGTGTGTTCTGATTGGCTGCAGCTGTGCTTTTCACATAATTTTCAAGGGGAAATGGCGGCTTGTTCATGCGAGTGGGCTTGAGAGCTGTCTGATGGTTCGGCATGCGGGAGTTTGACTGGATTGGAGAGAGGAGAGGAATTATTCCTGTGTGGTTTAAGGTAATACTGAGGAGAAAGTTTATGTTTTTGGCTAGCAGTGAGTCATCCTCTATTTTACATGCAGACGGTTACAGTAAAAGCCGGCTCAGAGTCTGCACGAGACAGTCATGCGCTTCCGTTCTGGTGACAATACTATCGTTCAGACTGCAACGATAGTATTATCAGCTCTGAATGATAGTATTATCACCAAGAAACAATGGTATCACTTGAGCAAGGGTGGTATTATCAGAACCGAAGTACTGTATTATAGTGAATTTTTTTGAATGGGATAAGATATTATTATGGTTTATCCATATATTACAAAGCTTTAATGACTTTGCATAACAGAGCTGAGTCCCAATGTACTGTAATGACAAACTACATGTATGAGCTGTACATATGATTTATGAAACAAAAATTGAGTTTAAAAAAAAAAAAATAAAGTGCTTTTAATCCATACTGAGACATACATTTTGAACAGCAGTATACAAAATCTGCTTAGCTTGAGCTACAACAACCTGCCCCTGTACTATGGCTATCCAAGCCCTCCTCAGGGGGCATGTCAGGAGAGGCTAATGCCCTGTACTTAAGTAGCCAGCAAAGATATGACATAGTCAGGTGGTGTCCAGGTGTAAATACACAAAAGTGCAAAAACAAGTGTACGAAACAGACTTGCCCTTGCTAATACACCAATACAGTTATTAGCCATTGCACATAATCATTACATTCAAACTGTTTACAGGTAAATGGTGTAACGCTAGCTACTGAGCAAAATTCCACTGTAAGAGAGTCAAAAGAAAAAGTAATGCTCCATTTCAAATTTAATTTTACAAAGCACATTTTTTCCCCCAGACTCCCAAGTCGGACTACAGAGCAACTTCAAACTGCGAGAGAACACTGGTCTAGATAATTTCACGTGATCACCCCTTCTCAGCTCTCCAGTCAGTCGAGGGGCTCCACATGGATACTTCCCCAGCTGACAGTTTAGTGGATAGGTAGAAGGCCACAGAACTGGGAGACATAAACAGAGATAAGTATGGTGAAAGAACACATTATAGCAGAAAGGGGTTAAGATCCCACTGCTCATTGATACCTGTTGGTCTCAAAATCCCCAAATGGTAAATCCAATAACTTTCCCTTATCAGCAAGGGATTTTGTCCATCTCCCCCATGTCTAAGTGGCACAATATGTTCAAGTCCCATAAATTTAAGGTTTTCAGATTTGGATTCACGTACATCATTAAAATGTACCCCCGTGTATCCAGTCCTTTACTTTCAATGTTTCGGACATGCTCTTGTAATCCAGTTTTCAAACTGCGTGCAGTTCTCTCTCTCTCTCCACAGATCACACACAGTCACTACATAACATAAAACGACAAAGGGAGTATCACAAGTGATACATTCCCTAATGTCCACTTTCCCGAATTTTTAGGGCGAGTAAAGGTTTTACCTAGTACAGAATGTCTGCAAACGTTGCACTTGTGGCTTTTCTGGCATCCAATTCTGGTTACCCCATGGTCTAGATTTAGTGGGTAGTCTGCTATGGACTGATTGTCCCCAAGACTGGATGCACGCTATGGGGGCATCTATGGCCCAGTCATATGCAAACCTGCTCTTGGGCATGTGGGAAGAAACTGGTGTCTTGAACCCATAAAAAAAAAAAAAAATTGTGAAAACTATGTCTTGGTTTCACTTTATAGGTGACAGTTTGCATATGGCGGGGTAATGCATCTGAAAATCAAGGAGTTCATGGACTGGCTGCATGAAAATCTGAATTTAAATTTTACACATGTGGCCAATAACAGGAACTTAAATTTCCTAAATGTCAAAAAAAAAAACAAAAAAAAACACACACACAGAAGAATTGAGTCTAGATTCCTGGCAAGGTGCTGTGACAAAAGCCTCAATTAAATCCAAGGAGAG
Organism: Neoceratodus forsteri; assembly: GCA_016271365.2. Classification (NCBI taxonomy): domain Eukaryota; kingdom Metazoa; phylum Chordata; order Ceratodontiformes; family Ceratodontidae; genus Neoceratodus; species Neoceratodus forsteri. Next base: position 34,620,299 of record JADMNL010000037.1, on the reverse strand, counting down.
GGCATCAGCCAGTGACAGAAATCTACTCCTTAAAGGAAAACTGTGAAACAACCACACCCCCCCCCAAAGCTTTGCCGATATAAAAGATGCCCCCCGATTTCAACTTACTTATTTTTACTTTGCAAAAGTCTGCGATCCCCAAACATGGCGGACAGTGAGCAGCTCCACATACCGCTTTCAGCTTCAATACATTTGTATTGAGCGAGGCGTCTTGATACTACACTTTCTCATAATGGAGCAGTGCACTGTCCACTACATATGGGAGGGAGTGTGAGGACTTTACAAAGTAAAAATAAGTTAGTTAAAAATCGGAAAAAAAAAATCTTTGGAAAAGCCTAACTGAGGGGTAATGCTGGGGGTGGGGTGGGGTATGAATGAGTAACAGTTTTCCTTTCATAAGCAAAGAAAAACAAACAAACAAAACTAGGCTCTGGCCCAGTCACGTTTATAACAAGAGTATGATGATTGGGCAGGAAAAATCTGCCACATAATTATTCAGAACTGGCCTATTTTACTGGGGGCATGGCACAGTCAACAGATGTGTGGGAGTGGGACTAAAGCCACGTCAGCTTTAGTCTTGCATCCAATCTTAGGAACAAATTAGTCCATAGCAGACTACCCAGTAAATCCAGATCACAGGGTAACCAGAACTGGATGCCAGAAAAGCAAAAAGGGACATTAAAAGGTCACAAGTGCAACGTTTGCAGACATTCTGTACTAGGTAAAACCTTTACTCGCCCTAAAAATCGGAAAAGTGGGCATTAGGGCATGTATCACTTGTGATACACCCTTTGTGTATGTTCTACTGTGCCTGTGTAGGATGATTTACGTGGGGAGAACTATGCAGTAGCAGGTTCCAAACAATGGGATCTTAAACCTTTTCTGCTATAATGTGTTATTTCATAATACTTCTGTCTCACAGATCTGTGGCCTTCTACCTAGCCACAAAGCTGTCAGCTGGGGAAGTATCCACGTGGATCCCCTCGACTGACGGGACAGTTGAGAATGGGCCACCACGTGAAATTATCTAGACCAGTGCAATCTTTTGGAGGGACTTGGTTGCTCTATAGTCTGAACTTAGGAATCTGAAAAAGAAAAATACTTTTGTAAAATTAAATTAAAATATTTACTTTTTCCTTTGACTCTTACAGTGGGCTTTTGCTCAGTAGGTAGTGTTACACCTTTTACCTGTAAAATCAGTTTGAATTTAATGATTATGTGCAATGGGCTAGTAATTGTATTCGGGTATGTGATTTCGTACAAGTCTTTTTTTATACATGTTTTTTGCACTTGTGTATTTGCACCTGGACACCATCTGACTAGGATGTCATCTCTTGACTGGCTACTTAAGTACAGGGCATTAGCCTCTCCTGCCATGCCCCCTGAGGGGGGCTGGGATAACTGAAGTGCAGGGGTGGATTGTTGTAGCTCAGGCCAAGCAGATTTTGTAACAGACCTTTGCTGTTAGTATTCTGATCTCCAAAACAGACGTCTCAGAAAAGCACTATTTCGGCATCCTACTGGTCTGCATTCCCCTCCTCCCCGTGTTGCACTTTTTTTTTTTTTGGACTGTTCTTTTCTGCACCCCCACCTATGGCTACCCAGTAGGGAGGCAGTATAGCGCAGTGGTTTAAGGCTCTGAGCTGCAAATCTGGAGACCTGGGTTTAATCCCACAGCCCCCACTTGCATATACTGTGTAACCCTGAGCAAGTTACTTAACGTCCCTGTGCTCCCAGGTTGCACCTGTAAAACAAAAGCTTTCACTTTAGTGCGTCTCACCTGGTTAAACAATTGGGGGGTGGGGGGCAATGAGGCCTGGCACCACCCTCTCCTCCTCTCCTGCTTGTCCTCCAATAACTCAAGCCTGGGGTGAAAATCCATGTCACTAGCACTCCAAACAAGTAGTGCTGTCTGGCTGTGCCATCAGGCTGACTCGGGAACTGTATTTTCTACCATTTCCTAGAAGTATGCAGTCTGCCTCTCAGTCACCAAGACAGTAGATGTCAACATTTTCTCGGTAATAACCAGTCCAAGATCAAAATCTAGCAAGATAATAGTCCTAGAAAGATTTTCATGAGTCTATGTTAAATTGGTAATTAAAAGCTCAGTCAGGCAGTCAGAACAGCGGTAGGGCTACTGCTGGCCATCACCTGTGACACAGGTTTTTGTAAGGAGCCAGGGATGTTGGGGGCCAGTCAGGAGGCTTCAGCGTCCCAGCAGATGTTCTCATCCTCCTACTCGTGGGAGGGAATGAACACCATCCTCTCCCTGGTGATGCATAAGTGGTGGTGCAGTAGCTCGGGGAGAGACTATTTAGGCTCAGGCGTGAATCTGAACCGCCCACTTCCTGGTACTGAGCTCTGCACCCTCACATTTGCACATTTAGCGATGCAACAGTCTGGAGTGTGCAGGGCAGGCTCCACAGACATTAAAGAGCACCTTTTCTGCTGTTCACCTCAGACACTTAGAAGGCCCGGCCCTGCCCCACACCCCCAAAAGTTAAAAAACTGCATTAAGTAGAATTTTCTTCTCTCTTTAATTAGGAAGGGAAGGGATCAAGTTACTGCTCCCTTCCACTTCCCTGTCCTGAACACCACCCCCCGCACTAGAATGTTTCTTGATGCAATAATATGGAGAGTCCGGGAGTTTGCTCAATAGAAAGTAAGAAAAAATTACTCACCTTAGTAATGTTGTTTCTTCTAATGGAGTCTTGCTATATTATGACTATTGCAGTTTGCCCCAGCCTTAGAACTGCTCCGGAGATGAAAGAGTTAACTTCCATGCAGAGCATGGAGCTTAGAGCGCGAGCTCGGTTCAGAAGCTCTGTTTGGCTGGTTTCAAACCGAAACCGTCAGATCTTTTCGAGCAAAAACTCTAAGGTTCTGTGTGGAAGCTGTAACCTACACTAGACAACTGGCCACTAATATATTAACACGTTTTTGCTGGTCCCAACACAAAGACTCAAGTCAGTGGACCAGAAAATTAAGAGAATAACTAAATAAACACAACACCCAAACATGAAAGAGGGCATCAATAAATGCTAACAGAGGACTACCCACCCCATACCCCAAAGTAGGAGTTCTGAGAGGGGCAGGCTGGGGGGGGGGAGGTCATAATGTAGCAAGACTCCATTAGAAGAAACAACATTACTAAGGTGAGTAATTTTTTCTTCAAACATGAAGTCTTGCTATATTATGACTATTGCAGACTACACAGCAGTACCTCCATGGAGGAGGGACAGAACCTACTTAGGGAATAGGCTCTGAAGCACAGCTGTGCCAAACCGAGCATCCCTCCTGGCCTGAATATCCAGGAGTAATGCTTGGTGAAAGTGTGTACTGTCTTCCAAGTAGCTGCCTGACATATCTCCAAGATAGGGATGTCTCTAGCAGCAGCTAGAGATGCAGCTGTACCTCTGGTAGAGTGAGCCCTCAGGCCTGGGGGGAACTACCCAGCTTTGATAGCAAAATTGGATACAAGAAACTATCCACCTGGCAATGGATCTCTTAGTGGCAGGTCTCCTTTCCCAACCTCACCATAAGTGAGAAATAGCTGGAGGGAGTCAAACCTGTGACCCTTGGTACGCTCTATGTAGTAACTTAGGGCCCTCTTAACATCTAAGCTGTGCAGCCTCCTCTCACCAGAGGAGGAATGGTCAGTGAAGAACACTGGAAGTGAAATAGATTGGTTAAGGTGGAAATCTGAAACCACCTTAGGGAAAAAACTTCCTGTTAGTCCTGAGGACCATTATATCCCTGTGAAAGGAAATAAAGTCAGTTTCTACTGATAAAGCCTGTAACTCACTTATACGCCTGGCAGAAGTGATGGCTACCAGAAATACAGTTTTCCAAGTCAAATACTTAAGCTCTGCCGAAGACAGAGGCTCAAAGGGGGGTTGCATTAGCTGAGCAATGCATACATTAAGATCCCAAGCCGGGGCAGGGTCCCTGAATGGAGGATTGGTGTGAAGCAATCCTTTAAAAAACTTGGAAAATACAGGATGAGCAGAAAGAGAAGAGGGCTTCCCTGCTGAAATGAAGGCAGAGACAGCAGCCAAGTGCACTTTCAGGGTGGCTGGTCTCAGTCCCAAAGAATTAAGATGGACCATGTAGTCCAATACAGTGGGTAGATCAGCAGATTCTGGGGAAACATGCTTCCCAGAACACCATATGGAAAACCTTTTCCACTTGGAATTATAGGTAGCCCTGGTGGAAGACTTCCTAGCAGCCTTCAGGATTTCGAGAACACTTTGAAAGTTGCAAATCAGCAAACTCTAACTGCTCAAGAGCCAAGCCTTGAGGTTGAGGATTTGAGATTCGGATACCAAACTCTCCCTGAGCACAGGTTAACAGATTGTGGTTCCTGGGAGACAAAGGGAAGATGGACTGCTAAGGACAGAAGGAGTGAGTACCAGGGCTGCCTGGCCCAGTCTGGAGCAATCAGGATCATTTGCAGGGCTGAGACCTGATTTTGACTAGTACTTTGAACAGGAGAGGAAGGGGAAAGGCATAAAAACTTCCCTTCCCAATCGAGGAGAAAGGCATCAGGGAACTGAGCCCAACACTGGGGCCTGCAACAAAACAGTGGAAGTTGATAATTGTCTGGGGCTGCGAAAGATCTATCTGAGGAGTGCCCCATCTGCCAACACTATCCCAGTACTAGGGGATCCAGTGACCATTCGTGATGGCCCTGGGAAATCCTGCTGAGGCATCTGCCAGGACATTGTCCTTGCCTGGGAGGTGAACTGCTATGAGGGAAGTGTTCAGGGAGTAAGCCAGAGACCACAACTTCATTGCCTCGGTGCACAAGGCCGAAGACCGAGTGCCCCCTTGTTTGTTGATGTACCACATTGTAGTGGTGTCTGTTCTGACCTGTACCACTTGTTCTGAACAGATGCAGAGAAAACCTGAAGTGCTAGAAAAACAGCTCTGAGTTCCAACAGATTGATGTGGAGCAGAGATTCCTGAGGGGACCATAATCCCTGGGTGGAGAGGTCGCCCATGTGAGCTCCCCATCCCAAGAGGGATGCACCTGTAGTAAGGGTCAAGGAATGGGACAGAGGGATGAAAGACACCCCCTGTCTCAGACTGCTCTGATCCTGCCACCACTGAAGGGCCTGGATCAGCGTTCGAGTCACTGGGATTAACTTGGATAGAGGATCTCTTATTCGAGACCAGAAAGCTCTCAAATGGAACTGAATGTCCCTCATCTGAAATCTTGCTCCTTGCACCACAGCTGTGGAGGCAGCCATGTGCCCTAGGAGCTGCAGGAAATGCCTTGCTGGTCGAGAGACCTGCAGAGTGAAGGAGGCGGCCAGGGCCACTAAGGTCCTTACCCTTTCCAAGAGAAGGAAGGCTCTGGCCTGCTTTGTATTCAGTTCTGCACCTATAAAAGGTGAGTACCTGGACAGTTTCCAAAACTGACCTTGGAAGATTGAGAAGAAATCCCAGAGAGGTAAGCAGCTGCTGGGTAACTAGCAGGTGTGATCTGACCTGGTCTGGAGACTGACCCACAATGAGCCAGTCGTCCAGGTAGGGAAAAATGGCAATCTTTTGCCTTCTTAGGTGAGCGACTGCTACTGCCAGACACTTTGTGAACACCCTTGGGGCAGAAGTGAGGCAGAAGGGCATTGCTCTGAACTGATAATGGCCTGAGGGCAGTTCAAATCTGAGGTACTTTCGATGGGAGCTTCTGATAAGAACATGGAAGTAGGCATCTTTGAGGTCCAGGGAGGCTAGCCAGTCCCCTGGCCTTAGGGAGGGTAAAATCATTCCCAGTGTCACGATTTTGAACTTTGGCTTTAAAAGGTGCTTGTTTAGATATATTAGATTCAGGATAGCGCCACTCTCCTGTCTTTTTGGGGTAAGAAGTACCTGGAGTACAGACCCTTGCCCTGGTGAAGGAGAAACCTTTTCTACAGCTCCGAGAGCCAGGAGGTTGAGACTTCTGTTCCAAAGCAAGAGTCTCTAAAGGGTTTGTAGGTGGAAAGATCTGGCTCTCATCTTTGGAAATTTCTTGAGCTGAGAACAGACCCTGGCTCACTACTTCCAGGACCCACCTGTCTGAAGTTAAAGACTGCCAGTCCTGGACGAAGTGAGCCAACCTGCCCCCTACAGGTAGTGGAGAGCCGATCCTGGGCATCCCATCAGGGTGCCTGTTTGGCAGGGGCTTTAGGCTGAGGGGTGGGAGCAGGCCTGCTCGAACCCTGTCTGCCTCTCCCTCTGAAGAACCCCCTCTGTACATAGGCTGAAGAGGGGCCCCGAGTCTGGTAAAAGGCCTGTAAAAGGCCTACCCCTACCCCTGGGGCTGCCTCTGAGGGTGGCTTGCCGTTCCTTGGCTTGTGCACTCCTGTAAGTGGTTCTATATTCATCCATTTTCTTCATATAATTCTCTGCTCCCCAAACAGAGAATTTCCACCAAGGAAAATCCATAGCCTTAGACTGGGTATCCTGTGACAAAGTAGTACACCTGAGCCAGGCCAATCTCTGAAAAGCCACAGATGTAGCCATGACTCTAGAGGATACATCATTAGAATCCACTGCAGCATGGAACTGCACCTTAGATGCCTCAGTACCATCAAGAGCCACCTGCTCCAGCTCCTTTGCGAGCTGGCCAGGGACCTGTCTGGCTAAGGCCATGACAGTATCCCATCTAGATTTCTGGTACCTTGCAACATAAGCCATATAGTTAGTTTGTCTGAGTCCCAAGGATGCTGCCATGTATTGTTTTTTGGCCATGGCATCAATCTTCCTGGAATCCTTGTCAGGAGGATGTGAAGCCAGTGGAATATTAGCTTTATCACAGGCTGCAGCCTGAACTACCTCAACATGACTGCACTGCTGTGAAAGAAAATCTGTATCAGGACCCGACAAAGTGTACCTCCTGTCCATCTTTTTATCCACAGGAGGCACAGAATTAGGAGCTTTTAACATTTTTATTGTTTGTTTTCTAAAAGATTTATGTAAGGATGGACAACCTCCTGGACTCTGGGATATCCATCATCTCCACATAGTCAGGCTCCTTTGCTCATCAAAGCCTCCTCTAAGGAAGCTGGAGGGTCTCAGCAACTTTTATAAAAACAAAAATGAGAAGGGACTCAGAAAGCCTAGGGAGACTCACCTGAAGGTCTGTCTGGGGAGATGTCAGTTCAATGGGCACATCAGACTTTCAAAGTCACATTCACACTGATCATAATCCTCATCCCCCTCCTCTGGTTCACTTAGAACTCTTCTATATCATAATCCTGAACCACTGGAACCCGACCGAACCGACCTTTTGCCATACAGTGGCGGTTGGAGGGAACCAGGGACAGGACTGGACAATCTGTATTGCCCTGGCTATCTCAGCAGCAGTTGGAGAAGAATTTTGGACTCCAAACCTGCTGATTTTTAGATTTCTTTGCTGGAACTGGCTCCTCAGAGCCAACTTACCGTTGCCGAGTCTCGCCCTGGTCAGAGGGCACTCCCTCCAGTTCGGTTGGCACGGGCAGGGCACAGCCATCGGGTCAGCGGACTTTTGGCCTCGTTCCCTGAGCCTGCCCACTCTCTTGTCCAGGGTGGCTGCAGGAAATTTTACAATCTGGCAGTCTGAATTGAGGTGGTCAAACCCCAGACAATAGACACAGTGTGTGTGGTCAGCTTGGCAAAGGCTTCCCAGAACACTACAGTGTTGAAACCAGTGGGCCTGGTTTCTTTTGGTTTCTCAGACATGATGCCAGCCTAACCAACCAACTTGCCCTTTTGATGGCAGTGCAGGCAAGACACCTTATCGGTTCCAAACCATATCGCGGATCGTGGAAAAAACCGTAATGAAATCCGTTTTTTTTTTTTTTAGAACCGATAAGAACGGAACGCCTCTAAAAGCCTTAAAGGCTTTAAACTTATATTTAAATACAACTCGAGTCGGTTCAACCGAACCGATACTTCTAAAGTTCCACACAGAAAAAACCCTATCTATTATTTACGATTACCATAGACAGAGCCTGAACGATCGGTTTTGCGGTTAAAATAATGAAATCGCGGTTAAATTAAACCAGAAATAGCGCTTTAAGCCGAAGAAATGAACCGAGCAACAGGAGAATCTCGGGCGACTGTTCGAGTGGGGAGTCAAGAATCTGGCGGTTTGGGTTTGAAACCAGCCAAACAGAGCTTCTGAGTCGAGCTCGCGCTCTAAGCTCCATGCTCTGCATGGAAGTTAACTTTCACCTCCAGAGCAGTTCTAAGGCTGGGGCAAACTGCAATAGTCATAATATAGCAAGACTTCATGTTGTTTGAATGAGGATTTTCCTTTTTAAACTTGGTATTTCAATAATTAAGATGGCCAATACAAACAAATCAAAGCCAGCGCTCAGCTGACAAGGCCCCTTTCTGTGGCACGGCAATTGGTAAAAGAGCAGAAAAAGTTGCTTTTTAATGGGGATAATTTTTGTTTTCTAAATATATTTTAGAGGGCTGACTGAACAAATCAAAGTCACTGCTCAATTAACAAGGCTACCTTCGATCATCTCCAATGGGATTTTTGTATTCCGGCACAAAATCTGGTATTCAAAATGCACTGGAACACAGTTAAACTGGAGTCCTGCAATTATCTGAAAAATGGTTTGTACCAAAATATGATCTATGCCCTTTTACGCTCATTTTGCCCAGATATTATTCAGGAGTGGCGGTCATAAAAACCTTTATGGCAAAAGATTATCTCCACATCCAAGGGCTGCTTATCAACTTTCCTGGCTACCCCACCCCACCCCCACCTTTGAGTCAGTCAATGCCTCTCCAGGACTCGTGTGCAGTCAGAGTACTCCCACAAATCATCTCTTCATGGCAGAGGTGGAGAGAGGAGTGACATCCTCCCTTTCCAGTACCTGAATTTACTGTGGGCCAAAGGTGAGCCATCTACAAGTCCCCCCTACCCCCCATGTCCTTTTCCTCTTTTCTACCACCCCTTGCCGTAGGTGCTATGCACATACACGGAAGCGAACATGCCCAACGTAACCTCAGCCCCTCCCATTTTTGTCACCTGAGCTCACTGCCACCAGGCCTCTACCTGGTGGTAGTCGCAGGCTGGACAGACGTGCTTCCCAGCACCAGGGAGCAGTCCTTCAGACACTCAATCCTTTCCCGCCCTGGTCGACCCAAGTCCGTTCCCAAACCCCAGTCGTCAGTGGGTTAAGTATGTGGTCAGATGACCTGCATCCGATGGTACTTTGGGAACCGAATGCAGCACTGGCAGAACCCTTGACTCAGCTATTTAATGACTCACTGGGGGGCTGGGCCAGGAGGACTCAAACTACACGACGCTCAGTCTTACTGCATGGTAGGTAAGCTGATGAAGACCATAATTAAGGAAAGTCCGGTGGCCTACTTAACAGAACAGGTTACAGGACTGCAAATATCATGGGTGTGTGTAGAGGAGGTAATGCCAGGCCAACCAGATGTGGGTGGGAACTGGCTAGGAGGGAGGAAACAGAGGCTAGTGTCAAATCAGGGGATGGGGTATCAAGAGAAGAGTGCTACAGGATCAGTCCTGGGACCTGTGCTATTCAATACGTTTATTAGTGATATAGGGGGAGGGTATCCAGAACATGTGTTTCTTTGCTGACGACACAAAGCTATGTGGCAGAGAAGACAGCCTGGAAGGGATAAGGGAACTTCATAAAGACCTTGAGGTACTGGAGAGGTGGTCAAAGATCTGGCAGTTGAGTTGCCAAGAAGAACCAACATACAGAATAGCGGATGGAAAGTGTTAGGCTGGCCACTACAAGAGAGGAAAGGAATCTGGTGGTCATCATTAAGGACTTGCTCAAGCAAACCAGCCTAAGCTACAAGGCATACAGTAAAGCACAGAGGATACTGGGGTGTATCGGGAGGGGGGTTTGATAGCAGAAGTAGTGAAGTAATAATACCCCCAAGCAGATTACTTGGAATAGCGTGTCCAGTTCTGACGCCCTCACCTGAGGAAGGACCTAGTCAGGCTTGAGTCAGTACAGAGAAGGATCAGCAAGGCAGATACTATGCAGGATGGCTTGTGACCCTAGATATGTACTCGCTGGAGGTCAGACATGAGAGGAAGGACATGACAGAAACAAGTCTGAGGGATATAAACAGGGTAAACAGTGAAGGCATGTTTGTTAGGAATAGGGACAGAGTCACAAGAGGGTATGATTGGAGGTTGCTGCGAGGGTTAAATTAGAGTGGGACGTGGAGAAAGGCTACTTCAGAGAGGGCGACTGAGCCGTCGACCAGATTACTGGTGAAGTGGCAGGTACCCCAAATGGATTTAGTGATGTGCCGACCTAGCGCTATAAGGTATTGGGCTTCATATCCCAATATCTTATAGCTGAGTGAGCTGACAGGAGCAACAATTTAAATTTAAAAGTTATTACTTTTTGTTGTGGAAGGGATCGTAACTGGCACGGAAGCCTCATCCAGCCGATCCCTTCCAGCTAAAAATAGCCCCCATAGACTTGTATGGGGCTCGCCCCTGTGCTCTCCCTGGCCACGCATCACAATTTCAGAGGGCAAGGGGGCAGAGTGGAGGCACCAGGAAGCTGGAAGGGATCTGCTGGCTGAGGCTTTGGCGCCAGTTACAATCCCTTCCACAACAAAAATACATTTTAAATTAAAATTTTTGCACGTCAACTCAGGACGGTATAAGATATTGGGCTATGAAGTCCAATACCTTATATTGGAAATTTATTTTAAAGAGCAGCTGACAATGTTTCGCTCTAGGTAGGCAACCAATAATATGGGGGTTTGTCTGCCCTAGGAGCTATTTTAGCCATATTTCCCCATTTTGTTTTGTTACTCACAGAAATGGTTATTTCTACTGTAAAGCCCAGCTTGTAACTTGGTGTACGTGCTGAGCGGCCGTCAAGCACTGCAGCCCTGCTCCTAAAAACAGCATAATTATGGCGTTAGGTAAGGACTGGGGTTACAGGTGCTCTATGGAGGTTATAATAGGATTGGGGAAGGGGACACCTAAATGTGCCTAGATTATCTTTGCTGGCAGGTATACACGTATGGGGCTAACGTAGTATATATATTACAGCCCATACATCTATACCTGCCAGCAAAGAATCTAGGTACATTTAAGCAGCCCCCCTCCCAAATTCAATTATAATCTCCATAGAGCACCTGAAGCTCTGTTCCCTACCTAATATCATAATTATTAGGGTTTTAGGGACGGGGCTGCAGTGCTCTGCAGCCACTCTGCATGCACATGGACGTTATGGAGGAAATAACTATTTTTGAATGCAACAAAAAATGTGAAATAAGGCTAAAACGGATCTTAGGGTAGGCAACTCCATGTTACGGGTTGCTTGCCAGGATTTTATTAGTTGCTGTTTAGACACAGCTGGGACAAGCAAGACTCAATCTCTAGGGAAGCGTAGGGGTGGGGGGCCAGAGCGACAACCCACGGTGATACCAGGTAGGGAGTGAGGCAGTAGGGCAGACTTAATGGACCAATGGTCTCTTTCTGCTGATCATTTCTATATTTCAATGTTCTTACCACCAGCACATAAAAACCAATATAGGAAAATTAAAATATCCCCGTCTTCTTACAATTCAACCTCGGGTATGGCCTGTCGGCGCAGTGGTAGCACTAACACCCAGGACTCTGGCGACCCAAGTCCAGGAATAAGCCAAAAGGCCAGCTTGGGGGGGGGGGGTGAGTGCAACGTCCACTCAGACACTTTCCACCTCTGGGAATGAGGAAGGGTGTACACAGTGGCTGCTGCTCTGCCACCCCCTGGGTGACCACAGGAGGAGGTGCAGCAGGCCCCGTTGACTCGGAGGAGGAAGAACATCTGGTCCGGCCAGCGCATGCCTCCACATGCACAATCCTGGGGGAAGGGAAGAAAATCAGAAAAATGCCAGACTGCAGTATGCCACCCGCCTTGTTCTGCAGAGTCACTCCGTGGCACTCCAGACACCAAGCTAAAGGAGCAACAGATTCGGGGGACACACACACACACACACACACACACACACACACACACACACACACACACACACGTATATATGAATGACAGGGCTGGGGTCGTGCTGAAGGGGGCCGGTCTGGGTGTAGGAGAATAAAGCACAATATAAAAAAATAAAATTCTACTTTTTACAGAAGAAAAAACAAGAATGCTAGTGAAATCAAAAGCTTTCAAAATGTTATACCAGAACATCATTGCAGATGTCCTGCAATTCAGTTTCAATTTTCTCACGATATTCTTTTGCCATCTGCTGTTTCCTTTCATTGCCCTCAGTTTTCTGTTCAATGCTGGAGATGACACGCCAGGAGGAACGACGGGCGCCCACCACGTTTTTATAAGCAACGGACAGTAGGTTCCTCTCTTCATTGGAGAGCTCATGCCCTTGCTCAGTGACTGCTTTCATAGCACTTGCCATATCGTCATATCGCTCAGCCTGTTCGGCCAGCTTGGCTTTCTGTACCAGCTCACTCTTATCCATACTTAAGACCTGTAGGAACGACAATGTAAAGTCATCATGAGTACAGTGAAATACAGTAGTTCATTATACCATTTTGTTTTCAGCCACCTCCCCATTTATTTATTTATTTATTTTATTGATCAGGAAGAGGGTTAGACAACACTGCCCATTTTCAGTCTCGTCTTGGGGGAAGAGGGATACAGATGGAAAACTGAAATTCCACCAGATCATGAAGTTGGGAGTACTTTCGTGAAGGGGGGGGGGGAGAAGAGACAATAGGCCAGGACACTGGAGAAAATCCTCCATCTCTTCCCACCCCACCCGAGGTTTTTCTCCCCAGTCCACTAAAGTCTCAAGGATAAACCCTGATCCCAGGGATGTGAACTGTCAGGTCCAGACCTTCTGGCTTCCTGTACCCTGGTAACCTACAAGTTACCCCTCGGCTTACTCTCAGTGGTAGGAGCTCCAGGGAGAGAGCCTTCCCTCCCCCTGAGGCGGTCCACTATGGGTCAGAGTCCAAGGTCAACAAGCACTCTGACCCAGGGGCATCACCAAAGGTTTAGACAGTCATTCACATGAAATGGGGATTTTTTCTTCCTCTTTATGTTGGCCCCCCCTCCCACTTTCCCCTGACATGAGCTTAGCTCCTAGGCCTCTGTCACACACAACTGACACTGGGGTGCCGGCACTCACTGCTGACCCTCCCTGCCAGAGGTGCGCTGCTGTACAGTAGCTGCCTCAGCCTGACCTGCCTCCCGACGTGGTGACCCGAGCTCGCTCTCCCAGTTGGGTTGCCTGCATGGTATCACTGCGCCATCCGCAGGGCAGGGGAAAACTACACCCACAATTTTCACCACACAAAATTTGTGATTTATTGAATTTGACAAACTGTATAAACATATTTGAATTCTCAAGAAAAGGTACTCAAATATGCCAACAATTTTGTACACAGGCTTGGATTTGGTCAAAATAATGGAGTGTGAGGTAAGATGGGGTCCAACGTGACCGCTTTCATCTGATTCACTTTACTGGTTTGGTTTCAAAATCCTCTGGCTATGCAATGTTTTTATTTATTTATGTTTTTGGTAACTAGATAAGCAAGCTGATCCAAAGGACCATTTTCAGTTGCTCCTACAAGCCCAGAATAAATGGCCAATTGTAAATTTCTTCTTTTTTTTTTTTTTTTTTTTTAATTTACCTTCTGCATTGTGAGTTTCAAAAAGGCTCCCACCATCCATAATGTCTGAAGAGCTGCCCGCAGCCATCTCGCACACCCAGGCAGATTCCACAGCATTGGTTACGCTAATGAGGGCTCCCAACAAATGGCAGACAGCTGGTACCCTCATCAGCATAACCTATGTGGCGGAAGCTGCCCAGATGCGCAAGATGACCACAAGCGGCTCTGCAGACATTATGGAAGGCACGGGTCTTTAAAAAGTAAACTTGCAGTGCAACAGGGAAATCAAATTGTTTTAATGCTAAAAGCCCTAATCTGGCATTTCAGCAGCAGCTGTTGCAGGTTCTGGGCTTACGGGTGTTCCCTTTAATGTCTGAAAGCTCATAAAAAGGTAATTTGAGTGAGCTATTGTGCTTACATGCAAGTCTTAGCAGTCCAGAGTTATTCATCTGTAAATCAGCCTGTAATTAAGGGCTGGGGGCAGCCATGTGTTTTAGGCTTCTGACAGACAATGTCACTGCAGTCTTGCCCTGCTCAGAGATCAGATAATCCAATAGGTTAAATAAGGGGATGTCTGTTTTATTAACTATGTTTTAAGGTGTTATTACAACACTTTATACATTTATAATTTTTTTTGTACGAGCACTGAAACTAGCACACATCACATTTACATTTCAAACTTTTAGTAATGTAGAGAAAAAAACAAATATGTTTCGGGTGACACTTTTTATTGGACTAACAAATATATTTTAAGACTAGCTTTCGAGACAGGTGGTTAATAGGGGTGGGGTGGGGCAGTAAGATGGCCGCAACGTGGCTCCGCTTCTTTCCCCATGGCTTTGGCGTTTTGGCGTCTGAGTTTCAACTTAAATCTTATTTCAATTCACCTACAAGAGCGCTTGTGAATGAAACTTTCCTTGTTTTAGTCCTCTTATCTTTGTTACAAAACAGAAGTTTCTAATTGTTAGCCACTGCCACCTACCGCCTAGTACTGTGTTGAAGCCAGTTTTCTAGCCATACAACCAGTTTGTTTAAGCTCTGGTGAGCTTCTTATTTGGCAGTTGGGAGAGCGTTTTTTGTTAGTGGTTTGGATTTTGTAGCAGAGGTGGAGTCTCTCCGTGCTCAGTCGATTATGGAGAAGTTTCTCTGTGTAGACTACTGGTTGGAGTGACCACTTGGAGTGGAGTTTTGGACGGTTCCTGTCGAGACGGTTTGTGAACTTCAATTCAAATATATAGATTTGGAAGGCATGTTAAATGCAGACAGCCAAGACTCAGCTCAGGCAAAGTTATGATCAACCAGAATTTACTACGCTCAGTGGAGCATTTTTTCTGCCTTTTTTTTTTTTTATATATAAACACACAGGTGAACGACACAGCTGGAGCTTCTGGAGTTCTTGCAGCAATAGAAGGAAGCGACGATGGGAATCCATCTGGAGTTTACCTGGAGAACTGTTCGAAGTTTGGTGGCCTGATGAATGATGTGTAGTTTTGTTTAGAGAGTCTCTGGGTGTCTGGAAATGTTTAGCACAATGGAAAGATTGAATGTAAGGGGGCAAGATTACCTGTTTTACACAGAGGTAAGGTACTGTGCAGGTAACTACATCAGGTCACAAAAATATTGGGGCAGACCTGCAAGGAAAGAATTTTTAATTACCCAGTTTGTGGAATTTCTTATTATGGAGTTTGATCTTTTGGGCTAAAGACTCATACATGCATTACCCATGTCTTATTTGTCATTTAAAGGAGCTGTATTTATACAATTAGTTTTGGAATCGGTTTCAAGTTATGTGCGAACTGTTGGACCCTACTTCTGGACTGCAGATAAGAAGCTGTGTGCCAGTCGTTAGAATATGAAATGGAACTAATATTCTAAAACTTGAGTTTCTAATGATAAAGTGAACTATCTGGGTTCTTGCTTCTTGGAATTTGTCTGACTAGATCCAAGAGATCCTCTATGCATCTTCTGAGATGTTAGTTGATTTTTTGAATTCCCTCATTACATGAGTACTTTTGTGTTTTATTGTGCAAAACTATAAGTGATGTGCATAATTAAGGAATTTGTTTTATAATGTAGGCTTTTTTATCTATGTGTTATCCGTTTAATTTGTGTAAACCACAAGCTATGTGTACTTAATTGTTGAATTTTTAATTAGGACTCTATTAGAGTTACCCACTTTAGATTAAGTGGTTAAGCATATATCCATGAGAAAGCAAAGACGTGTCAAAGCAGCCTGTAGAATAATGATTTGATTAATTACCTTAAGGATGAATGGCTGAGGAGGTATGTCAGCCCTATGCCCAATATTTGGAAAGTGTGCTAGTTAGTGGAGGAAAAGGTTTTAGTGTTTTGAGTGTAAAGGCTGGTCACAGTGCCCTGAGGTGAATACTATTTTTTTTTTTGCAGGTATGTAAATCCTAAAATACTTGGCATTAAGCAGAGGCAGGGAGCAATATTTGCGGCAGGATGTCTCCAAATATTTATTAAGAAGGCTAGGTATAACTGGCAATAAGGCAATTCCTAATGGGACATCTGACTAAATATATGTAATCATGTGTGATTCGCAGCAGTATCTTTGTGAGTTGACACCTGGTCTGTATGGAGGCCTGAAACTAAGTGGGTGTGTATTATACATGCCCTCAGTAGGGCCCATAAGAGGGCATTGGTGTCTGAAAATGAAGTAAATGTGTGTATACAGGAAAGCAACATAAGATTGAAGAGGACCCAGATGCAGTTTTTAATTGCTGCTGGTTTATAATTCCTGCTATTTTGGTGATAAACGGAGGCTCAGAGCTAGCGAGTGTTGTAGGCTGACTTTGTAGCTTGTTAAGGGTGTGGGTGTACTTGTAATCTAGGTGTTCTGCAATTTGGGCCTAGTGATCTGCTTAGTCTCGCCAACTTCCAGGCATGAATATCTCTGCAGACTGGTAAACCTGATTTGGGGTGGGAACGGATGATAAAACCTGCTCCTATTGGGGGAGCTGTATGTAGAAAGCTTATGCTATACAGCTGAAAATATTGATAAGAGGCATGCTATTAGCCATAGTAATAAATTGTATATGACATTTCCTTGGTAGTCATAATATGTTGGTGTGGTGGTGGTGAGAGGGACTGTCCTCCCCTAGGAAGGAGGTCAATGGGGTGCCACAGGGGTTGGTACGGGGGCCACTCCTGTTCAACGCCTGTGTCTCCGATATAGGGACAGGAGTTAGGAGTAGAATGAGCCTTTTCGCAGACGACTCTAAACTGGGAGCATTGGTCGACAGAGCAAGCAAGGGTGGCAGTTCAGAGGGATCTGGAGGGCTGGGCAAGGAGGTGGGGGCTTAGGTTTAACCTGGAGAAGTGTAGGGTGTTGCATTTGGGGGTCAGAAACCCAGGGCATGTTAATACCTTGGGAGAGGTTCCACTGCAAGGCACTATGGGGGAAGGGACCTCGAGGTGGTGGTAGACACCAAAATGAACAGCGGTGAGAACGGCGGCAAAGGCAAACAAGTTGCTGTGCTGCAAAGTCCGGGGAATAACGTCCAGAAGGAGTGAGATGATCCTACCACTGTACAATGCCCTGGTTAGGCCGCACCTTGAGTACTGCGTACAATTCTGGAGGCCTCGCCTTAAGAAGGACATAGTACTGTTGGAGAGGGTCCAGAGGAGGGCAACTAGGATGATCCGGGGCATGGGGGATAGGACCTATGAAGAGAGGCTGTAAGCCCTTGGGCTGTATTCACTGGAGGAGAGGAGATATGGGGGGGACATGATTGAGGTTTTCAAGTATGTGAAAGGGATTAACAAGGGTGGAGCCAATGAAATGTTCAGGCTCAAGCAAAGGGGCAAAACCAGGGGGCATAAATGGAAACTGGAGGGAGAAACCTATAGGGGAGAACGTAGAAGGCATTACTTCACAGAGAGGGTGGTGGAGCCATGGAATGCATTGCCCGGGAGCCTGGTCGAGCAAGACACTAGAGGGCTTCAAGAAGGGATGGGACAGATGCATAGGGGGTACTGAAGCCAAGACTGACCCTCATGGGGACCGGGGGGGGAGCGCACACTAAGGACTGGATACTGAGCAGACATGAAAGACCGACAGGCCTATTCTGCTGGCATTTAGTATGTTAGTATAACTATCAATGTAACTTTTTTTGTGTGAATAGGATATGGATGTGAAGACTTAATGGCTATCTAATGGTGTTTTTGTCTGCTAAGTGAATTAAGCGCTTGCATGAAATGTGGATTTACACATATTGTAACATATATATAGTTTTAGAATATTGTAATTGCTTTTTAGCTGAACAATAAAATTTGCTACTACTAGCTTTCGAGAGATAAAACTCTTCCTCAGGTCAAAGTGAAAACAGCTGAGCAGTATGACAGATAAAGGCTGGATGTGGATTCAAAACCTAGACTAACAGTTTACAGATCAAAGCACTGCAGTCAATTTGCACCTCTTACAAACAGGAAGACTAATTTTCACTGGCGTGTCTGTTGGAGAGATCAACTTATAAGATCAAAGGGCTGCCTAATTATATTCTGACTCTACACACTATATATATATATATATATATATATATATATATCTATATACACCTATCTATATATATCTATATATATACACATATACACATATACATATACATATACACATATACACATACAATATACATATACACATATACACATATACACATATACACATATACACATATACACATATACACACACACACACACACACACACCTTTAGACACAGGGTTCAATCACAAATCTCCAGCAAACAGAGGACAATTCTATACAACCCCTCACCTTTGGAAAGAAAAGCAATTGACAGCCTACAAAACAAAAAAAGCATCACCATTAAACCTGCTGATAAAGGGGTGCAGTTGTGATCAAGGATACAACCAACTACATACTAAAATGACAGCAGAATAGGCCTGTCTTTCGCGTCTGCTCGTTTGGTCAGTCCCCACCCTGGGAGCTGACCTTGCTGCCCCCCCTCGCCTTCTCCCTTCCCAGTTCTGGATATTCTCGCTGCATTGGATTTTGCTTCCAGAACCCTTCCCTGTACCTGTCCCACCCTCTTGAACCCCTCCACCAGCCCCTAGGCAGCACATTCCATGGCTCCTAGCCCTCTCAGTGAGTAGCACCTCCTCCTTTCTCCTAGATCTCCCCCCTCCAGCTTCCACCCATGCCCTCTAGTGGCCCTCCTCCCTTGAGCACCCTGACTGTTTCTCCCTATTTACCCCCTTCATGTACCTGAAGACCTCTATCATGTTCCCCGGTCCCTTCTCTCTTCCAATGTGCATATTTAGCTCTTGAGCCTCTCCTCATTAGGTCCTGCCCCCAAGCCCCAAATCATTTGGTTGCCCTCCTCTGGACCCTCTCAGGAGTTTAATGTCCCTCTTTAAGTGTGGCCTCCAAAACTGCATGCAGTACTAGAGTGCGGCCTCACCAAGCAGTTATACAGAGGAGTATCACTTCCCTCCTTCTGAAGGTGATCCCCCTAGCGATGCATCCCAGCATCCTGTTGGCCTTGGCTGCTGCCCTCCTACAAGTCTCCGAGTTGTTCATCTTGACATCCACCACCACCCCCAGGTCCCTCTCGGCCATCGAGACTTGTAGCATTCCCCCCTCCCCAGAGTGTACACTTGGCCTGGGTTTCTGGCCCCCAGGTGCAGTACCTTGCATTTCCCTGCATTGAACCTCAGCTTCCACTTTCTAGACCATCTTTCCAGAGCCTCCAGGTCCCCCTGTAGGGCCACCCTCCCCTCCTCCCCATCCACCACCCCCCAGTTTTGAGTCATCCGCAAAGACTCATCTCACTCCCGATACCTGTCCTTATGTCAGAGACGTAGGCGTTGAACAGGAGGGGCCCAAGGACTGATCCCTGTGGGACCCCACTAATGACCCTCTGGGTCCGGTCCTGGAGCTAATTGCCTATTCATCTGATCATCTTGTTCCCCACCCCCATTTCTCCCCGCTTATCCAACAGGCCCACGTGAGGAACAGAGTCAAATGCCTTGCTGAAGTCTAGAAAAAGGATGTCCACTGGTATACCCAGGTCCAAGGCACTAGTCATCCAGTCATAGAACTCCACAAGGTTTGTCTGACACGATTTCCCCGGGACAAATCCATGCTGTCTATCATCCAGGCACCCTGACTTTTCCAGGTCCCCCCCAGCCTCTCCTTGACAATGCCCTCCACCGATGTCAGGCCGACAGGCCTGTAGTTCCCTGCCACCTCCCTTGATCCCCCCCTTGTGGACAGGCACTATATGAGCCACCTTCCAGTCCTGGGGCACCCACCTGTCCTCACAGAGATGGTGAAAAGCTCCGCCAGGGGTTTCGCCAGAACATCCGCAAGTTCCTTCAGCACTCTGGGATGTAATTTATCCGGCCCCGGTGCTTTCTCCGTCTTAAGGGACCTGAGGGCTTCCCTCACTCTCTCTGCTGTTATTTCCACTTCTGCTACCTCTTCTCCTTGCTTAGCCTTCCCCCCTCCTGCCAGTGATGCCTCTCCCTCTCCCCAGACCCGCCAATCGGTGAGGGTCCCCCCCTTCCTCAGTATCACTGTCTCCTCCCATGTATGATGCAGCAATCCCCATTTTCCTTGGTGAAAACTGAGGTGAAGTACTCATTTATTACCTCAGCTTGCTCCCCCAGGTCTTGTGCCCATCTTTCCCCTGTTTTAATCCTGCTAATCTGCCCTTCACCTTGTTTTCCCAATGTATCTAAAGAACCCTTGTTCCTCTCCTAATTTCCCTGGCCAGGTTCTGCTCCTTCCTTGCCTTGGCGCCCTCACCACCCTAGTGGCTCTTCTAGCCATCAGCTCCCTCCCTAGATCCCTTTCACTCCTTGAGCACTTGAATTGCCTATGGGCTGCCTTCTTTCCACGCCACCTCCTGGACCTCCCTGGTCCACCAGCAGGTTCTCAGGCCCTACCGCATTTAGTCTTACTCTTGCACAGGTGCTGGTAGCATCCTGCACCCCTCTCCTGATGATTTCCCACCTACTATCAGCGTCCATGTCTGACCCAATTCCATCCAAATACTCCTTAAGGATCCTTCCCATTTCCTTAAAATCCACCCCCCTGAAGTCAGTTACCTCAGACTTTGTCCAGCATTCTACCCCTCCTAGGTCCAGGCAGAACCAGACTGTGGCATGGTCACTCCCCGCTAACGGGTCCCTTACCTCCAGGCCCCCAATCTGGTCACTGTCTGCCAGGACCACATCCTGTACCCGCGCCTCCCCTGGTCGGTTCCCCCACCTGCTGAGTTAGGAACACGTCTTGAAAGACATCCAACAACCTCTGTTCCCTGGCCACCGAGGATGTCAGTCTCCCAGTCTGTTCCTGGCATGTTTAAGTCCCCAACACTACCACCCTTCCCTGCCCAGTCTGCAGTGTCTCCCAACATCTGCCACCAGACTCTCCTCCAGCTCCTCCGCGCCAGTGCAGGGGTATACACCACTCCTATTTTTACTCTTGCCCCCCTTGTTATCAAGGTGACCCAAATCACCTCCACGGTTCCCTCCGGAAGGCTACAGACAACATTCGGACAACACCTACTACAGGAAGCAAATCAAGACCCCACAAAGACATTCATGAAAGAATCGAAACCATTAATCAGCACATTTCCAGAACACACACATGAACTGGAAAATCTGATACCAAAAAGGCAAGCACTAGGAACCTTCTACACATTACCAAATATACACAAATCTGGAAACCCTGGCAGACCAATTATATCTGGAATAGACACATTAACTGAGGGGATTTCTGGACTCTTATAAGGTATACTCAAACCACTGGTGCAAAACACTAACAGCTTCATACAGGACACCACAGACTTTCTAAACAAACTGCACAGTATTGACCAGTTGCCACCAGACACCCTTCTGATCACAATGGATGTTGAATCTTTATACAGCAACATCCTTCACAGAGATGGCATAATGGCATGCTATGAATACATGCGAAAAGCCACCACAGAGAGCAAATATCCACCAGATGTGATAGCCAGACTTATGGAATACATCCTTACACAGTTATTTCAGCTTCAACACCGACATTTACCTTCAAAATATGGTAACAGCTATGGGCACCAGGATGGTACCACAGTATGTCAATCTGTTCATGGCAGATCTAGAAGAAAAATTCCTCACCATGCAACATGATAAACCACTAAAATACCATCAATATATTGATATCTTTATCATATGGACAGCAGGAGAGGAAAACTTAATTTGACAGCTTCATTAACTGCCATCCTTCCATTAAATTCCAAATAAATTACTCAGTGGGTGCATTTCCTGGATACCAGTCACACAAAAAAAAAAAAAAAACACTGCAAACATCTGTGTACTGAAAACCTACAGACAGATGCAGTTACCTGCACAGCTCGAGCAACCATCCCTCTCATACTAAAACATCCATTAAACGCAGCCAGATCATCCGGTACCACCGCATTTGCTCTAATGCAGACGACAGAGACAGACACCTTATTACACTAAAAGAAGCTTTCAGACAGAAGGGATATAAAACCAGCTCCACTGACAGGAATATCCATTCTGCACTCCGCAGGCCTAGGGAAGAACTACTACGGTACAAACCACAGAGAACATCTGATCGCACACCTCTGGTAGTAACCTACAACCCAGAACTGGAAAAACTACGGAAAATTAAAAGATCTACAGCCACTACTGTCTGAAGATGAAACTCTAAAAAAAATATATTTCCCACTCCACCAGCCACCAAACCTGAAGCAGAAACTGGTGCGAAGCGAACTTCCCTCAGCTCCAACTAGGTGACAAAGGTACAAAACCATACAAAGCACCTCACTGCAAACTATGTACACACCTCTCCTGAGACGTGCGTCATTCATAATGGAAAAACATTTACAATCCAAAACTCATACCTGTTCTAGCAACGCAGATACATGATACAATGCAGAAAACGTGAGGAGGGCTGCTATATTGGTGAAACCAGACAGGAGCGCAACACAAGAATCAATCACCAGATTCAGAATTACCCATAAAAATAAATACATGCCAGTAGGGGAACATTTTCTAGACCAGATCACTCCACCAGTGATTTTACTGGCAGAGTTAAAATGGAACTTCAAATACAGCCAGGATTGGCAAATATTTGAAATAAAACTGATACAATATTGACACTAAAGAAAAAGGACTTTTTTTTTTTTTTTTTTTTAAACACACTACCAGTGATTATGCTTAAAGCAGTGTTTCAGAATTTCTTTAACCCTCACATCAGCACCCTCTGACTTATCAGGTTTATTAAGACAATGGTATGTAGTTTCTTTATCTTGACGTTTTAGAAGTTAATAGTTCAGAATCAGAGTATAATTAGGCAGCCATCTGATCTTGCAAGTTGATCTCTGCAACAGACACTCCAGTGAAAATCAGTCTTCCTGTTTGCAAGAGGTGCAAATGAACTGCAATGCTTCGATCTGTAAACTGCTAGTCTAGGTTTTGACTCCACATCCAACCTTTATATCTGTCATACTGCTCAGCTGTTTTCACTTTGACCGGAGGAACAGTTTTATCTCTAGAAAGCTAGTCTTAAAAATAATTTTGTTAGCCCAATAAAAGGCATCACCTGCAACATATTTGTTGCGTTTGTTTTCCTCTACATTGTTCACTGGACTAACATGGCTACCACATCCTTTTGTTTTGTTTTACAAACTTTTAGTAAAAAAAAAATAATAATAAATAAATAAATAAATAATCAATAGAATTTTGGTATTGTTAGAAAATCCCATTCAGTCCAAAGTATTTCAATTAAAAACTGCTATACTTATAACTATCAAAAGTAATAAAATACTCACATTTCAAGTTATGCGTGTTTTGACACTTTTTCATCTATGTGTTTTTTGCAATTAGCAAGTCACTATTCTATCTTTTCAAGATAATCTGAATACAAAGAGAACATTTGCAAAATGACAAATGCTCATTGTTTTTACCCTCTTTCTCTGCTTTAACCTCTAGGCTATACTGCCAGCTGATCATCAAAAGCTACACATTTCTATGCTGGCCCACAGTACCAGGCCAGTAAGCATGGGGCCACATTTGCATCTTGTAGATCCAAGTTCACACCCAAAAACCGTGATTTTAGAGAACAGTCTGTAACAGAGAGGATGGAAAAAGAAAGGTAGCTGGTGGTGCTGTGGCAGCCCCAGAAATTTGTACAGACTTGAATACAGCCAGGATCTAGAAATCCTGATATAGGGTCCCATACCTATTGGCACCATACAGCCAGCCTTGAAATGTGTACTTTTTGATGATCAGCTGGCAATATAGCCTGGAGGTTAAAGCAAAGAGCCATGAATAGGCTTGGTTCATCCAGCAGAATGGGTTTCATTTCCAATATGCTCTCAGCCAATACCAATGATGGTCCTACACTAGCCAGTAGGAGGGCACACCGTCAGGCAGTCTGCATCTTCCTTTCGAGCCTATCACCATGCCTTACCACCATGACAAATAGGACACCCCCCCAAATAAGTCAATCCCTTCCCCCCATTTCATCTTTAATCCTGAGGCTTACCTTTACCCAGCTATTGTCACAGGACCACGCCATTCCAATGGTTATCATCCTATACCTCCTTCCCCCCAAAACCTCAGTACATTACCTGTTCAATATGCCCAGCCTCTGCTTCCCCCACTTGCTAACATCGTTTCATGATGTGAACATAGGGTTACTGCAATACATGGAAACTCTACACGGCATTGGAAGTAAAGATAAAGCTGGGATTCAAATGATCAAGCAAGCACACTCCAGTTTTGTTTGGAACCCAGAGCCCAGTTTAGATGTCACTCCTGCGGGCTGGTGGTGGGACAGGAGACGACTGGGTGAAATCATGTGGTCATTCTGCATCAATGCTGTCCCAGCTCCAACAGATGCAGGCATGGGATGACCTGTGTTGATAAGCTGGTTGCAATTATATTGCAAACCCCGGATCACTGACATGGTAGTGGCAAGGCGTCACTCATTCGACTGGGCTGAACATGTATTTTTTCAATATAACGTGATAAAGCTCTGCTTAACCATACACTGCAGACAAAAAACAAAATAAAACATTTAAACCTGGTATACAAGAAGACTGATTAAAAAACATCTATTTCTGCCCATGATTTTTAGTGTGCTCTGTGTAACAAATGAATGTAATATTCAAGCCCTACAACTGACTCACTCATGTACGGAGGCACACCGAGTAGGTTACAAACATAATGAAAATATATGATCTAACCTCAGGAAACCACTGGTATAGCTTTACAATAGCAATCAGTCCACTGGACCAAGTTGCACCAGAGATGCAACTTGCACTTACTGTGGAATCTTGAGTAACAACTAGTTCACATTCCGCACTTTGGTCACACTCCCAACAGTCATGTTAGCTTCTCCCCCTGAAGTGAACAGTCGCTCTGAAGTACAGCTGCAGCTCCACTACTCCTGCCTTCAGAACACTTCAGCCATTTAATTTCCATTTTAATATTTAGTTATTTCTCAATACTTTACATTAGTTAGGGTGTTTTAGATTATTTATGTGGGCTGCGGTTTCCGATCAGTTCATCGAAAACAAAGAAGGCTACAAGTTAACATAGTAACACTGTTTCCACCTTTAGGGAACCACTTATTTATGTGAAGAGATACATTTTTATTTAGTGATAACCACTTTTTTTTTTTATAAAACACTAAATTTTTGAGCACTAGAATCACAGTTCCTATATAGAGAACTGAGCAGCTTTCATTACTAAATCTTTGAATTTCACTACAAAACCTCAGACCTTATTGTTAAGACTGTCGGTTCAGAGTTAAAAATGCTTTATGCTGCCAGTGGTCTTTCTTCACTATAGTTTTACGCATTGTCAATGTGTGTGTGTGTCTCTCTCGCTCCCCCTCTCTTTAGTGCAACTAAAATAACGCTGCTCTCTGAAGCCCTCTGTGACTGAACGGCAGTCTGCCTCTTTTGGCAGAAATTCAATTCAAATAGCGTTATTGGCATGCCAAGATACACAGCCACTGTCAAAGCTTATAATCAAACTATTCATAAGACAAAGGTACCATGCACTTAAAGCAGCAGTATTTTATAGTCTACAAATAGTTTGTTTTCAGCAGAAATGTATTTGACATCCTTAGATTCGTCAATACACTTTTAATTCTCTCAAATACTTGCAAACTAACTTTTATAGCTCATTTCGTAATTAATGACTCATGTCTGTAGCCACACACAATTCTAAAATAAATCTCTCCCACTTAGGTTTCCAGAGTGGACAGAGATTGAGAGATACAGAATATATATTATATATAGCGCTATATCTTGAGATCGCGATCATATATCTATGTAGAGATCTCTATATCTATAATGCATGGGATACATGATGGGCAGGGGTGTGATATGGAAAATATTTTCACTCCTGCAGAGTGAACTCTGGATGGCACTCGTGAGAGATAGAGTCAACTCTGCAGGAATGAGAATATTTTCCATATCACACGATCTGGACATCATGTGAGCTATTTATACAATGGGGTCGAGAGATTCAGAAATAGTTGTTTTTCTGTTTGCTTTTTTATTTTAGTGTTTGGTAACTGGGTACGGTTTTAGTGGTGATTTGGAAGCACTGGGTAGTTAAGTCACTTGTTCAGAGTCGCACAGTGTGGAAGCTGAGAGAGTCAAACCCAGGTCTGGTGTACTAGTTGCATCAATGCTCTTCAAATCGTATTACTCTAACCTCTAGGCTATTGAAAGCACTGTTTGTGGGTGTTCTGAGAGTGTGCGTTTCTGAATGGACTGGGAGTGTTAGACACAGTATGGGAAACAGGCGAAAGTGTTTGGCAATGCTAATTGAGTTAGTTTCAGCTTGCAGTGAGAAAAACTGTGGTGCAGCACTGATTTAGAATGCAGTCTCAAATTTGAGAGTAGCATAGTAATGGGCTGTGAGTTGTTGAAACACTATGGGAAACAGGTGAGTGTCCTTTGCAATGTTAATATTTACTTGCAAGTAGCAGTGGAAAACATTTGTGAAACAGTTCAATTTAGAATGCAGGCTGTAGTTCATGAGCAAGTGGTGACATCAGCACAGTATGGATAAATAGGGGATATGCAATGGGAATGGGTAACATACATGATTTATCTGCACAAGAGCAGTTTGACCTTGGGTAACCTCACGAGTGACGTAAGCCATGAGTGAGGTGTCAGAGGTCAAACTGCTCAAGTGCAGATAAATCATGCATGTCACGAGTTGTCCACTGCATATCCAATTTATGTAATAGAAAAGGAGTCCCTGGGGTTTTTTTTTTTTTTAGTAAAGTTTGTGTTTTCTTTTGTATAAATGTATTGGGATTATTTGTTGCATTCCTCCGCGATACTGAGGTGGTTTGTATGGTTGCTAGGTTCATTGCTGCACAGCCGATACGCTTAGGTGAGGAGTGACATTTACATTGGTTGGTTTGATATTGTGAGCAGGCTGGAGATTTTGAAAAACATGGCAGCTCGGTTACTGCGAAGTGAAATGGCTATGGTGATGCAGTTTTTTGATTTAGATAAAATATTTATCGTTTCAGTTTAGTTTAGTTATATTATTTAGTCTGTTCATGTCTTATCCGGTTGATCTGCCTTCAGTGATGTTGGCGAAAAGCGAGCTGCTGCCTGTGGGGAGAAAGAGTGTGAGTGTGTAAGAGGAGACCACGAGGAGGGCGAGCCTGAGAAAATCAGAGCAGTAAGAGTTCCTCTTTTGGGAGATTCATGTCTGGCTATGAGTTGCAGAACATTTTACTTTGGTTGCTGCTGCTTTATGGGTTTGTTCAGAAGGCTGGAGTAGCGAGGAGGAGAGGTAGAGCATATTAAGAACATGTGCAGAGAGCGGATGCAGTTTAAGAGCAAACGCTAATCCGCAGGTGTCGAAGGAGAGGTTCTCTTAAACAAAAGGAAAGGGAAAAGGTACCATTTTATTTTGGGAGCATGAAGCTAAAATGGCTCACTTAAGCAGGATGTATAGGAGGTATGGAGAAATCCAGCAAAGCGGGACTGTAGACAGAAACAGCAAAGGGGTTGAAACATAAACAGCAGGAGCAGTGAAGTGAGAGACCGCCAGGGGGGAGAATGAAAAATGATTCAGTTAGAATATGACATCGGGTTGCCTTTTTTGAAAAACGTGTTTTTTTTTTTTTTAAAAAAGAAATTTGCACTGGTTTGCTAATTTGCAGGTGGTTGACTGAGAAAAAGGGAGCACGAGGTCTGCAGAGGATATTGAATATGGTGACAGTGTGGAGATAGTAGGGGAAAAAAATTAAGTCTGGAGGAGGAAGTAAGTTATAAACCTGTTGGTAGTGCGGCAAAATTAGAGCAGGAAATGTGATCTCTCTTCTGTAAGGGTGAGATGGATATGGGGGAGATGTGTGGGTGAAGATGGGAGCTGGTAGTGAAATATTTAGAAACTGAAAGGAAAGTGATGCAGTTCCGGCAGGAGGGGAAATGATTAATGGCAGGGTGTGGGACAAACGGTGGATTGACAGCAGGGTGCAGGATAAATATTAGAACCACCGCATACCCCACGTCAGTGAGAATAAATTAATTTATTCCACTGTTTATCTGCCCACATATATCACATAAATGCCATTTATCATCCTAGTGATATCAACATTTATCACACTGCAGTGGAAATAACCAAGTTTATCACACTGATATTGCTCTCACCCCAATTATATCTCCCCTTCCCCCCCTCACATGTCACAGATCTATTTAACATTTCTGGTGATCAGCAAAGACGCACTGAGCCAAGGCTTAGTCTCCAGGTGAGACACGGGGAAAGGGGGATACAGAATTCAAGGTACAGTAGGTGATTCGAAATTCAAAGTACACTAGATAAGCATATTTATTTGAATTCTGGTAACCGGGTGGGCCCACTGAGACAACAGTCCCCTTTTCAGGGGCGACCCAGGAACAGAACATTTACAAGGTTTATACATATAAAAAAAAAAGAATGGTTACATGCAAGTACAGGGATTGAGTATAACGCTTACCATTGGAAAACAGGGTTTACATGGAGATCTTCAACAATTACAGCAAATACAAATCAGGCAAGCAGTGCAACATTATTTCAAGATAATACACTACAGTTAGATGACGTGTCAAAACGTAAAGCTCAAAAGGCAGTGATGGAAACAGCAGCGCAGTGGCACAGGAGGCTGGCCTCACCCAAGGAGGTGAGGCATGGGTCATGTGGGTGCTGTCATCGGAAGCAAGTACAGCGAAAGGAGGTAGAGGTGGAGCAAGAGGGAGTACTGGAATAGGGAATGGGAGGTACTGGATAAAATCACATACGGCAAGGAGTTCCGTAAGAACAAGGAAGAGAAGGAAAAAAGATCTTCTGCTCACGGATAACTGAGAAGTAGGCGTAACCAGAAGGGGAAGGGAGGAGGACCTAAGCATGCGAGAGGACTGTTTGAGCTGAACGATGTCTGTAAGACAGGAGGGTGGGGTGGGTGTGTGTGTGTGTGTGTGTGTGTGTGTGTGTGTGTGTGTGTGTGTGTGAAGGTGAACCAACTTGTAGATAAAGCCGAGGGTTATAAGTTGGAGCCGACACACAAGTAGGCCATCCCAATGACGAAAGCACATCACAGTGGTGGTGTTGTGCGTTAACCCCTAAAGCAAACTTTTCACCACGATGGTAAAGTTTTCTAAGGCATGTCTGGATGGTTGCAATAGTTGAGAGAAGTAGTGGTGCACTATAGGTGAACAGGGGGAGAAGGGTGGAGGTTGCAATTTTGTGGCAGGAGACGGAGGAGTGAAACGGGTGAAGGCGGTAGAGCAGATCCAGTGTTTGATTAAGTGTCTTTGTAAGGAATGCCACATGAGTATCAAAGGAGAGGGAGATACCTATGGAGATATCCAAGTATTTAAAAAAAAAGTGCACAGATTCGAGGGTATCCACAACATGGGAGGAGATGGTGAGAATTGGTTGAGGAGTGGAGGCAGGGTTGAAGAGTAACCATAAATTTTTTTGGTGTTGAGAACTAGTTCGTTGTCAAAAACAGTCAGAGGGTCTGGAAATAATGTTTGAAAGAGTGGTACCTACAAAAGAAGGACACAAGTCGAACAACATAGCAGATCTCAAATGAATATGGTAAACCTAATTAGAGCATAATAATTTAGAGCAGGGCAAGGTACAAATTAGGGGAACAAAGAAAGCAGTTCTTTAGTAACTGTGACCTTATCAAATGTAACTTCAGTGTTGAACTGTTAAAAACTTCAAAAATTCCATATCTTAGTTCAAGAATGAATATAAAGAAAAATGGGTATATTGATTTTTTTTGCCAGATACAGTTTTGCTATTACAAAAAACCTACATGATGAGGGTGATTAAGAAATACTGCTGCTTTAAATTAATACATGTATGTTGTATTTCGAAGCTGGTGGCAGGATGCTTGTACATAAGAGTGCAGCTTTTTCTGTTACATCATTCCTTTGCCCCAGACGTACACAGTTTCACCTCAGATTAAATATTTAATTTTGTTATTCTGTTTCTGCCCTCTTACCAGAGGGACCCCACAGCCTGAACACCTCACCCTTGTCACCCGACATCCACCAGGACTTACCTGCCAGCCAATATTCCCTATCCCCTCCACCCCCAAGGAACAGGATCCAGTTCCTGGTCTGGCATGGGGCCTGCAGATGTCCGGCACCATCCTACTGCTGGCATCCATCTCTTCTCTCCCCCACCCCCCCGAAGTGTGGCATACAATGACGCCATGCCATGCACCATACGTCTGTCTGCCATGCCTCCCAGACAGTCCTGGGTGTCTTTCCCCTAGTTTCCACTAGGGCCCAGGCAATCAAGAGAAGGAGAGCAGTCCTCTGGATGCTCGATCCTACACCCCCAGATGGCCCTCTGACACCCAGAGTTCATTCTGAAACCCGGGCCGTCTGTACCACAAGCAGTAGCGCTACCACCTGTTCAGGCCAGTCTTAGCATCATTTATGGCCTGGAAATCCACTACATTGGGTAACTTAGGAATAGATACAAAGGCAGTAACTTGGTAAGAAACTGGTTAGGGGATAGGTGACAGAGAGTGGGGGTAAACAGAGTTTATTCAGAGGAACAGAGGGTGACCAGTGGGGTTCCTCAGGGATCACTGCCGAGATTGGTCCTCTTTAATGTCTTTATAAGTGACACTGCAGAAAAGATGGAAAGGAAGGTCTGCCTCTTTGCCAATGACATCAAAGTCTGCAATAAGGTGGACGGGGTGGGGTGGAAAGGATGAAGAGAGACCCGAGAAAACTGTAAGAGTGGTTAAGGGTATGGAAGCTGGGTTTCACTGCAAAAAAGTGCAAAGTTATGCACTTGGGGCACAGAAACCCAGAGGCAGAGTACAAAACGAGAGTCTCGTACCGACGACCACCAAGCAGGAGAGAGACCTGGGGTGATCATATTGCATGACCTAAATGAGGCCAGTAGTGTGACAAGGCAGATGGGAGGGGTACCACCAGCAGAAAGAGGGAGGTGGTACTACCTCTATATAGATCATTAGTAAGATCCCCACCTACAGTACTGTGTTCAGTTCTGGAGACCACATCTCCAGAAGGACATACGCAGAGTGGAGACAGTCCAGAAGAGGGCAACTAAAATGGTAGAGGGTCTGCATCAGAAGCCCAAGGGGAGAGATTAAAGGACCTAAATATGGACACCCTGGAGGACAGCGAGAGCGTGAGAGAGTGAGGGGGATGACAGAGACCTTTAAATACCTCAAGGGGGTAAATAAGGTACAGGAGGGAAGTATTTTTCAGAAAAAAAACGTGCTCAAGGATAAGGAGGTATGATAAGAAGCTGGAAGGGGGCATCAATTCAGGAGAGATGTGACGTAGTACTTCACAGAAAGAGTGGTGGATTCCTGGAACAGGCTTCCGGCAGAGGTGGTGGGGTTCAGGAATACATGGGACAGGCATATGGGAATCCTAGGGAAAGGGGTTTGGGTGAATGGGCCGGAGATCAAGCAGGATCTGTGGTGATACTACAGGCAGGGAAAAATGGGCAGACTAGGTGGACAAGTGATCCTTGTATGCCAGCAGTATTTCTATTTATTGCAATAGCTCCAGAAAACAGTTTTCATATACCGTTGTATTTTGTACTGTGGAGAAGGAAATGCAGTTTAATTCCACTGCTTTCACAAAG
The DNA here is from genome assembly GCA_016271365.2 of Neoceratodus forsteri. NCBI lineage: Eukaryota > Metazoa > Chordata > Ceratodontiformes > Ceratodontidae > Neoceratodus > Neoceratodus forsteri. The sequence continues at coordinate 34,588,508 of JADMNL010000037.1, read as the reverse complement.
ACTACAGAGTTTGGCTTCTTTAGGTTTCCAGGTTAACTTGTGCCCACCTGTGGACACTCATTCTGTAGTTGGCTAGAATCTATGTTTAGCGTTTTGAACTGTATGTAGATTAGAATCTAGAATGAAGTTTCTGTGGCGGGACCTGCAATACTTTAGGTTGGTCTGAGGTTCGATTTGCTATTGCCAGTATTGAATACATTTATAGTAACACATGCTACCACGTTTTCGAGTGGTTTCTAAAAGTTGTTATACATTAAGAACAACTTTGAATGTTCAGCTCGAGCTCAGCTGTGATGGCAGCTCATTACCAGCACACAGTAGTCATACAAAAAAGATTAATCAATTTGCAAGGAGAAAAAAAAAGTTGGAGACATTTTTGTTGCACTTTTGATACCTTGTCTTCCTAAAGTGCTAGTGTACTGCTTGGGAATAAATACAGGTTACTCACCTGTAACAGGAGTTCTAGGAATGGTATATGTTGTTCATCCACACTTATTGGCAGGTATCCTTGCCGCTTTAAATCTTGCCGGAAGGTCTTCAAGCTAGCTCCTCCCACCCACCCGGGTGGTATAACTCTCGGCTCCACCCCATGACGCCAGATCTGGCCCGCTGGAAGCTCAGGTTGTGCGTCGAAGCCGGGGAGGTCGGGTGGGTCGTGTGGATGAACAACATATACCATTCCTAGAACTCCTGTTACAGGTGAGTAACCTGTATTTCTAGGGACATGGATATGTTGTTCATCCACACTTATTGGCAGACTCCTAGCAGTTCTCCGGGAGGAGGGAGGCAAGACGCACACCCCCAATACTTACTTGGGAAAGAGAGACTGGAGAACCGAGGCCCCAAAACCAGCATCCCGGCGTGACTCAAGGTCGATGTGGTAATGGGTAATGAAGGTGTTTGCTGACTTCCAGGTAGCAGCCCTGCAGATTTCCTGGATAGGGACGTCCCTGGAAGCAACCACCGATGCAGCAGTATGGCGGGTAGAATGGCTCTTATCCTCTGGGAGGCTCCATGCCGTCCAACTTATAGCAGAGATCTATGCAGGAGGTGACCCACCTGCTTATCGTCCAGCTTGGCTGCAGGTCTTCCAGATGCTGGCTTGAGTTGCAGACAAACAGCTGCTAACCTCTCCTCCTCGACTCCTCAGCTGCGGCGCTTCTTTGTAATAGGCGAGCGCCTTCTAGGGTCCAAAGTATGGAGCCTATATTCGGCCTCCGAGGTGTGATTGGGGTAGAACACCGCAGAGTCAACACCTGGTTAAGGTGAAACTCCGACACCACCTTCGGGAAGGAATTTCGGTGGGGGAAGAGGGACAACCTTTGTCCCTGTGGAAGACCAGGTAAGGAGACTCAATGGAGCGCCTGGAGCTCTCCTATCCTTCTGGCTGACGGATAGCCACCAAGAAGGCGGTCTTCCACGACAGGTGAGAGAGAGAGAGCACACCTGTGCATAGGTTCAATGGTTTGCCCATGAGCTTTGCCAGTACCAGCAGTAGATCCCACGGAGGTGGAGGTTCTCGCACGGAGGAAATGTGATCAAGGCCTTTGAAAACAGACCACCTTCTCCTCATGCTAACGATTGCTTCTGCCCGCTACTCGTAAGCAGAGATGGCTGCCAGGTGCACCCTTAGGGTCGCCGACCAAGCCCTTGATTAGAAAGGGACCATAAATAGTCCAAGATGCTTGCCAAGGAACAGGAGGAAGGGTCCAAGCCTTCTCTGACACCAAATGGAAAACCTTTTCCATTTGAAGGCATAGCATTTTCTGGTCGACTGCCACGGGACGCCTCAACTACATTGAGGACCTCGTGGAAAGACCCAAGGCCTGGAACTCTAGCCGCTCAGGAACCAGGCCGTCAGGTGCAGGGATTGAAGGTCCGGATGGAACACCTTCCTGACTGACTGAGAGCAGGTCAGGCGAGCTGGAAGCTGCCGCGGAATCCTGGAGCTGAGACTGAGGAGATCTGGGTACCAGAACTGGCGAGGCCAGTCTGGGGCTATCAGAATCACCTGCGCCTTGTCCCTCCTCGCCTTGAGAAGCACCTTGTGGATCAAGGGAAATGGGGAAAGGCGTAGAAGAGGCCCGGGGTCCACTGCCTCGAGAAGGCATCCCCCTGCAGCGAGCCCTGCTGAGGGGCGGGCATGGAACAGTCTCACCGCGTCCTCCTGGAGGCAAACAGGTCCACCTGAGGTGTGCCCCAATGGGAGAACAGATGCTGTACTACCTCCGCAGGAGAGACCACTCGTGGGATGCAGCCCCTATCCGGCTCAGGGCATCGGCCCGGGGTGGGCTCCTGCCACATGAATGGCTAGGAGATCCGCGCCCAGGCTGCGCACAGTGACCAAATGCAGGGCGCGTCCGCCCTGGCGGTTTAGATAGTACATGGTCGTGGTGTTGTCCGTCTGGACTCGGACCACTTGACCCCGGAGGAACGGAGCAAAGGCGGTGAGAGCTAGGCGGACCGCTCGGAGCTCCAGCAGGTTGATGTGGCATCGGGACTCCCGCGGGGACCAGAGGCCGTGAGCCTGGTGTTCCCCAGATGGGCACCCAACCCATCAGAGAGCATCGGTTGATAGAGACCGTCGGCTCGGGCGGACGAGCAGGATGCCCTCCTGCAAATGACCTGGAACGATCCACCACTGGAGGCGTTCCACATCCCTAGTGTCACCGACACAAGCTGGTCCAAAGGATGTAGCGTTGTGACCACTGGCTGGCCAGTCCCCATTGAAGGGGACGCATGTTCCAGCGGGCCTAACGGACCACGCTGGTGAAGGCCACCATGAGACCCAGGAGGCGCAGGAAGTCCCGGGCAGGGCGCAATTGCCCAACCAGAAATGATTGGGCAAAGGAGGAAAGAACCTCGGCCCTGTCCGCCGGGAGCCGCGCTCTGGCTCGAAGAGAGTCGAGCTGCGCCCCGATGAATAGAATCACCTGCTTCGGCTCGAGTTCCGACTTGGCCTCGCTTGATAAGGAGGCCCAGTTGAGAGCAGACCTGGAGGCCAGATCTCTGACCACTCCACCTCCTTCCTGGAGGAGCTGCTATCAGCCAGTCGTCCAGGTAAGAGGTACAGACCCCTCGGCGCCAGAGAATGCTGTCACCACTGCCATGCATTTGGTGAAGACCCTGGGAGCTGGAGACAAGCCGAAGGGCATGGCTTGAACTCGAAAAGGATCCTTCACTCGGGCGAAGGAATCTCTGGTGAGAGCGGACCGGATAGGGACGTGGAAGCGGCCCTGCAAGTCCAGAGAGCAGAACCACACGCCCGCGTCCAAGGATGGTATTATCTGAGCCAGAGTGACCATCCTGAAGGTCTAGACCTTAGGAACTTGTTTAGGTCGTGTAGGTCGAGAATGGGGCGCCAGCCCCCATCCGCTTCGGAACCAGGAAGTACCTGGACACAAACTCGGTCTGAAGGAGGGTCCGCCACTCTCTTATCACCTCCTTCTGGAGGAGGAGAGCGATGTCGGCTCGACGAGCCGCCAGTGAGGCTGGGGATCCCGAAGCCCCCCGAGGGGCGACGGCTCTGAAGGGCGGTGCCTGCTCGAATTCCAGAGGCAGGCCTCTTCCCACCACCTCCAAACCCACCTGTCCGTGGTAACAGCGGACCAGGCGGAACGGAAGTGCCGGAGCCGTCCCCCCACGGGGGAACCAGGAGTAAGGTGACGGGGATGGGGCGACACCCTCAGCCCGTCACTGGGCAGGCTTGGAGGAGGGACCGCCGAGGGACCTCCTGGGCCTTCCTCCATGCCTCCTGTTAGAGGAAGCAGTGACTTGGGTTTGGGATGCCAGGCCGAGCCTGCTGGCCCTGGCCGATGCTGGGCAGACCTTGGGGGCGCAGAAGAACGAAAGGGCTTAGGCTGTGGTTTCGCGCCTTGTCCTTCTGGCGGAAGAGACAGAGTCACAGGAGCATTGGACTCTCGATCCTCTGCAGGTGACCTTCCACCCAGGGCGAAGAGGTCAGTCCCAAAAGAACATCCGCCAACTTGTGCTGGGTATCCGGTAAAGGTGGATATCCTCAGCCAAGCCATGACGCATATGCCAGCCACACCGACCTGGCACATGAGTCCCAATATCCAGAGCAGTCTGGAGCTGCTGTTTGGCCACTGCCTGCCTGGTCCCCTACTTGACCGTAGTCTGCAGATCCAGCGGGAGATGAGGCATGACCTCGTCAGGGGCCCAACAGGGCATGAAAAAATGTGCCATGAGGGCGGCGAACTGGCCCAGCAGAAAGCAGAGAGAGGATGCAGCGTGACTTTTAAGCCGACAAAATCCAATTTCTTGGACTCCTTGTGGAGAGTTTGTCCCACATCCTGGCGTTGCGGCGCGCGAAAACGCTGTCGGTAACCAACCCCTCAGCAGAGGGTGCTCAAGCTTGGACAGGAACCGGTAAGGACCGCATGCTTCCTAGCCATCCTGGCCGAGCGCGGACAGAAGCAGGGCGCACCAAGCTCCAGGCGCGGACCAACTGGCCTCGGCCACGGAAGAGCCTCTGTCGGAGACTCCCTCGGTCCAGAATCTCCGTGAGGATACCTGGCCCGTTTGGAACAGAGTTGAGCTCCACCGGTGGATTCAGAGATGAGCCAAGCAGTCCTAGGAAGGACGACAGGCAATCGTCCAGTGACGACCTCCTGGGGACTCCAAGTCAGGCAACTTGGAGAAAAAGGGAATCATCTTGGGACTCTGCGGGTCCTCGAAGAGATGCCTCTGGCCTGAGCTCACCTTCACCTGCGAGGTCGGTCGGGAGTGAGGGTAACAGACAACCGATGGGGTAGACCCTTAGCCGACCGAGAATCATGGTCGGAGCCCCAATAGTGGCTGTGGAGTGGAGGTTCCACAGGTCGGTGGAGCAACTGGTTTGGCGGAACAGCGGCCTGGGTACAGGCTCCTCGGTTAAATCGAGGGGTTGTGTCGGCCGCTCCGGTGACAGCCATTTAATGGCTGGGGAAGGCGACAGCGTCTGCTTATTCCCGGTCAGGAGGAGCTGTTGCCACATAAGGTCCTTGTACCATCGGCGTAACTACGCCCGAAGCCTCCCTCGTCCGAGGAGGAGGGCGGCGGCAACGCGCTACCGCGGTGCGAGACAGGGCCGCCTGCTGTGGCGGGGATCGGCTGAACCTTGAAGGTCAGAGACGAGCCTCGGCTCTTCCGAGGTCGATGCAGAAGTGTCGGCGGGACCGGTGCTCCCCGGCTGGAGGGTTCATCCGAGGCTCCCGGAACTGGAGGCACAGGCAAGCCCACAGGGATCCTCAACTCCCCGGGAAACCGGGAGAGGGGAATCTTAGCTTCTATTGGCGACAGCCGTCCAGCGGATCGAGAAAAATCTCGACTTAGTCGGCAGGAGTCTCGGTCAACTGACCTGGCCGCGAGGGACACCGTGAGGCCAGTGGCGAAGCAGTGATCTGGACGAAGTGAGCGCTCGGACGACTCGGGAGAGGGACGCTTTCCCGCTCCCAAGAGAGTCGACGGAGGATTACCTTTTCCCTCTTTTGGACCGAGAAAAAGGTCCAGCGAAGTTGGCCCTTCTCCCTAGTGGAGAGGACAGACAGCTCTAAGAAGCTGTATAGGAAGAACCCAGAGGGAGCCGGGATAAATGCCATGCGAGAAAGATCTGACCGCGCCGCCTCTCCGAGGCGATCATCTGCTCAAGCTGATCCTTGAGCCGAGCCCGGCACGACCGCCGACCGGGCCTCCTTAGACTTCACGGAGGAAGCGCTTCTCGGGACGGCCCAGTTGCAATCGGAAGCACGGTCTTAGAGGGCGTGAGCTGAGAAAAGAAGAGCATAGGTCGCCAATTATGCGGGTCGTGCCCAAAGGCCTAAACAGTAGACACCGTGGAGTGTGGATCCGTCCGACATTTTCTGCCGCAGAGAGCATCTCCAATCGAAGTCGATTTGTCCATCGCAGCCACGAGGATCGAAGACTGAAGTCTTTTTCGCAAAAAATACTTCAAATTCGCAAACTTAGAACAGGAACAGTCTCAGCATGGAAGGCGTTAAGGAGGAACCTGAGCTTCCAAGCGGTAAGGAAGATCTGGCGTCATGGGGCGGAGCCGAGAGTTATACCACCCGGGTGGGTGGGAGGAGCTAGCTTGAAGACCTTCCGGCAAGATTTAAAGCGGCAAGGATACCTGCCAATAAGTGTGGATGAACAACATATCCATGTCCCTAGAACAGTAATTTTTCAGATGCAGTCAGTTATCACTTCTTATATAAAGTATTTTTTTATTTTCCGTTTGCTAACACCTGGCAGTACTGGAATGATGTGTGGAGCAGCATTCTGTCTGGAGGGAAAAAAGTCAGTTCTGTTCCTCCCACTACATCAAAAATGAGACCAAACACCTTGAGGCACCACAATCCCTGCAGCCTGTGCGGTGACCCTCACAGGCTACTAATCAAAATGCAGGAAATTGTGACATCACTAGTAGCTAGAAGAGCCAGTCCCTGCTGCTTCATGTGAAAGTGAGAAATGGTTCTCGGTTACTAGTGATGTCATAGTCAGTGTGGTCTCAGTGTTAATGTACTAACATACTAAAATGCCAGCAGAATAGGCCTAATGGTCTTTCGTGTCTGCTCGTTTGGTCAGCCCCCACCCTGGAAGCTGACCTTGCTGCCCTCATCATCCTCTCTGGCTTCTCTCTTCCCAGTCCCGGATATTCCCACTGCACAGGACTGAGTCCAGAACTCTTCCCCAGTACCTGTCCCACCCCCTCTTGAACCCCTCCACCGTCTGCCTCCACCAGCCCCCTGGGCAGCACATTCCATGGCTCCACCACCCTCTCAGTGAAGTAGCACCTCCTCCTTTCTCTCCTGAATCTCCCCCCCCTCCAGCTTCCACCCATGCCCTCTAGTTGCCCCCCTCCTTCCTTCGAAGCACCCCAACTGCTTCTCCCTATTTAACCCTTCATGTACTTTAAGACCTCCATCCATGTCCCCGGTCCCTTCTCTCTTCAATGTGTACATATTTAGCTCTTCAAGCCTCTCCCATAGGTCCTGTCCCCCCAAGCCCCAGATCATTTTGGTTGCCCTCCTCTGGACCCTCTCCAGGAGTTCAATGTCCCTCTTTAAGTGTGGCCTCCAAACTGCACGCCCAGTACTCAGCGGTGCAGTCTCACCAAGCAGTTATACAGGGAGAGATTCACTTCCCTCCTTCTGGAGGTAATCTCCCTAGTGATGCATCCCAGCATCCTGATGGCCTTTGCCACTGCCCTCCTAAAAGTCTCAAGAGTTGTTCATCTTGACATCCACCACCACCCCCAGGTCCCTCTCAGCCATTGAGACTTGTAGCATCCCCCCCCCCCGGGTGTACTCTTGGCCCAGGTTTCTGGCTCCCAGATGCAGTACCTTGCATTTCCCTGCATTAAACCTCAGCTTCCACCTTCTAGACCACCTTTCCAGAGCCTCCAGGTCCCCCTATAGGGCCACCCTCCTCTCCTCCCCATCCACCACCGCCCCGAGTTTTGAGTCATCCGCAAAGAGACTCATCTCACTCCTGATACCACTTCTTAGGTGGTAGACATAGGCATTGAACAGGAGGGGCCCAAGGACCGATCCCTGAGGGACCCCACTAATGACCCTCCTTGGGGATGAGACTATCCTGCCAACCACGATCCTCTGGGTCCGGTCCTGGAGACAACTGCCTATCCATCTGATCATCTGGTTCCCCACCCCCCATTTCTTCCGCCTTATTCAACAGGCCCCGATGAGGAACAGAGTCAAACGCCTTGCTGAAGTAAAGATAGAAAACGTCCACCGGTCTACCCAGGTCCAAGGCTCTCGTCACCCAGTCATAGAACTCCACAAGGTTTGTCTGACACGATTTCCCTGGGATGAATCCATGCTGTTTATCGTCCAGGCACCCTGACTTTTCAGGTCCCCCAAGTCTCTCCCTTGCCTACCGATGTCAGATGGGCCAGGCCTGTGGTTCCCTGCCACCGCGCCATGATCCCCCCTGGAAAGGCACCATATGTGCCACCTTCAAGTCCTGGGGCACCAACCCTGTCCTCAGAGATGCTGAAAAGCTCCGCCAGGGGTTTCAACATGACATCTGCCAGTTCCTTCCGTACCCTGGGATGTAATTTATCTGGCCCCAGTGCTTTCTCAGTCTTAAGGGACCTGAGGGCTTCCCTCACTCTCTGTGCCGTGATTTCCACCTCCACTACCTCGTCCCCCTGCCTTGCCTTCCTCCCTCCTGCCAGTGATGGCCCATCCTCTTCCTAGACCAGACGATCGGCAAGGGTCCCCCCTCAGTTTCACCATCTCCTCCCATGTATGATGCAGCCCCCATTTTCCTTGAGGAAAACTGAGCGGCACTCATTTTAGTACCTCAGCCTGCTCCCTGGATATTGTGCCCATCCCTCCTGTTTTAGTGGGAGGAACAGAAATGACTTTTTCCTCCAGACAAGAGTGCTGCTCCACACATCACCCCAGTACTGCCAGGTGGAAAGACTTCTAATTAGCAAACAGAAAAGAAAAGAATACTCAAGACAGAAGAAGTGATAACTGACTACATCTGAAGGTTACAATTAATTGCAGGCAGTACACTAGCTCTTTAAGGATCAGCTTAACATAAGTGCTTAAAAGTGCTAACCACTGTATTCTATACAACAGTGAGAACTCACTGGTTCACACAACTCATGGGTGCTGTGACAGCGAGGTACTCTAGCTTTCCACTCGTGCAAAATACTGCCACAGCACCCACTAGGTACAGGGAAACAGCTTGCAGGGTTTTATTTAACTCTAAAAATTGATTACCGATTTGCTCATAAAATTTCTAAAACATTGTGAAAATGCATAGCACTTGCCTCACTGTGTTTAACAAACATAACACTTCTAGAAAACCTATATAAATACTTTATGTACAGTTAGTATTGTCCCAAGGAAAAAAAAACTGCTAATCAATTATTTAAAACCCTGCAGCTTGTTATTCACACTTTGGTGTAAATCTCTTTGGTTTTCAGTGCTTTCCCCAGTGCTCTGGATAGGACACAATCATGTTTAGGTTTAATTATGAGGTCTTAGATTTTAGTTTATTTATCTGTCATTTGTTAACCGGGTAAGTACACTGGTCCCAGGGACAATTTTCAGGCACGAACCAGGCCATATAGTATAGATGGCACATACAGTACAGACACTTTTGAGCATTGCAAAATGGTATTATTGCAACCTAGGAGTGTTAACGCACAGGAGTGTTTTGCAATTTTGTTCTCTGCTTTAAGTGATTATTTGGAAATGGTAGGAATATTCTTCTCTTGTATAAAGATGAAACCAGACTAAACTATTCGTTTCTGCATGTGCAGCAGCAGAAGTCTGTCTTGCTCTCGCTCTCTCTCTCTCGATGCGTGTGTGTATATAAATTTGTTTTATACTGGCACAGTAGCGCCAGTATAGTTAATGTTGATGAGGGTGTTTTAATGCTAAAGGCCAGTTTTTGGAGCTTAACTTTGTAATGGTTCAACTGATCTGCATGAAATTTGGCATGCAGAAGTGTTGGGGTAGGTCTGTTTATAGGGAGAATTTCGTTTGAACTGCTTTTGTGGTTTGTGAGATACGGAATGTTAAAAGAAAAATGACAGTTTTGTGCTTTTTTTGTTGCTCACCTGCATCTCAAAAAAGGCTCCATGTTCTGGGCTGAAATTTTCAGGGGAGAAAGCCTTAGCCTCACAGATGTGCCCTTTAAAGGTTTGGTGAAAAACTATTAATCTGTTCAAAAGTTATTCAATTTCATTTCCCATTATTTCCTATGGGGGGAAAAAATGTCCCACATGAAAATGGATTCCATGTTGCAGGAACGGGTACGAAAATGGATTCTACGTCTCAGTAGAGAATCCCTTTTCAAAGACAAGAATCCTTTTTCGAAGACAGGGTCATTGTGTTGCAGGAGCAAAATCCTTTTTTGTGCATCAGCCATTTTGTTTTTCCACTTATCAAGACAAACAAATCAAGTAAAAAAAATGAATGAATTTTAAAACTAAAAAACAAGAACGTAAGTAAATGGCACCTGTTTATCTACATTCCGATTTTAATTTTTTTTTTTTTAAATTACCTAGGTTTTCTGTGGCTTGAAATCAGTGGATATGTCAGCGAGAAGAGCGCTTCTCCGTGTTCTCTGTATGAGAACTGGGAGATTTTCTTGAGTACTGCAGCTGGAACTCATGCGGCCAGCTTCAGTTGAAGATGTGAGGTGCCCTTTTCCGTGGTGTCTGGTGGCACCCCCCCCACCCTCCGATCACCATCCCCACCCGTTTTCATAATACCTGCCAACATCGGGGTGTGCAATCCTAGTGTCGGCATTCACACACACACCCGTGTTAGACGCTAGGGAGCCTAGTCCCAGTGTCCACAAATTTTTAAATATTTTTTTCCAAACACCCCCAAAGCAGTGTGGGACACAGAAGCCCGCTCCCAGTGTCCCCAAATAATGTTTATATTTTCTTTGTTACCTGAAAAGAACAGTCCCAACCTTTTTTTTTTTTTAAACCTGAAACAAAAAAAACGTCCCCTCGTCGTCTCTCCGGACACCCCCATCCCACAGAGCACCCATCTCTCCACACCTCCCTTTGCCCTATACTTTCCTTGGGAGGTCATCCGCTGTCAGTCTGTGGACTGGGACACATCTGCACTCTTCAAGGCTGAACCACAAACTGAGCAATGGAGGCAAGTGCCGATAATGCCCCAGTAAGTGACCATAATGGACTGATAGCAAAACTGGGAGACAGGAGCTAATCTGGGTTGAAATTTGGCTTTAAGGCGTTCTGGAAGGTAATGGTGGGTGGGATACTCTCCTCCCCCAGGAAGGTAATCAGTGGGGTCCCTCAAGGTTCAGTATTGGGACCAATCTTGTTCAATGCCTACTTCTCGGATATGGGGGGGTAGGAATAGGATGAGTCTCTTTGTGGATGATTCAAAACTGGGAGCACTGCTGGATTGTGAAGAAGCAAGGGAGACAGTCATGGGGGATTTGGATATTCTGGAGGGGTCAAGGAAGGGATAGAAATTTAATGCTGGGAAATGCAAGGTACTTCATTTGAGAGTCAATAATCCAGGCCTTGTATACACGGGAGTGGTGGTGGTAAACACTGCAAGCCACATTGGGTGAAAGGGATTTAGGGTTGGTGGTAGACGTCAAAATAAATAACTGAAAATTGTAGAAGATCTGCAGACAAAGCAAACAGGATAATGGGATTCATAGCCAGGGGAATTACGTCTAGAAGGAGGGAGGTGATCCTCCCTCTATAATGCTTCTGTCAGGCTGCAGCTGGAGTACTGTGTACAGTTCTGGAGACCCCATCTGAAGGAGGACATAGCGCTGCTGGAGAGGGTTCAGAGGAGAGCAACCAGGATGATTCAGGGCATGGAGGGGAGGACTTGTGAAGAGATTGGAAGAGCTTGGGCTTTACTCACTAGAGGAGAGGAGGGATAGGGGAGATATGATAGAGGTTTCAAGTATGTAAAGGCAAAAAAGGGGAGAGAACAACGGGGCAAATGAGGAATTGGGGTGGAGAGAAACGACCATAAGGGGAGCGTAGGAGGCATTTCTTCACTGAGAGGGTGGTGGAGCCATGGAAGGCACTGCCCAGGAGGCTGCTGGAGGAGGGCACAGTGGAGATCTTCAAGAAGGGGTGGGACAGGTACAAGGGGAAACTAAAACCAAAGAAGACCCTCTTGGGGGATGGGGGGGTGGTAAGGCGAGCAGCCACTAGGTTGCTGGCTTTCGAGCAGACATTGAGACCTTTTGGCCTATTCTGCTGGCTTTTAGTATGTTAGTATAATGTTATTTCAATGGCGTTTTGAACTTGTTGATATAGATATAGATATAAATATTGAAATTTAAATACCTGTAAATTTTCTTTCTCAGACTGCTGGTCTTCGGGCTTCATAGCTACTGGGAGGTACCTCCTCTTGTCATGCGACAGGCAGGAACAAAAAGCTCTGCAGCCTGGACATCCTCCCTCCCACTTCCTGTGATCACCAGTTCTTCCCAAAGCTATAGCCAACCTGGTAGTACTGTAAAAACTAGGAAAGGGAGCCGGCCCGTCGGCACAGCGGTAGGGTTACCGCTTGTGATGCCAGCGACCCGGGTTCGGGAACGGACTCTGGCTGCTGGAGGGTCGGCCAGGGGGAGGAGGATTGAGCGCCCAGAGGCTGCTCTCCTCCTCCAGGGTGGGGTGGGATGCATGTCCCGCCACCTGGGTGACCACGGGTGGAAGTGCAGCGGGACTGCAGAAAGAAGGGAGGGGGGACATGGGCCTCGAGCTGGAGCGCTCTCCACATCTCGATGTCACGCCCTTGGATCCCTAGTGTGCCTCGTCCTGTGTGTGGGTGGGGGAGAGACAGAAAGGCGAAAAACCCTGCAGTGCTCTCTGTAGAAGGAGCTCCAAGGCCCCGATCCCAGTGCCGCAGCCGGCGGCACCCGATGACAGCATTCCTCCGACGAAATACAGACATGTCAGGATGTTAAGGGGAACCCCGTCCTGTACCCGCCTGGGGGGGTACAACCAAGGCTCCATGGGGGGGAATGGACTGCACCGACGCCTGTCATGAGGAGCAGGGACGTACAAGGCCAATACAAGAGTCTCCCGAAGAAAGGAAGTACTGCGGTGAAGGGGGCATAGAGAGGGGGAAAAAAAAAACAAAAAAAAACACCACACTAGGAAAGAGAAAGACATTATCTCAAACATTCCGCCAGCTGGCAGTCAGCTTGTTACATTCTGGGAGGGAAGAAGCCCGGAGGCCAGCAGTCGAAGAAAGAAATTTACAGGGATTTAAAATTTCAATTTCTCTCTCCTTGCTGGTCTCCGGGCTTCATAACTACTGGGATATACTAAAGCAGTACATCCCCTGGCTTCCCAGGTGGGAAGAATGTAAGTGCCCTTTAAGGGATCACCACCACCAACTGAAGAACCAAGGGCCTTGGTCGAGGTGGACAAATCCAGCCGACAGACTGGATATGGTGAGAATAGGTGGCCAAATAGCCACCCTGCCCAAGTCAGGCAGATAAGGTTCATTAAAGTCCACCCCCGAGATGGCTATGGCCCTGGCTGAGGGAGCCTTAACTGGTCCAGGTAAAGGCATCCCTGCTTGTTAGAAGGTAGAGGTTATGGATCACTAAAGACATCTGGAACAGAGTTTAGAAGCCTCTCCTTTAATGGTTTGGTCCTTGGGAGGACGAATAAGCTGGAAGCTTTTCGAATGGACTCTGCACTTTTAAGGCAGTGCTTCACTCTTTTGGGATCCAGAGCATGAAATTCCTTCTCCTTGTCATATCTGGGGGAAGGGTAGCAGAAAAGGAGGGCTCAGCCCTTGGTTGCCGAAAAAAAGAACCATTACATGAGAAAAAAGAAATCTGGATCTAATCATAGGACCAGAGTCCTTATGAATAACTATACAAAAGTACTATATGAGGATCCTTATGGAAGATATCACCTAGGGCACTGATGTGACTGGCTAAAGAGGTAGCTATGAGAAAGGAAGACATTCATTGACAAGTGTATGAGGGATGCCTCTTTGACCAAGAGGAGTCTCCAGGATTGAAGGGAGTTTTAAAGCTGCTGCCTTCAGGAATCATCTCCCTTGGGGATGAGACCACAAGGACTCTCCTGCATCTATCAACAAGATTGCTCCCAATGTGGAATTTGGACCCACCAGGAGGCTGGTTGTAGCTCTTTCGATTCTTTGGAGGGGCTGAAGAATGAGGAGTAGGGTACCGTCTAGTTGACATTTGACGCAACTGAAGCCAGAAGGGAATCTGCGCTATAGTGTATATTAGACACAAGATAAAAAGGAGGCATCATTGCAATGCCGGAAAGGAAAAATTCTAGCTCCCTGAAAGACTCCTGATCAATCTCCCTGCGAGAGGGAAAGCCTGCAGATTAAAATGCAGCACCGGACCTGGGTAGAAGGCCTGGGCTGAGTCGGATCTTGTTGGAGGATGCCTTGACATAGGAACCAGGCATAAGAACCATGGACCCCTGGACCGGAATGGGCAGGTCAAAAACAGATCTGCCGGATCCACGGTTACCTCCTGTGCAGGATCCTGGAGAGTAGCAGAATTGTGAAAAAAAGGTATATGGGAGGTTAGTGGACAGGAGACAAGATCCACCCGAGGTGTGTTGCAGGCCTAGACCTTCAGCTCCCATTCCCCTGGTAGGAAGATCTTGCGACTTAGCTAGTCTGCCAGGATGTTATTCAGAGCTGGAAGGTATAACTGCCAGCAGGCTTGGCAGGCGCCATACAGCCCACTGAAAGAGCAGAAGGAAACCCTTGTGTATCCATGAGCTCCTTGTTCACCCTCTGTGCCAATATAAGGTATCGTTGCTTGGTTGCCTGTTATGCTGGCTCTGGACTCTGCCAGAGGCCGCTTGTCTGGTGCGGAGACCTAACCTAGATCTCCTCCGCCCCCTAGGCAGACGACATTAAAAATTCCTGCTCTGTCAGGAAGCTCCAAATTGTGAACTCTCATAAAATTGGTCCTCCGAGCCCACCAATGAGGAAATGCTCCCCCTGGCGAGGAACTGGGAACTCTGATTCGTGTCTTCCCTGGATTTCTAGATTGTGATCCCATGTTGAGAGGCTTGCCTGGATGGACTGCCTGTGAATTAGTGTCCAGAGAGTATGTCTATGAAGGAGAACATGTACGAGTCCAGGAGACTATGTCTACTAAGGAGAGCGTGTCCCCTATGAGCTTTATGCAACGGTGAGCCGCTAGGTGAGCAGATTGAAAACACTGAAGTGGTTCTGGAGGTCCATGGATTTTCCATGTGCGTGAAACACCAGATTTGTGAGGTCTGCTTCCCCATAGGGAAGGGACTGGGGTGGAAATAAAGGGCCCTTGTTCCGATTCAAGATGAACTGGTGTCTAGGGAGGCACTGGACGATCCCCGCTACTGCTGGCATTCCCTGATCGAACTGAGGGGCCTTGGAGGAAGTCGACCAGGTAGGAGGGAAGCTGTATCCTAGTTGAGAGAGGTGAGCGATTCAGTCCCTAGGAGTCAATATCACCCCTATGATATGCCTTGCCCAACCCTCTGGGTCCAAAGGGAAGCCTTATGAATGGAAATTGAGTTCCCCCCACCTTGGACCCGATATATTGTACAACGCCCAGATAGGTATAGGTAGACAGGATTCTTGTAAATCTATAGATGCCCGGACCATCCCCCCAGGAAGAGATTCCTGATTGTGGGTGAAAGTGTTTCCATCTTTTGCGAAGCTGTTGCGCATTTTAGGTCCAATACTGGTCCGAATCCTGCCGTGCCTTCAAGGATTATGAAAAGGAGTGACGAAACGTCCCTATTGACTGAGGGGGAACCTGCTAGTTAGCCCCCACTGGAAGGAGACTAGTACTTGCTTGAGCTTTGCCAAGACTATAATTGCTTGGGACATTGCCAATCAACTGCTAAAAATTGGCAAGGGAACCACGTGAGGCCAATGGTGGCTTTCAGTTGAATTTGTTTGGGAATCTAATGTACTATGCTCCGAATCACCTTGTGTGCCTTGGTAAGGACACATTTGCCCTACACTCGAGGATGGGTCAGAAATCTTCATTGCAGCTTTTTGTTGCTGCCCCCTCAGGCGTCACCACATCCTCCCCTGTAGTTACACTGGTTACGAGAGGAGAACCATGCAAGTTTTCCTGAAGTCTCATTCTTCCCTTGCTGTAGCCGTGGGCACGAAAATGCTTTCAGGGGCCTGGTGAACAGGATTCATTTCTGCAGCTTGAAGCAGCATGCGCACTTTGTTTCCTCAAATTCTGTTCTCACCTCTTTGAGGTCGACTCCCCACTTCAGGTTTCCTTCATATGGTGCGTTAACCAGGTGAATGTCTGAAGGAGCGTCCGCTTGCTGAGGTGCACGGGGCTGAGGATTGGTAAGACCTGGAATTTGCTGTGCGGCTGACTGCTGTACTATGGCATGATGACTGAGCAAGCATAGGCCAAGCACAAGAGCTGAAGTAGCTGCCAGGCCCCCTTTTTTGTAAGTCGAACCTGAAGGGCGGCCATAGGGCTAAATGTGAAAAAAACTGGCAGTCACAGCCATGAGTGATGTTACGGAAGCCTGAACGGTCTGTATTATAGATACCTCCACTTGCCTGACCATTGGGTCCCGAGGGGCTCTGGGTTTGAAACCAGAAAGCCCATTCTGTGGTGGCCGGCCCAGTTTCGGAATATTTTTGCCAAACTCTGGTGAACTTGGAGGCGTGCCTTCTAGATGATTAGAGCAGCACAGGAGGGTAGCTGAGGTTAGACTAGAGAGAATGCAGTCAGGCTTATCCTACGATACCTTGGGGGACCCTGTTGCTGGTAGGGCCACTGTGCACCCCGTGCCAGTCCCCTAATCCATGAGATCCAGTAATCCATGTGCTAGGGGATAGGACTCACATCTTGAAACTGATTCACTTGTAGTCTGGTTTTCAGAACCAAAAAAGGGTTGGGAGCAGAAAATTAATCCCCAGTGTGAGGTCAGCAGGATTCCTGGCTTGCAGGCCTTTGTAAGCCGTATTGCCCAAAAGGTGGATCCTTTAATGAGGAGGGACCCCCAAGGTTCTATCGCAGCCATCGCCCCTGAAAATGTAGGGAGTGCCTACCATTGATTGCCTGTGGAAGCCTCCCCCATTCGCTCCTGGTAGGGTCTCCATGGATGAGCCCTTGACAACAGTGCTAGTCAGTGGGCTGCGCCATTAAGGGACCTGTTAGTAGAGGCGTGAATTGAATGAGGCCCCCAAAGATGAGATAAGAGCCCAAGGAGCTTGTGATGGCCTGGGCAGGCTGCCGCCAGGCTAGCTGCATTGTACATGGCCTCAGTCGACGCGCTGGTCCTTCTGAAGCGCTTGTCGACGAGAAAAAATGCTCCCTAAAGGTGCCTTTGCCCCTGATAGACCAATCGGAATGAAACTGCATCTGGGTGGCCCAGAAGCAGAGCCATTAATTTAATGAGGCCTCTGTCGACGAGTTGCGAACCCTAGGAGTTCATCAATGGCCTGAGAACACTGTCGCCCTAGCAGTGGATCTGAAGGCCTGAGAAGCGTTAATGGCCTCCGGCGACGAGCCTTAAGTCTCCCCAGGTGCTAGTCAACAAAGTGGTGCCAGCCTGGCAGAAGAGTTGCCAGAGCAGTGGATTGATGGCCTAAGCTGCAGCAATGGCCTCCGTCGACGAGCCTCAAGTCAGCAGAGGTGCTAGTCGACAAACTGTGCGCCTGCCTGCTGGTAGCGTTGCCAGCTGCTGGGAGCCTGGGGGCCTCAATACTGCCACCGGGAATGTGCTGCTGTGCCCTAGATTTAATCGTGGCTACTGTGCCCTAGTTTCCATTGCAGGCAGCACTCCAAGCGTAGCATCCTCTCTGCTGCTACGAGACCCCTTTTGCATATATGCTTTTTAGCCTCTGGACCGAACGTATGTCGGGAGGGGGGGCACGCTGCCAAGTCAGTTAGCGCTGGAAGCTTTCTGTGCAGGAGAAAGAAAATGGCATGACAGTTTGCTCAGAATGCGTGCCGAGCCTGTGGCATCACGGGAGAAATGCTAAGACAAGCCAGTCTGTCCAGCAAACATGGCCGAGACCAGTACCCCCTAAATGCAGAGAGCGCTTTATTATGGGCAACTGACAAAGTCCTTAGAGAGGAAAACATAGAGCAGGGAAAAGTGAACTTCATGAGGCAGTCAGGACCTGTGCTAAGGTGAAATGTGAGGAAGCAAAGTCACATAAACCATGCTGGTGGTACAGTGAGGTTCAGGTAGCGGTCAGAGAAAAGAAGGCAGCCTACAAAAAACAAACAACAAGAGGGGATAGGGAAAAGGAAATGTACCGCCTTGCATCTAGAAAAGTCACCCGGATGGTGAGGGGGCCAAAGTCCAGTAAAGAGCAGGGGATACATGGAGGGGAAAAGGGTTCTTCCGGTACATTGAGGAGCGGAGAAAAACTAAGGGCCATCTCAGCAGATTGAGATCAGAAGGAGGTGGGTGGAAAGGCGAGGGACCAGGCAGAGGTATTAAAGTAGCATTTCTGTGTTCACTAGAGAGGGGTTGGGATATCTACAAAGCAAGGCAACGATGGGGATAGAGTTTAGTGAGTGGGATCAGGGAGCAACAGAAATGGAGCAAGAGGGAAGGAGAGGCACCCAGGGGTGTCAGCATCAGGATAAGGATAAAAGGGCAGTAAGGTGGAGGACGGATGATGCTATCTCCACCGAAGGGTGTGGTTAGCCCTCAAGGCCTTAAAGAAAGATAATCTCCTGGGCGGATAGCATTCATCCGAAGGAACTATGGGGAATTGGCGGACATACTGCAGCTGCACCCTGGTGTAAGCTCTTCAATAGGTCGCTTGAGGACAAGGAAGAGTGCCTAGGGATTGGCGAGAGGCACATGTGGTGCCAATCCATGGGGGGGGCGAGGGAAGTACCAGGTAACTATAGACCCATCAGTTTGACCTCAGTGGTGGGAAAATTATTGGAGTATACACTAAAGGAACAATTAGGGGTGTACTTGGAGGAGGTGGGAGGTCTGGATAGTCGGCAACATGGGTTTGTGCCAGGTAGATCACGTCAAACCAATCTTGTGGCGTTCTACAAATGGGTAACATCAGAACTGGACAGGGGAAAGCCTGTGGATGTACTATTCTTGGACTTCAGCAAGGCGTTTGACTCTGTCCCCCACAATGGTCTGGTGGCGAAACTGACAGGGTTGGGAGTAGGCCCTTTGATGGTCAGATGGATTGAAAACTGGCTAGCTGGACACATCCAGAGAGTAGTGGTTGTGGGAAGCCTCGAACCCCAGAGGTCGGTAGTGGGGTACCGCAGGGCTCGGTCCTGGGTCCGATCCTGTTTAATGCATACATATCGGACATCAGGGAGGGTATAGGGTGTGAAATGAGTCTTCGCTGATGACTCCAAGATGGGAGCAGTAGTTGAGGGGGAAGAGGGAAGGCTGGCCCTGCAAGGGGACCTGGACACCCAGGAAAGCTGGGCTCACACATGGAAATTAAATTTCAGTATCACCAAGTGCAAGGTGTTACATCTTGGGCAGGGAAACCCTGAACACGGGTACACCCTGGGAGGGGAGTCGCTGGAGGCCTCAATAGGGGAAGACCACCTAGGGGTCATGGTGGATGCATGTATGAATAACTCTGAGCAGTGCAGGAGAGCGGCTAGCAAGGCAAACAGGATGTTTGGATGCATCGTAAGGGGATCACCTCTAGGAACAGGGAAGTGATTCTGCCGCTGTACAATGGACTGGTTAGACCACATCTTGAGTACTGTGTACAGTACTGGAGACCACACTTGAAGAGGGACACACAGCTCCTGGAGAGGTACAGAGGAGGGCAACTAAGATGATACGGGACTAGGGATTTAAGTGATAAGGACAGACTTGAGGAGCTCTGCCGCTTTCATTGGGGAGACATGATTGAGGTCTTCAAGTACCTCAAGGGAATAAACATAGTAAACATAGAGGGATCTTTAGAATAAAGAAAGGAGGCATCACCAGAGGGCATGGTTTGAAGGTGGAAGGGTGGGGGGGGGAGAGGAGGTTTTTAACCGAGAGGGTGGTGGACCCTTGGAATGTACTGCCTGGTGAGCTGGTTCAGAGATCCACAGTGGAGGGCTTCAAGAGAGGGTGGGATAGACAGAAAGCAAATGTATCAGATGATGGCCTGGCCCAGGGGGGTGGGATGGATGATAGGGGTTTCTGGAACACAAAGGGAGGGGGGCCTCGGCACCAAACTAGGGATCTGAGGTTCGAGCAGACTCAATAGACCATAAGGCCTAATCTGCTGGCAATTAGTATGTTAGTAATATGGGCAAATGAGACGGGCCAGTCTGTCCGGCAGGCATGGCTGAGACTGGGACCCACTAAGAGCAGAAAGAGCTTTGCCTCTTGATCCACCCATTCCTGCTCTCTGTGGATATCCAGTAAGAAAAAATATCCAAACTTACAGTCCTGAAGTCTTCAGCCCCGTCACCACAGTGACAGAGCTCTGCTGCAGAGAACCTGCTCTTTGCAAGGCAGGAAGTAAACTGGTGATCACAGGAAGCGGGAGAGAGAATGTCAAGGCTGCACAGCTTTTGTGTTCCCGCCTGTCACGTGACAAGAGGAGGTACCTCCCAGTAGTTATGAAGCCTGGAGACCAGCAAGGAGAGAGAACTGCCATTTTTATTTTTTATAAATTTTTTCACCAAATTTTCATCATGGGCTTTTTGAGACGCCACCTCATGAACACAGACTGTCATTTCGTTACTCAGACTTGGAAGGTGGTTTCACTGTCACTGCGTGAAATCACCTTTCGGGACAGATTAAATAAATTGAGAGTGCCAGTGTTCATGAGGTGGGGTCCCATAAAGCCCATGATGAAAATTCTGTGGAAAGATTCCAAAACAAATGGCAGAGTCACGAGTGTACATTGAAATGTTTCTACGCACGTGCTTAACTTTGTCAATTTTTAATATTTTGACTCCAAATTTTCAACAAAGCCTTTTTAATACCACCTCATGAACAGCACAACTGTCATGTTTCACATCTTGCCCGAAATGTGTTTTTGCACAGATTTCAAAATTTTTCACCTACAGAGTTTATAAGGTGGGCTCATTAGAGGACTGTTTACAATTTCGTGACAAAATATAAAAAAAAAATTCCAAAGTTATGACCATTCGTTGCAATTTTGGTATGCCCGCTAGTTACTTTGGAAATTTTAAATATTGTGACCCCAAATTTTCAAAATGGCCTTCTTACCAGAACTCATGCCATCTCACAGCTGTCATTTTTCAAATCCTGCCCAAAATGTGTTTCGCACATGTGGCATGAAATGAAGGCGCAGTTGCGCAGAATTAAATTTTGGTGTGCATTTGAAAATTTGCTGTACCAGGGTATATGAGGTGAGGTAATAACATGGCTATGCTGTCAATTTGGTCACTGTTCTGCTAGAAATAGAAGCGCAGGGCCTGGAGGGCCCTGTGCTCCCACAGCTGCATATGTATAAGTATGACGGGAGCGACAGACAAATAACTATACGATTATACCATCTAAAAAAGTAAGGAAATTCATTGCAAAAAAATTTAGTCAATGCATCAGTTAGGGTTGTTACTAAAGTGAGAAAAGCAGGGAAATGGTGTGTTAGGGTTGGAGCCGTCAGGCTTAACGCTCACCCCCATTCGCCTGTACTGTCCCCATCTCAGCTTATTTACTTATGGAATGGGGTGAGTGTTTCTCGCTTTAGTAACAACCCTAACTGGACGCATTAAAGTTTCTTGCAATGAACACGCACCAACCCCACATAATGCACACGTTTCCCCCTCAGTCTGTGTTAGTCTGTCTCTCTGTCTCTCTGTCTCTCTGTCTCTCTGTCTCTCTGTCTCTCTGTCTCTCTGTCTCTCTGTCTCTCTGTCTCTCTGTCTCTCTGTCTCTCTGTCTCTCTGTCTCTCTGTCTCTCTGTCTCTGTCTCTCTCTGTCTCTCTGTCTCTCTGTCTCTCTGTCTCTCTGTCTCTCTGTCTCTCTGTCTCTCTGTCTCTCTGTCTCTCTGTCTCTCTGTCTCTGTCTCTCTGTCTCTCTGTCTCTCTGTCTCTCTGTCTCTCTGTCTCTCTGTCTCTGTCTCTCTGTCTCTCTGTCTCTCTGTCTCTCTGTCTCTCTGTCTCTCTGTCTCTCTGTCTCTCTGTCTCTCTGTCTCTCTGTCTCTCTGTCTCTCTGTCTGTCTCTCTCTCATTGCAGTCATCTTCCCCAATGTGCTGCACCGAACAGCAGATGCTGGGAAATCTTTTAAAAGAAACTAGCATTTCCTGTTCAAAAATACTGATGGGAATACTTATGAAGTGCATGATTTGCTCTTGGAAAATCTAGTAGGGGTTGTAATTTCCAAGGGAAATGAAATGCTAGAGACTTTCTAACACGTATTATAGGATAAAGCCGAGAGTTTCTGATGTGCGCGGTATTGTTGGCTTTTTCCATCTACAAGAATTTACAAAACTAGTAGCAGAAAAATAGAAATGTTATTAATTTAAAGTGGTCTTTTTTCTGAAGCATTTCGCTGTTCTTTTCACGCTCATTATAAAGTTATCTACTTGATAGAGTTGGGTTTGCTTTGTAGAACAGTACTTTACTTGGCAGCTGATATACCCAATTGTATTCCTCTTCATATCTAAATCACTGATAGGTCAGTGTGACCTCACTCACTGTACCATCGTTGATCTGCTGAGTGGCTATTACTAAACAGCAGTGAAGCCCATCAATGAGGTCACAATGTTGATGAGGTATGAAGATGAAAAGGAACAGAACTAGATATGTCAACTTCCAGGCAGACGCAGAGGCTGAAAAACTTTTTCAGCCATCAGTTAGCAGGGCTAGCGACTGGAAAAATCCATCAGCTGCACAGCTTTTTCACTAGCCCACACAAAATGACCAAAAATTCAGTTAGTTTTAACCCTTATACCACAAGGATCACTGCTGCCAAAGCCCGCTACATTGTCAGACACCCTTCCCTCCCAGCTGCAGTTGTTTCACCAGGCCATCAGGCTGGATCCTTTGCCCAGTACTCCGCTTCAACCCTAGGCTGAGCCAGGGACTGGAGTGTGTAGGGCATGGAGCTGACCCAGGAGCTGAAAATTCTTTTCTTGCATTTTCCCCATGTCTCTCGGACTCTCCTGCCCATGACTTTCCCCAAGGGGTCTTCCATCCTCACCCCAGATGGTCCCCAGCCCTGACCTCAGCATACCTTTGGTGTCGTCATATTACATGGAGCACTATCCCCTTGCACAGTCAATTTCATTACACACTCATGACAGCGCACATTAGTTTTCATGTACATCAGTGCCTTGTTTACTGATCAACATGATTTTATTTTCATTTTCTAGGTTTGTTTAGACATAAAAAGGCATTAGGCCCACAGTGAGAATCTCCCACAGCTTTGCGAGTACTGGACTGGATTAGTGCCCGATTAATACCATGCCTGTAGGCCTCCTGATCGAGAGACTACTCACCCGATGGTCTCCGGGCACAGTAGTCTGAGCGGATCCAGAGTGCGAAAGTGTGACTGATCTACCCCCCCTTTTGCTGCCCATGCCCCAGAATCCCCAAAATAAGCCTCCAAGCTCCAACTTTCTCCAACCACACTCTTGTACAGGACAAGCAGCCTTCTAATATTGGCACCCACCTCTGGAACCAA
The DNA here is from genome assembly GCA_016271365.2 of Neoceratodus forsteri. Lineage (NCBI taxonomy): Eukaryota > Metazoa > Chordata > Ceratodontiformes > Ceratodontidae > Neoceratodus > Neoceratodus forsteri. Next base: position 34,565,373 of record JADMNL010000037.1, on the reverse strand, counting down.
CTTCCTCCTCCCCGGTCCCCCCAGCATCTCCGAAGAGCTCTTTGCAACCCACATGCTCCTGCCACCACCTCCCTTGACTCCAGGACTACTACCACATGTATCTACCGACCTCTTCACTGCTGAACTTGTTTTACATGCTATGTTATGCAATTGTTGTATTACTGCTACTTTGACTGATGCGTTGCTAAAATGTACCACACCTGTACATATTACTATACGAAATAGTCCTACTTGACTGTAATTACCTAGGTTTTATGCTGTCAAATGATAAGATCCACTGCTGTAACATGCAATCAAAACCATCTAAATGATATTATGTTTACCCAGTTCTCCAACTGCCCCTCTTGTACCCTGCCCTTGGGTCGCACCTGGAAACAAGCCTCAGCTCAGTGTGCCTTTCCTGGTAACCAAATTTTAAATAAACTAAACTAGATTGCATCCTCCCTTGGCTCCGTCCCAGACTTTACTACTTAGACTGAAACCCACCCCCAACCTACCTGTATGTTCACAGAGTGTCCACCTGAAGTCGATGCAGGAACTGATGGCAAGCAGTCCAGCTGTGAATCACTTGGTGGCAATCTCTGATGCAGGTGTGGATGGCTTGACACCCTGGGCCCGCTCAGACCACTGTGCCCACTAGGAGACCATTGGATGGGTGGTCAGTTGAGGGGATCAGGAGGCCTACCGGCACAGTACTAATTGGGCCCTAATCTAGTCCAGTACTGGGTGCAGACATGGTTTTGGTTGCATGTTACAGGGGTGGATCTTGCGGCGGAAAGGGTAAAATGACAGTACTAAAATGATAACAGGTCTGGATGGGGGATGGGGGACAGGGCACGGTCTCTCCGAGGAAGTGGTTGACAGCATGGTACATTTTGCATTCTCTCACTGACCGCTGGTGGGTGGGTTGGGGCTAAAATATTTGCATAATGGTTCTGACAGAGTTGTGGATTGCAAAGTAGTACATCAGAAAGCATGACCTACTTAGGAATTAGTGGTTCCAGATGTACCAGCTGGTATCTTTCAGCCAATAATGTTGTTCTAGTCCGGTTGTTGTGATTAATCAAATCAAATCTTTATTTATCCAGGCGATCATCATTGAGCAAGCTCATTTACAAGATGGACCTACTGTTGTCCAAGACTGTATTCTCAATCTGTGTATGTATAACAAAGTACAACATGTGCAAAGAGTTACAAATTTACAGAAAAGTGGTAGGTGCACGATATACATTCCAAGCGTTCTTGTAGGGTGTCGTTACAAGTAACAGATCACGGATCTGAAACAAAACAAGGTAGGGTATAATTATACCAATAGCAAACGTTTCAGTTCTAGCAAGAAAGGAAACTGATAAGACAACCAGCCATATCAATGAAATTTAGAGAAGGTCCGCAATCAGAAAATGTGAGCTTTCAACTAGAAATACAAAAAAACAGTGCCTGTAACAGCTGCAGTTCAGCATGAGGTGTGGGGAGGAGGCAAGGGCAATAACCTTGACAAGACAGATTATGAGGTAGGATAAGGTAAAACAGGTCAGACTGGCTGGACCAATCAATGGTCTTTTTCTGCTGACACTTCTCATGTTTCTATGTGGGGGACGTGGGGGGAAAGTAAGTGGTCTCACAAAGGAGCAGGGGACATATGAAAACATCAAAAGCAGGGATGTTGGCAGAGAAGAGGGAGAAAGCACAGGTGGTGAATTGGTATAAAAGTGGGATGCTGGGGTGCACAGGGAGAGGTATCACCAGCAGAAAAAAAGCGGTGGTGATGCCACTGTACAGATCACTGGTGCGGCTTCATTTGGAGTACTGTGTCCAGTTCTGGTGGCCACATCTGTGTAATGACATCAACAGGGTGGAGGCAGTTCAAAGAAGGGCAACAAAGATGGTGCAGGGCCTGCACCAAAAAAGTCATGAGAGACTGGGAGACTCCAGATATGTATACCCTGGAGGAGAGGAGAGGCAGGGGAGGTATGATAGAAACCTTCAAACATCTAAAGGGCATAAATAGGGTACTTGAGGGTAGCATCTTCCAGAAAAGGAGATGGTCAGGAACGAGGGACCATGACATGATTTTGGAAGGGGGTAGACTAAGGGGTAACGTGAGGATGTATTTCTTCACAGAAAGGGGGTGGATGCATAGAACAGACTCCCCGCGGAAGTGGTGGAAGCAAACAGTGGGGAATTAAAAAATGCATGGGACAGGCATAGGAGAACCCTAGCAATTGGAACGAGAAGGTAAAGCTGGATTTCAAGGAGGATCCGCGGTTTTGGCAGTAGGTACGGAGCATGTGCAGACTGGATGAGCCTAGCGGTGCTTAACTGCCATCAATTTCAATGTAAAAGCAGTGGCTACTAAGGATCTCATGGTATCAAGGTATACTGTGGTACTGAAAGTCATGGTATTAATACTGTGGGTAATTTTTGATACTGTAAAAATCGTGGTTCATGGTATACAGTGGTTTTGAGGCCTTTAATATTTAGGGAGATTTTTTCAGAGCTGTCTTTTCTGTGTCAACTGTTCCTAACACAATGGCTCAAAAAGATTCTATACAAAAATGACTACTTCTGTAATACTGTTACATTCACGATAAGCAGAGTATTACGTGTTAGGGTTATCATACTGTCAAAATGCAATACCATGACATCCTTAGTGGCTACCTCCACATGGTTAAAGTTTGGGGTCAGAAAAGTAAGTCAAGAACCTTTCAGAACATTACAGGTTATTCTGAAGATTAGCAGAGAAATTTGCTTTGGCCTCCTTGGTGACGTTTTTGCTGGTGTCATGGGCTTGTTTGTATTTCAAGTCTTCTTGCAAGTGACTCAGAGACCTTGTCGAGATGTCGGGCAGTCCTGAACTTTAAACTGGTCAATAAACTCTTCCAAACCTCCAGGGAAGGTGGAACATTCACACACAAGACCTCCTTTGGGTGAGGGGGGCAGGTTTGTCCCAGACTAATGAATATGGATTGAAATAGGGACAGTGCATCATCCACATCCGTGCACCGCACATAGAGTGAGGGCTAATCTGTACTGCGATGATTATCCAGAAGAGATATCAGGGTGAAGGACCTGAACCTAAGCCAGTCAGTCGAACTTCAGGGAGGTATTTGGTGATGGACCTTACAAACACAGTAGACCATATGGTGCTCACTAAGGACATCCGGCAAGGTGCCAGTGATAATGATGCAGTGGAAGTGAGAGGAGAGGATCCAATCAACAAGACAGTAAAGGGGTTGAGGCAGAAGATCTCAGTAATGATTTGTATGACTGAGTGACTCTCCATATGGAGGAATTAGATGAGGGAATAGCTAAACACCACCAAGGTCTCCAAGGACCAGGAGTTCAGCAGTGGAAGAGAGGAGCGGGGCAGCAGGATATAGGTCAGAGTCAGGTTTGGCCTTTGGGGAGACAGATGCCACGGTCAAACAGAGGAAGGGAAGGAGAGTCCATACAGGAGAAGTTAGTGGGAGGAAAGAACAGGGCAAACTAGCATTCCCAACAGAATGTTCTGTAGCATAAACTGGGGTACTGTAGGGCAGTGAGCCTGCAGAAGCTGGGGGTATATCTATCTATCTATCTATCTATCTATCTATCTATCTATCTATCTATCTATCTATCTATCTATCTATCTATCTATATTATTTTTTCTAACAGAGTAAAATTCATGGTTTGTACAAAAGCTGTATTCTTCTGTGTAAAAGACCAGACATAATTTATGTCAGTAAGGGACCATATTATTAAAGAAGAAGCTACCATGTTAGGAAAGAATTACCTCAAAACACAGGAAACCAGTCTTGTTGCAATGCCCACTCCATTGGGCCCCATATTGTCATGCATTTATCCACTTGTTCTCTCACTTTATACTGGATCTTTTCCACTTTCATACACTCCAACAATGAGCTTAACCATCCAGTTACAGAAGGAGCTTCCTTAACCATCCAACACATTACAATGGTTCAGAGGCCCACAGCAATTCCCAGTTTATGCAAACCCAAATTAGGCCAGTTAGCTTCTCCATGCCCCAAAGGGAGCCCCAGGAGATTCTCGATGGGGTCTAATCCCAAAGGGTAACAATATTTGTGAAAAAAGAGCCAGTATGCCCTTCCAAAAAATCTGAATCTTCAGGCATTCCCAAATTATATGAAAAAAAATGACCCAACATGAATCTCACACCTCGGACATATATCAGAGGCATTTGGGTCCATTTGTTTTACCAATTCTGGGGTGAAACAGGCTAGAGTGAAAATACTGTATTGGATGGCTCAGAACTTATTATTGACCGAGCATTTTAAAAGGTTCTTGAGGATCTGTAACCAGTCTCCGCCTGTAAACCCATCAGGCAACATATGTTTCCATCTGGATACAAGACTCCCCAAGGGGTTTCGAAGTGCCCCCATTAATAATCCGTAACAGCTTCTCAAGGGTTAAGGATTTGTCACCCCTTCAGCCTATAAAGAATTCCTCTAAGGGATAACAGGAGAAAGTTCTTCTCTGCACCCACCTGGCTCTTACCTCACCCTGAATTCTAGCCCATAGGAAGAAGTGGGATGCACCAAGGGTAAACCTTCTTGCTAATGTCCTAAAGGAGACTGCCTCCCCATCCTCCCATAGTTGACCTACAGTATACAGGCCCTGTTTTTTTCCACATCTTAAGTAGCTAATGCTCCCGGACCGAAACACCGTCCCTCTCCCTCAGCATGGCTCCCAGATCCGTATCCGGGGAGAAGGTGTAAGAATGTTGGAGAATATGGTGTGCCTCTCTCCAGGCCTTAAAGGTAGTGTTTGAACATGGATTGGAAAGTCTATCAAATATTCCATCATAAAGATAACCCTATCATAGTACGGTTATATAGCAGACATAACGAGTTCTCCATGTCTACCCATCCCGGATAAGATGACCCCTCCCTCACCAGATCCTGGATATGTGCCAATTGTGCAGCGAGGTAATAATGTTTGACACTGGGTAACCCTAGACCCCCCCCCCCCCACCTACTGGCAACCAAAGCATCTCCTTTTTTATCCGTGATAGTTTACCTTGCCATAACAGTTGGATTATAGCTCCTTCTAAGGCTTTGATACATTTGTTTGGTATACCTATTGGAAGAGTCTGAAAAAATTTTTTTAAAAATTGCGGACAATACTCATTTTCACCAAGTTGACCCATCCAATTAATGTCAAGGTAAGGCCCTCCAATTAATGCATTGTTCTTTTATTTTTTTGGATCACCGGAAGGAGATTAGTTCTAGTCATAAGAGGCAACTTGGCAGTTAATATTACTCCAAGGTATTTAATTGAAGTGGAGGGGGGGTACCACTACCGAACCCAGAGTTAGAGTCCTTAATCTTCCCCATGGGCATCCACTCACATTTTGACCAGTTTATCTTATGGCCCGATATTGGCCCATATACTCAAAATATTGATTAATGCTGGCAGTGCCTTATTGGGATTTTTAAGGAAGAGGGAGAATATCATCCGTGAAGAGAGATCACATTTTTCCCTTTCCATATCAACCCCCCAGACCCCTCCTGTCGAGCTGCCCCTGCCAGCGCTTCAATAGTAAGGACATAAAGTAAAGGGGAGAGGGGACAACCCTGTCTTGTTCCTAGAGTAAGGACAAATGGGGATGATAGCACATTATGTGTTAGAATTTGGGCCTGAGGATTCTAATAAAGAGCCTGAATCCACCCAGGATTCCCTCCCCAAACCAAAATTTACACAGAACTGCCATCATAAATGGCCATTCGACCTGGTTGAAGGCTTTCTCTGCGTCTAATGCTACTAGACCCCCCCTTCTCCTGTCCCCCGCCAAAGGTGCATAATATTTATTGGCAGTAAGACAGAGCCGCACACAGGTGTGGGTGCTCTAAGACCATAACTATAGCAAACAGAAAAGGTCTTGGCACACCTAAATTGGACACAGAAAAACAGCGATGGCAGACAAAGTGCATACAATGCAGACACAGGAAAAAACTCCTCACGCACGTTTCACCTGATCACAGGCTTTGTCAAAGATAAACTGCACTTAGTGTTGTGTAGCTTAAATGGCACCTCCCTCTAATCATGAGACATTACTTTAAACCATTACCATCACGTGTCATTTAATTATCCCTCTTACATAGTAAAACACCAAGTGATAAAACATGAGAAACATGAAAAAAAAGCAGTATAGACTACACAAACGTGTCCAGAGTCAGACTAAATTCTCCACCATTAAATATACATCCCAAAAGGCTTGTTCAAATATATTAATAACCTCTCACTGACTCACAGGCACAAATACGGAGTCCACATTGGCCAAGAATTTTATTCTTATCTTCCTTATATTAAAACATTTAGTTTCATACGCTAAACAAATTCATATCAAATTTATAACTCCAAACAACTAGCAGCAGAATTTGGCATAGGGAACACAACAGTAGCACTACAACATTTTAAATACAAAAAATGTGTGGGGGGGGGGTAGAAGAGAAAAGGAAAAAGGGTATATATGAGACTGGAAAAATACAAGCAAAAAGGATAACAAGATAAACACAAGTAAAAAACATTTCAGCAATACATAAATTAGGACATTCCCACTTTATAGAATCATAAATAATCCAAAGCTTAATATATTTTTATAAAATTCCCCAAGCACAGTGGAACAATGGGCCAAAGAAGGTTCCCCAGGCCTTTTAAACTTATTTATTCAGATCTTAACCATCTAGCATTTATTTTTTCTCCCATATCATATTTACTTACACAACCATCACAAAATTAACCCATTTATTTATTACTACTACTACTACTATTCCCCCAAAAAGAGTTTTAATTCCACACGGTTATTAAGACCCATATTTTCATATGCTCCTGTAGATCCAGTAATTTTCTCTGACTCAGAAGGTTTCCAGAATTTCCTCCCTTTTGGCCCAATTTCACTTTCTCTACCTATAAATTTCACCTCGTGTCCCTCTAATTTATATTTCTCACATATTGAGCCCAAGCATTCTGTAAGCCGCTGTTTTGCACTCCACCAGTAAAGGTAAACTACTGTATAAGACATAAATTTCAGCTATCAGTTTATTTTACGTTATATTCACTGAGAATACGTGGCGAAAATAAAGATGCCAGTAAATTTAACTTATTTTGCCTAGCTAGCTTTTTTTTCTCGTTCCCTCAGGCTTCCTCAGAGCAACATTGTAGTCAACACCAGAAGACGTTTATTGCTGCAAAAAAACACTTTGCTTAATAAAAAAAGAAAAAAATTGATGGTTGTTTTTAGCGGCATTTCCTCATATCTTGTCGGAACCGTCAGACACATGGTCACATTCTATACCAGTCTCCAGGGATGCGTCTTTTGGCATGATGACATCAGGCGATACGGACACCTACATTGTGGGAATCTAAAAGAAAAATAAATCACAAATAGGGTCACCGATGTGAATTTCTGTAAGTAAATCACAAAACCTACCAAATTCAGGCCGTTATTGTGGGCATTTAGAATCCAAGCTTCAGAAAACCCACGGATACAATCTTGTCGCAAAGATAGCTCTCGAAAGCTAGCCTCTAGCCAGGCGGCGTGACGCTCCTTCAAGTGATGCTGCTTGAAGTCGATGTTGTACTCTTCACTACCCTTGGCCAGATTGTCTGCTATTATTCCAGCATACCAAGCTGTAAACTGCTTTCGCAGACTGTCCTTAAATAGTTTATTCACAGCAATATCCAAGGGCTGCAGTAGGTCAGTGCAAGAGGCTGGGATGAATATAGGCATGATATTGCTTAGCTCTAGTGCCTTCAGGACTTCAGGCGTAGTATGAGCTCTGAAAATATCTAGGAGCAGGAGAGCTTTTTGTTCGCTGGGCAGTTCAAGTTTACCTTTAATACACTCAAAGTAAGGGACAATAACATTTGAAATGTATTGCAGGGTGGTGGTTTCATTGGCCCAGTGATTAGGTAATTGTGTAATATCCCAGTCCCAAGGGAATCTGTATGCTGGGTTGCATGCATGGGTTTTACCCTTGTAGATTACCTGTGGTGGTAAATAGAAACCTGCTAATGTGCAAGCCAACACTATGGAGACTTGACGCTTGTCTCCAAGTCCTGCTACAGATTCCTGTTTTGAACCAGTAGCAGCCATGGTCCACTCGGACACAGGCACCATACTGACACCGGTCTCATCCAGGTTAATGACTAGCTCAGCTGGAATAAGTTCTTGGGCCACACAATTTGCTATACGCTTCAAAAATGATGCTTTTAAATGAGGGAAATCAGATGGTGTCTTACGGGCTGTTTTAGTTCCTTTTAGATTTACTATGTATTCGATTAAGAAACTGCCAAGCCCATTTCGTGGACAGTTCAACATAGCCACCGTTTGCTTTGCGGAGGTGTGGGGCGTCAGACTTAATTCCCTGGGCAACAGCAAGCAACACATGGGCATTTACAACAGCACCCTCGCTTCTCAGTGTTACCACAATCTTCTGCAGCTTGGCTATGACATCTGACATTAACAGTGCAGGTCTGCCTCGCGCTTTGCGTGGCAAGGCAGGGGGCAGCTGAGAGGGGTCAGGCGTTTTATTTAGCTGTTCCATGTAATCTTTTTTAAATTTCCTGACAGTGCTCTCATTAATTTCAGTTTGACTTTTCTGTCGGTAATACCTGACCGCAGACATTACGCCATGCTGAGTTGCATACTGTCCCAATTCAAACCTCAGCTCGGGGGTGTAATGAGCATAAGTATTCGGTCGCTTCTTTTTTGCAGGTGGAAGGTTTGACAGCTCCCTAGCAACCGCTGATGCTACTTGTGGTTCTACACCTGAGGTCTGAACGAGAGCCTCGGGGTTCACATTGGACACCTCAAGTGGGTATTCAGTCTTCATTGCCTTAGGTTTCAACCAGGATAGAAGTGACATTGTGCAGGTAAAAATCAAAAATCCAGAGAAGAGAACTGTAGAGAAATGCAAGTGTTTTATTCGTTGTAATCACGCTAATTTATTCTGATGCGAATATGTAAGCGGGATTACGATCGCAAAATTTTTCTGCTGCGAATTCAAAGTCTTATACAGTATTTTCTACCTACTTTGTATGGAAAGTTTTTGTGTGTCCAATTTAGGTGTGCCAAGACCTTTTCTGTTTGGCATAATATTTTATTGTTCTCCTCAGGTTACGCTTTCCGTCTGCCCTTCACAAATCCTCCCTGATCCGGATGTACCAACTTTGGGAGATACTGTTCCAATCTGGAGGCTAGTATCTCAGTTATAACCTTGTAATCAGAGTTGAGCAAGGAAACTGGACGATAAGATCCACATTTGGTGGGGTAATTGTAGCCAAAAGGAGAGAAGGAGGAAGCACCTCCGTTTCCAAGGCTTCCTTAATCATCCAACACATAAGAGGACCCAAGGAATCCCACATGAGTTTATAAAATTCTATCGTGATACCGTCAGGGCCAGGTGCCTTGCCTCTGTTGGCTTTCCAAACGGCCCTCCTAACCTCATAACAAAAGTTGCGAATCCACCCCAGCCACCTCATGTGGGTAAGGGTGGGGTAGCTGGATATTGTCCAGAAAGGAATCTATATTAGCACATGCTGGAAATTCAGTTCTGTAGAGAGAGGAGTAAAATTCTTTAAAAGCAGTATTTATTTCTTGTTGGTCATATGTAAGTGTTCAAGGGGTACTTTCCAGTGAAAGGATAGATCTCTGCACCCTCCTACCCTTAAACTCGCTAGTCACTTCCCCCCTCTATCTCCAAAGTATAAGTGTGATTTTGAGACTATTAAGTTACGCTCCAGTCTCCTGGAGGATAGGTGGCCAATTTGTCCTTTTAGCATCCTCAGGGTTTTAGATACCTGGGGGAGATGGGCCATCATATTCAGTCTTTCCAGATTTACTATATTACTCTATCACTCTAAATCTGCCTCTTCCAGGCTCAAGGTCTTTTTTTTTATAACCATTTTTAAAAGCAGCGTATGAAATGGTTTCTCCCCAAATAAAAACCTTAAGGCACTCACACATTACCTACACTGAGTATCTTTCCGGGGGGGGGGGGGTTAGCCTTATATATTCCTCCAGTCGTTCTTTAATCTGGGCTGAATATTGGGGATCTAATAAGAGAGATGGATCCATCCTCCACTGGGCAGCTATCCGGAAAACAAAGGGTCACCCTAAGGGGGGCATGATTCGAAACGGTCATCGGTCCACAGGAAGCCTCTGACCTCCCTAACATTCCGGAGGGAAGGAACATGTAATCCAGTCTGGTATATACCCCATGAGTGTGGGATTAGACAGTATTCCCTGTCCCCCGGGTGGCAGTGCTGCCAGGCCTCCCAAAGGTCCCAACCCTGCACCAGAGCCTTAAGGGCTGCTGTACTACCCGGGGCGGGGGGGGTCGTCCCATCTTCCCTCTCGAATGATCCAGAATGGGATACAAATACGTATTGAAATCCCCTGCCAGGATAACAGTTTCAGGGTAGGGGCCCAATGTCACCCCTAAATGGGTAAATAAGTCTGGGAAGTCCAAATGTGGTCCGTACACTGATCCCACTGTCAACCTCCTAGACCCCATCTCAACCTCTGCCAGTATACATCTCCCCTGTGGGTCCAAAAGGACCCTATGAGGGAAGCCCAGATGGATCCAAATGGCCACCCCCCCGCCTTAGATGTTTTAAAAAAAAAAAAAAAAGATACCAAGAAAGAACCACCCCACGACTCCGCCAGTCTCAGTGACTCCTGCTTGTCCATATGAATTTCCTGCAGGAAAATATCCCCCTTCATTTTTTAAATTAATGACCAAACTTTTTTCCTCTTAACAGTTTTAAGTCCATTGACATTCCGTGACAAAAAAGTTTATCCGATCCATAAATCTATAGTTACTATATTTTCACCCTTCAGTTGTATACCAGAGACATCAACTGTGTATTTTTAAAACTAAAATAAACATCCACTCCCCCATTTCAAAAAAATACACAACACACTAACACAACTTCTGTAGGGCCCCTCCAACGGGAGAGGTTGTATACACAGCCAAACTTCCCTCCTTCCAACTCCTCCCCCATCTTTTTCCCCCTCCACCCCCCCATATTGTACATTCCACTACCTTTCGTGGAGTGAGCTATTAATCCACTGAAACCCCAATCCTACTTTGTAATATATGGGAGGGTTAACTCTCCCAACCACCACTAACTAAATAGTAAAGGCAAAGAAGAAACAAGCGTAAGGAAAGAAGAATATTCACCCCCAGTCCCAGGGAATCCATAATCCAAGTTCACTCCAGGAGGTCCTCCTCCGGGGGTTCTCATCCCAAACCCAGTATAAAAAAAAGGGGGGGGGGGGTCACCGGTTCAAAAGGCTTAAAAACAGATCAAAGATTGCTCTGACGTCCAAAATTAATGAGTATGATGGACCCCTTTAACATACTAAAAAGCCAGCAGAATAGGCCAAATGGTCTGTCTTGTCTGCTCGAAAGCCAGCAACCTAGTGGCTGCTCGCCTTACACCCCCCCCCCCGAGGGTCTTCTTTAGTTTCAGCTTCCTTGTACCTATCCCACCCTTCCTGAATCCCTCCACTGTGCCCTCCTCCACCAGCCTCCCAGGCAGTGCATTCCACGGCTCCACCACCCTCACTGAAAAATGCTTCCTCTCTCCCCTGTAGTTGCCCCTCCAGCTTCCACTCATGGCCCCTGGTTGTTCCCCCAGCCTAAAAAGCTCCTTGGTTCCACTCCTGGTTATTCCTTTTACATACTTGAAAACCTACATCATATCTCCCCGTCCCTCCTCTCCTCCAGTGAGTAAAGCCCAAGCTGTTCCAGTCTCTCCTCATAAGACTTCCCCTCCATGCCCTGAATCATCTTGGTCGCTCTCGTCTGGACGCTCTCCAGCAGCACTGTGCTCTTCAGATGAGGTCTCCAGAACTGTACACAGTACTCGAGCTGCAGACTGACCAAGGCATTATACAGAGGGAAGATCACATTCCTCCTTCTGGACAAATTCCCCTGGCTATGCAGCCCAGTATCCTGTTTGCTTTGGCTGCAGTTCTTCTACAATTTTCAGAGTTATTCATTTTGACGTCTATCACCACCCCTAAATCTCTTTCTTCCAATGTAGCTTGCAGTGTGACCCCCCCCCCCGGGTGTATTCATGGTCCGGGGTTTTGACCCCCAAATGTAGTACCTTACATTTTCCGGCATTAAATTTCAGTCACCGCCTCCTTGACCACCCCTCCAGGGTATCCAGATCCCCCTAGACCACCTCCCTCGCTTCTTCACAATTCACCAGTGCTCCCAGTTTTGAATCGTCCACAAAAAGACAACCTATTCCTAACCCCCCCCCCCATATTCGAGACATAGATGTTGAACAAGAGTGGCCCCAATACTGAACCCTGAGGGGACCCCACTGATTACAGAGGGTAATGGTGGGTGGGATACTCTCCTCTCCTTCGAAGGTAAACACCCCGAGAGCCAATTTTCAACCCAATTGAGCTCCTGTCCTCCCATCCCCTTCTCTCCCATTTTTTTTTTTTTTTTTTTTTATAAAGCCAGCCCATAATGTGGTACTGATTAGGATGCCCACCAGCCTATGTCTGTCCAAGGCCCCCCGTCACCCAGTTATAAAACTCTACGAGGTTGGACTGACACGATCTCCCCGTAACGAAGCCATACTGTATCATCTTGGTGCCATAACCATTCCAGCTGCCTCCCAATCCTCTCCTTAATAAAGCCTTTCATTACTTTGCCTACCACAGACGTTTGGCTGACAGGCCTATAACTCCCCATATCTTCTCTAGACCCCCTTATGAATAGGCACTACATAAGCCACCCTCCAGTTTTGGGGCACCCATCCTGTCTGCAAAGAGGTATTAAAAAGAGTGCAGTCAGTGGAGCTGCCAGCTCCTCCGCCAATTTCTTCACAACCTGGGCGTAGGCCATCCAGCCCCGGCGCCTTATCAGTCTTTAGCTTCCGAAGGGCCTCCCTCACCCTATCCACTGTGATTTCTCCCCCCCCCCCATTCCTCTCCCTCACTCAACCTCCACATTCCTTCTGGGTCTGGTCCTATCTGTACCCTAGCCTCATTTCGCTCTCTGGTCTCAGACCGACTTCTCACCTTAGCCGACTGCTCTTCCCTCCCATCAACCTGTAGGGATCCCCAGGCCCCATTTGCAAAGATTGAGGCAAAGTACTCATTTAGCACCTCTGCCTGTTCCCCTGCTTCCTGAGCCCATCCCTACACAATTTTAATCCGACTGATCTGCGTCTTCTTTTCGCTTCTCTCTTATGTATCTATAGAATCCCTAACCTTCATACATTATTTGAGACGGTACATAGACCATCCTCCCATCTCAGATTCCCTAGAGCGAGAAGGAGGTGAGCAATTGAATTCAAACATTTAAGGATCCAATCAATACATCCACTTGTGTCAAACTGGACACCATAAAGTGTAAATTCCTTTAGATTAGTTTCCTCAGAAGGGAATTACACGTCAGATCCCAAAACGTCATACCAAGCAACCTGAACCTTACTTAAGACCATTTGATAGTGAGAACAGCAAATGAGATCCCAGTTCACAAATACAGCTCGGTTAGAGAACCCCAAATCTCTGACAAAGTAGGCTTATATATATGGAGCCTTATTAGCTGTTATACAGAGACCCCAGATTCTATCATAATAGGCCACCAACCGGTGTTGCAAATCTCAGGATCAATTTCTCCCGCAGCCTACCCCTCTCTTTCCAATCAAACAAGCCTTAAAAATCCAGGAGGTAGGCATCTGAATAGCACCCCTTAAGGGCCTCTGTAAGGTTACCCATCTACTGTGCTTTGCCACTCTTCCGTCAATAATGAACTAACAACCTGATACACAAAACAGAAAGCCAATATTTTGCACAATAATCGCTCCGTTTCAAGAAGATCTTAGAGTCTATGTCCCTGGCCCATCATAGTCCAAGTGTCCGGACTGCAGTACAAGGAGATCAGCAAGCAGATTAGAACTTAATAGGGGCTAGGCTACAAACCTCCAGATCCAGCCATAATAGGCCACCATTCGGTGCTGCGGATCACAGAACTGATTTACTGCCCCAGCCAGCCCCACATTCCCATATCTTAGAACCCTGATCCTCAAGTAGTTGGGCCTGTGATCAGCTGCCCTGAGTAGCCCAATTAATTACCATGACCATCTCGCCGCCTCTTCTCTTCAAGTCCCATCGCAAAAGCCAGGGCAGCCTCCGGAGATGTGAAAGTGCGTCCCCAGGGTGCAAATCAGCGCTCCATTAGTCGAGCCGGGTAAACCAGGGAAAAACTGGCAATTCAAAGTGTGCAGTTTTCTTTTGACTTCTGCGTAGGAAAGATGCTCACCCGGGACTGCTGCACCATCAAAGGACCATGCTTCCGTGCAGATTCTAGGACATTTTGCCGCTCCTGGTATCAAAGAAATGTAACTATTACATGACGGGGCCTCTGATCGGGAGAATGTTCAGCCCCAGGAGACATATGTGCCCACTGGATCACCAGTAATACCTCAGGTGGTAACTGTAAGAACTGCCGCAGCCATGCTTGGATGTAGGTGGCACACTCGTGCCCCTCCACGGACTCAGGTAGGCAAATAATCCTGACGTTACAGCATCTTTCCCTGTTTTCATGGTCAATATTTTGTTTTAGCCTCTCGATCTCCTTCAAGGCATTTTGTAAGTCCATGTTCACAGTATGGCTAGTATCATGCCGAGAGCTCACCCGGGCCTGTAACTCCCCCAACAGAGTCTTATGGATGTCCACTGTGTCAGAGACTGCATTTACAGTCTGCTGGAGTTGTTGCAACTGCGAGGCAACGTTCTCAAAGACTGTTTCCATGAGAGACCCCAAATCATGATGGATTAATCGCTCGATTGACTGGTAGTTGTCTGCCATCTCCATGCAGGGCTCGGTCTGCCGCTGTACGGCAGAGGTAGTTGGGGAGTCCTCTGGCAGGTCGCGGTGCTTCACTGGAGCAGGAGAAAGTGGTAGGTCTTTCCCAGGAGTCTGAGACTTTGGCTTGTTAAAAGGTAATTTTGACTGTTTTTTTTCTGCAGGCTTAGCAGAAGTAGAAATTCAGACCTCTTGAATCACCGATTTACTGTCTGAACATACAGGTTTTAAGCATGGGATGGAGGATTAAGCCAGAGATCTAGGTTTATGTGTCCATATTTCTCTGTAGCAAGGCCACACCCCCAAATTGTTTGTTAAATATAAAATAGTTTATAATAGAAGTAAGCTCAGTTTCCAGAGTGCAAGTATGTGCATTGATAGGAGGGTCACCAGAGTGGTGAGCGGAGCCAAGGCAAGGATGGAGCAAAACCAGGCTAGGGATATCCGGGAAGTCGGGGGTACAGATATAATAGAAGCGAAGAGAGGACGCAGATCAATAGGATTAAAATTATGGGTGGGGGGAGAGAAGAGATGGGCTCAGGAAGCAGGGGAACAGGCAGAGATGCTAAATGAGT
The DNA here is from genome assembly GCA_016271365.2 of Neoceratodus forsteri. Taxonomy (NCBI): domain Eukaryota; kingdom Metazoa; phylum Chordata; order Ceratodontiformes; family Ceratodontidae; genus Neoceratodus; species Neoceratodus forsteri. The sequence goes on along the minus strand of JADMNL010000037.1, from coordinate 34,549,937 downwards.
ACTTTGCCTCAATCTTTGCAGATGGGGACCGGGGATCCCTACAGGCTGATGGAAGGGAAGAGCATTCAGCTAAAGTGAGAAGTCTGTCTGAAACCAGAGGACGGAATGAGGCTAGGGTACAGATAGGACCAGATCCATAAGGGGTGGGGAGGTTGAGTGAGGGGGAGGAATGGGGGGGGGAGAGAGAGAGAAATTACAGTGGATAGGGTGAGGGAGGCCCTTCGGAAGCTAAAGGCTGATAAGTAGCAGGGGCCGGATGGGCTACACCAGAGGGTTGTGAAGGAACTGGCGGAGGAGCTGGCAGCTCCACTGGTTGCACTCTAATACCTCTTTGCAGACAGGATGGGTGCCTCAAGACTGGAGTGTGGTTTATGTTATGCCTATTCATAAAGGGCGGGGGTCGGGTCTAGAGAAGAGATGGGGAATTATAGGCCTGTCAGCCTAATGTCTGTGGTAGGCAAAGTAATGGAGTGCTTTATCAAGGAGAGGACTGGGAGGCAGCTGGAATGGTTAGAGCACCAGGATGATAAACAGCATGACTTTGTTCCGGGGAGATAGTGTCAGTCCAACCTCAGAGTTTTATGACTATTTGACAGGGGCCTTGGATAGACACACCAGTGATCGCCTATACCTTGATTTCAGCAAGGCGCTTGATTCACTGCCACATTATGGGTTGATAAAGCTGGGGGACAGGAGCTCAATTGGGTTGAAAATTGGCTTCGGAGAGTTTACAGGGGGTAATGGTGGGTGGAATACTCTCCTCTCCCAGGAAGATAATCAGTGGGATTCCTCAGGGTTCAGTATTGGGGCCACTCTTGTTCAACACCTATGTCTGATATGGGGAGGAGAGTTAGGAATAGGTCGAGTCTCTTTACAAACAATTCAAAACTGGGAGCACTGGTGGACTGTGAAGAAACGAGGAGGCAGTCCAGGTGGATCTGGATACCCTGGAGGGGCGATCAAGGAGGTGGGGACTGAAAGTTAATGCCAGGAAATGTAAAGTACTACATTTGGGAGTCAAAACCCGGCCATGAATACACTGAAGGAAGGCACTGCAAACCACAATGGCAGAAAGGGATTTAGGGGTGGTGATAGATGTCAAAATTAATAACTCTAAAATTGTAGAAGAACTGTAGCCAAAGCAAACAGGATACTGGGCTGTATAGCCAGGGGAATTACGTCCAGAAGGAGGAAGGTGATCCTCCCTCTGTATAAGCCTTGGTCAGGCCGCAGCTCGAGTACTGTGTACAGTTCTGGAGACCTCATCTGAAGAAGGACATAGTGCTGTTGGAGAGGCTCCAGAGGACAGCGACCAGGATGATTCAGGGCATGGAGGGGAAGCCTTATGAGAAGAGACTGGAAGAGCTTGGGCTTTACTCACTGGAGGAGAGGAGAGGAAGGACAGAGGAGGTATGATAGAGGTTTTCAAGTATGCAAAAGGAATAACCAGGAGTGGAACCAAGGAGCTTTTTAGGCTAAAGAAAAGGGGGAGAGAGAACAAACCAGGGGCTATGAGTGGAAGCTGGGGGGCGTGAGAAGCATTTTTCACTGAGAGGGTGGTGAAGCCATTTAATGCGCTGCTTGGAAGGCTGGTGGAGGAAGGCACAGTGGAGGGATTCAAGAAGGAGTGGGACAGGTACAAGGGGAAACAAACTAAAGGAGACCCTCTTGGGGGCTAGGAGGTGGTAAGACGAGCAGCCACTAGGTTGCTGGCTTTCGAGCAGACAAGACAGACCATTTGGCCTATTCTGTTGGCTTTTTAGTAGGTTAGTATGATATAAACTGTTTAGGGTGCATTAAACACCTTAGTTGATTCATGTAAGCACAAAGTCCACTGGAGCAAGGCTTATTGTTCTAGTAGATCAAGCCTATAAAATGGTCTTTGACAAAAACATGACCCAAGTCCACCAGCCAGCAAGTTAACAGCCTGTTCACATGGAAAGCCTCGAATGAATATGGACCCCAGAAAGCATTAGATGAATATGGACACTCTCCCTCAAAAGAAAAAAAAAAAAACTGCTCAGCTGGCTGTTCAGGGCAACCATGGTCTGAATCCTGACTGGGAGTCTGTCACAAAACAGAACATTTGTAACCCAATGGCAGCATAGTGGGAGTGTCTGGTCCCCATGCAGGAGCCTCTGGTTTGTTTCCCCGAGCTTGTAACTGCCACCTTGGTGGGCAAGCCAAGATGAAGGGGTGTCCTAGTCTGATGCCTTGGCAAACTGTGGGTGGCTCCCAAAAGGAACAAATATAAATAGTTCTTGTCCAAGACAAGTGAGTAAAGTACATCTATGTCCCCCACTACAAACCATGGCAGTAGACCACTGCATAACTGATCAGTTTTTGACAGTGTTCCAGTTATTCAGATTACAAAATAAGGACTGCCCTGGGCAGGCTACTGAATACATCGACCCTAACTTCTGATGCGCAACGGCCCCTGGTGGCACAGAATAGTTCAGTAATCACTTCTACCATCCACACAAAGTCTAGCATTAATATGGCTGTAGTGTGTGATCCCAATCGTCCAGATCCGTACACCACATTTCTGGCAGAACTGAAAGTATAACACAGAACGGGCAATTCCCTTAGGGGAGGGAAGCAGCAGGAGGGAAACAAACAAAAAAAAAAATACAAAACAACAGAAAATGACTTAGATGATTCATATACATTCTACATTCGTCCAGTTATGGAGTACAAACCTCTGGCCACCTTAAAAACAAAAAGCTGATGCTAAGACAAGGAGGTACCAGAATAGTGGACCCAAGGTAAAATGTAGCAGATCAGAGTTTATTCAGTTTCAGCAGTTCAGCCGATTTGCATTTGAAACCCCCCACCCTGGACGAGGGTGAAAATAGGCAGTATTGTCTAGCCCTCTTTTCCCAGTCAACAAAAACTAAATAAATAATTCCTGTGAGTCCATCCAACACCACTAACACACCTGGTGTCTTCTCGATAACATGAGCATAAATCAGACATGATCACCAGATACCAGCCTGAATAAAACTGAATGACCAGGATTGTTCAGTAACTTGACACCTGCATTTCTCAACTGAGAAATACGCAGGAAAAAATGACGAGATAATGAATTCTCAAGTGGAGATTCAAGGAACTGGCATAACAAAGAAACAAGCATTTGTCAATGCCAAATGTTTGCTTGCTGGTATCAGCACTGGAAATGCAGGCGTTAGACATATGCAGAGTAGGAATGGCAGTGAAGTACTGAACTTCATGCCAACCCCACCTCCAACCTGCAGAGACGGACAGGCACTGGGGTATGTGTTTGGGTTGTTGCCCATAACATCCATGCCATTTCACCTCACCCTCTCCTGCAGACACTGACAAGTGTTGAGGTATGCTTTGGGGTGTTCGGCTCTTCAGTCACCCCACTCCATAAGGGCATACGCTGAAATGGGTGCAATATAGAATGGGGGTGAACCCTGGGGTCAAAGAGTCCAAGGCACACCTCAATGCCTGTCACTGGCTGCAGAGTGGTGGGTTGGGGTTGGAATGGCATGAGCATTACAGTCAGCAATCCAAAGGCACAACCCTGATGCCAGTCAGTGTGTACAGGGTGAGATGTTATAGTTAGAAACCATAACGCACCGGTCATTTATTGGTATATGCAGTACAAATGTTTAACATGGCCATTTTGTGGCCCCCACCTCATGAAAGCATTTGGGACCTCTTCTCATAATTTGAGTTTCCACAGATGTACGAAAAAACACAGATCGGGCAGAATGTGAATAATGACAGCTGTACCATTCATAGGGAGGTGTGAAGAGATGGCAATGGTGAAAATCTGTAGTGAAAGTATTAAAAATGCTCAAATTTCCGAGCATACGTGGAAACTGCACAACACATGTGCGTAACAGTCATTTAGTGGAATTATTTCACCAAATTTTCAACACAGGCATTTTGTGACCTCTGCTCATGAACACTGTCACTATGATTTTCTTAATCTGTCCCGAACATTGATTTCCCACAGCAACCATGGTATTCTGCGCCAGATGTGTAAACGCATATTTCGGGCAGAATGTGAAAAATGACAGCTGTACTGCTCATAACGAGGTCTGAAAAAAATGCCAATATTGAAAATCTGGAGTGAAAATACTACAAATTTGCAAAGTTATAAGGGTGCGTGGAAACTGCACAACGCACGCTTGTAACAGTCATTTTATGGGCATTTGTCACCAAATTTTCAACACAGGCATTTTAGGACCTCTGCCGATTAACAGAGTCACCGATTTTACATACGAATCTGCCACCAGAACACACCAAATCGGTCTATGCAAATCTGCCCGAGTATGCAGCTAGCACCCTAGATTGCAGCTGCCCCAGCCTCCTCCCCTGCTTGTCCCAGCCCCTGCCCCCCCAAACTCTTCCTCTTGGTTTATCCCACTCCTCCTTAAAGCTATTGACTGTCCTACATGTTACCACCCCCTCTGGCAGTGCATTCCAACTAGACACCACCCTCTCAGAGAAGTAGTGCCTCCTCATTTCCCCCTTGAAACGTTCTTCCAAACTTAGTCCATGCCGCCTCGTCTCTCTTCCACTCCTTAGTTTAAACACCCCCTCGGTGCTAGGTTTATTTACCCACTCTGGTATTTAAATGCTTCAATCATATCCCCCCATCCCTCCTCTCCTCCAGTGCGTATATGTTCAGCTCCATCAGCCTAACTTCATATTCCTTTCCTTCCATCCCTTTAACATTTTTGTTTCCCTCCTTTGCACCCCCTCCAGTAATTTTATCTCTCTCCTCCGGTATGGTCTCCAGTATTGCACACAGTACTCTAGGTGCGGTGTGACCAATGATCTGGAGAGAAGTATGATCACATCCCTGTGTCTGGATGAGAACCCACTTACGATGCACCCCATCATCCCGGTTTCCTTCACTGCTGCTCTCCTGCACTGGGTAGAGTTCTTCATGCTCCCACTTACCAACACCCCTAGGTCATTCTCCTCCTCTGTGATCCCAAACAAATAGTCCCTCTTCTGGTTCTTAGCCCCGAAGTGCATCACCTTATGCTTCTTTGCACTGAATCCTAGCTGCCACTCCACCAACCATGTCTAGTTTGGTTAGGTCCCCCTGCAGTTTTTCCCCATCTATCCTCTTCATCCACCACCAACCCCCAATTTGGTATAATGCGCGAACAGACTAACCCTGCTCCCCACTCCGTGTGCTATATCGGAGATGGAGCCCAAATAACCTGGAAAGCCCAGCATGGACTCCTGCAATGCCAACTTGTTGCTCCGGGTGCCGAGAGCTCCACCACCACCAGCCTCTGCACCCTCCCCTATAACCAGTTCTCTGTCCGTTTAGTCAGACCACCTTCCACCCATACCCCTCACTCTTCTCCCTCGGCCTATGTCCCTCCTCCCGGTAGTCCGCACCCTTTCTCCTCCTTATTCTTACTGGGTGGTGGTGCCTTCTGTATTACACTCAGACCACTCTGCCCACCCCCTCCCAGGGTTACTATGCCTCCGCCTTTACCTATATCTAGGGGGGGTGAGCTCATTAGGCTTCCTTGTCCAGACCTTTTTACCAACCTCAGTCTTTTGGCGCCCCCTCCCCCAACCAATTTAAATCCACCTTAGTAGAGATATACCCCTCTAATCCTGCCTTTAATACTCCCCTTCCCTTCCTGCTCAAGTGTACCTTGTCCCCTGCGTACCAGTCACTATTCCCTCCAGACCCTACCCCAGTTAGTCACTAACCCATAATTTTTGGTGTGGCACCAATCCCTCAGTCAATCGAACTCCTCAATCCTACCCTTCCTACCCATGCTTGCACATGGTACCAGGAGTACCTCAGAGAATGCCACCAACTTCCCCACCCCCTCACACTACCTGCCCAACTACTCAAACCTCCCCCGCCAAGTCGTTTGTACCCACACACAACACTAAATGAGATTTCTTCCCCTTCGCTGCACACTTGAGCAGTGCCTGCCCTGCCCCTCCTGCAGTCAAGCTGGGGATAGCTTCAACCCAAATTACGGCTGTGCCTTCCCCCATTCGGCCCCATCTCACCCCTTTCGGTAGAGAATCCTCCAGGACGAGTACCCCACCCCCCGTTCCTTACCGCCTTTCCCTTCTAATGCCCTTCCACCACCCCAGTATTAGTTCTTTTCCGCCTTACCCCCGCCAGCTGCACCCACTGGCTTCTGTATCTGCACCCCCTACTTCCACCTGCACCCCTTTTCTCTGCCTTATTCCTCCCATCTCCCTTGAACACCTTCCCAGCCTGACTACTTGTAACTGGGCTTCCCATGTCGACCTCCCCTGCTGATTTCCAACCCCTCTCCTATCTCCGCTGTTGTCGATTTAGAGCCCCAATTCCCTTCTACTCAGATAGTGATGCCCCTCCAATCCTTCCCCCTTCCCGTAGCCCTCTCTCCTACGGTCACCACCCCCTCCTTCCTTACTAGCCCCCTTCTACCCTTTCGTCCTCACCATCTCTTCCCCTACCTGTTGCCATCCCTCATGCCCCGCTTGTCCTCCAACCTTCAGTATGTTCCTGCTCAGTCTGTCTGTCTCTCTCTCCCCCCCATAGCAGATCTCAGATCTTTTCCTAGTCGATACTCCTCCTACTTGTTCCCCTCTGTGCCACCCCTGAGCCCTCCCTACCCACTTTCATCTGCTCTCTCCCCTGGTACTCCTCATGGTCTCTTCCTCCCCCATCAGGAGGCCCCCCCACTCTCCTCAGGCACCCCCCCTCCTCTCTTTTCTGCTAGTGCCTCTGATACTGGGGTCAGTTTCACTCCTAGTTGTTGATCCTCAGTCCCCCTTGCCATCCCCTATTCTCTCCCCAGCCAGGATGCCTACCATACTCATCTGCCCAGCCATTTAGACTCCTTCCTAACCTCCACAGTTCCTCCATCAGCCAGTCTTCTACAGACCATACACCCCCCCCCATCCTCCAAGCCCAGCCCAGGATCATGGTGGACCCACACCCTGTACATCCCACCACCCTTCCAAAGATGCCTGCCCTACTGACTTGTGGCACCTGCCCCATTTTGGACCCCCATCTTACGTTACGGTCTTACTCCCAGGTTCTGTACCCTACTACAACTGTTAGGCCCCTATTTACTCACATTCCTGTCTCTCTCCGCCTCCCCCACACTAGTCCCCCTACTGCCTCCTTGCTGACTGGGTTCATTCAGTCTCAAATCTCATCCATTAGATACTGTATTACTGTAGCAATTCCAAAGCCTCCTTGTCCATTTTTCTCCCCTCAGCTACCATACTTTTTGTTCTCAGCTCTCATATAGTTTCACTTAGCCCAGTTAGAAATCCTATTGCACTCCAAATATTACTCAGCTCAGTTAGAGAAATAAACAGAACTAAATCTGTATTATTACAGCAATCCTAACAATATCCAATCATTGCTCTGTCTCCACTCCAGAGACCCTGCTGTAATATAGGACCACAGAGGACCCTGGGCGGGAGGGTGGACAACTCTAAAGTCCAGGCAGAGCTCCATTGAGCTCGCTCACTCCCCTCTCTCACTTGCTCGTTCTATTTCTCCCGGTGCTGCAGGCTGCCCTTTTGTACTGGGCTCTTGTCTGCATTGGTGCCTTTTTCTGCCCACAAAGAAATCCGCAGCAGTCTCTGCTAGAGCTCGCTGAGCTCGCTCAATCCTCACTCGATCTTAATCTGTTCTAAAACACTGATTTCAGAGCGACCGTGTTATTCCCACCGGAAATTCAGAAACATTTTGGCTAGGATGAAAAATGCAGCTACACTGTTCATATGAGGTGTCAAAAAATGCCGGTGTTGAAAATATGGCATGAAAATATTACAAATTCATGAATTAAAAGTGGTGTATGGAAACTGCGCAATGCACACTTGTAACAGTAATTTTGTGGACTTTCACCAAATTTTCAACACTGGCATTTTAGGACCTCTGCTCATGAACAATGTCACTGTCATTTTCTCAATCTATCCTGAAAACCGATTTCCCCACAGCAACCGCTCTATTCTGTGCCGTAAGTGCGAACACACATTTTGGCCAGGATGTGAAAATGACAGCTGTACTGTTCATAAGGAGGTGTGAAAAAAAAAAAAAATGGCAATGTTGAAAATCTGGAGTGAAAATATTACAAATTAAGAGAATTACAGCGCAGTGTGCAAACTGCAACACACGTCAGAAAACAGCCATTTGTTGGATTTTTCCACTTAAATTTGTAACAGGCTTTTGAGAAAGTCCACCATGAACAGTGGCATTGTTTGCGATCGGTCCTGAAAGGTGATTCCTGCGCAGTGACCGTGAAATCACCTTCGGGACCGAATAATGCCATGACAGTGACTGAATTCACGAGGAGGTCCCAATAACGCCATGTTGAAAATTTGGTGCCAAAATTCCCAAAAATGGCTGATATTCGCAAAGTTGGGAAAAAAAAAAACGATTTATGCCATTATACAGCTTACCAGCATCTCTTTAGTTCGCGATCGGCTTTGAAGAGTGCAGACGTGTTCCCAGTCCACTGAACATGGTCGCACTGAGCTCCTGAGGTAAGTATGGGGTGACAGGGGAAGGCAGGGTGTGCAGAGGGGCCACCGGACTCAACGAGGGACCTTTTTCTGTTTTACAAGTTTAAAAAAGAAAATGAGAAAATTCACAGAAGTTTTTTTTTTTTTTTTTTTTTTTAGAAACACATGGCACGCTGAGGTGGGCTCCCAGCTTGCCACCAGAGTGTTTTTTTTTGGGGGGCTGTAGCCGAGTGGGGGACTGGGCACCCCTGCTATACATACGGAGCGGGAGCAAGAGCCGAGGGGATTGGGCACCTCCCCGCACAGAACAAATTGGGGTGGGGGGACATTATGCCAACGGGGAGTGGGCACCCCCATCAGCAATTTGAACTGGGAAAGGGTGGGGGACTAAAGCTGAGGGGGATTGGGCACCCCCTCGGCATACAACAAATGGGGGGCATTATGCAGACGGGGAGTTCGCCCCCTCGTCAGCAAATGAACCAACACTGTGCCGAATCAATCGGGGCTGCTCCGCCATTGCAGCCTCAGCTTCTGTCGGCAAACTGCACAGCCGAAATGACAGGCTGCTGCTGCTTCAACGAGGCGCTCCCAGACTGGTGCAGCTATTTTCTTTCAAGGTGGTGGCTTGCTTTAAAACTAGTGTCACGGACAGCGTCCTCCTTTATTGGTGCCCAACACACAAGCCCCAAAATGCAGTGGCGGCATTGGCCACAACAGTGCCGCACCTCCACAACCTGCTTCTGCAGCAAGCTGCCACAACATTTTTCTTGCGCATGCACACAAGTAAACATAAAAACCCAAGACCTACCAGAGGTAGGAGTGAAGCAATGAACATATAAAAACACCCACATCCACCCACCATCTATGCAACTTGTCTTTTAAGATCTCAAGACCAATTACTAAGGTACCAATTCACATGTGCCCTTTCCTGCCTTGAGGACTGATCAGATCTCTCAAGAGATTTAGACCTTATTTCAACCAAAACCTACTGTAATCATCATTTCAGAACATCCATGGAGCAGAAGATTCATTATCAACATGCTAATAACTCTGGACTTCCTTACAGACTGAATTCTTTGAAACCAGGACAGCATCTCTCGTGAGACCAGACATGACCTCACCAGAGAACGTACTAAAGTGTGTCATTTATTGGAACACTATCAAAATTATAACTGACTGAAACCAACCAGGTCTGAGGTTTTTTTTTTTTTTTTTTATTTATTAATGTTCCAGGCCTATGCCAGACAGTGCCTTTTTGTTTTATCTATTATTATTATTATTATTATTATTATTATCATCACTACTACTACTACTACTACTTCTCCTCTGTACCTATGCCAGACAGTGTCTATTGCTCTGCTGCACAGTGCCATTTCTAGGTACTCAGGGTGCTCAGACAGAGTAGATAAGGACCCCCTATAAATAACAGCATGTTTGCACATGATATCACGTGTGTGCTTATGAATGGGGGGAGGGGTGCAGATCATCAGTTTTCATTTCAGAGTGGGGTACTTTTGACAAATGTCAGTCTTTAATTTTCACTCACCTTTTCTGCTCTTTTGGGGACAATCTGGCTCACCATAAAAAAAAAAATCGATGCTTTAAGAATCTGGGATCGTTTGAACAATACTAATTTTTCTTTATTTAACCCTAACTTTTTACACCCAGTGGATCAGAGTCCCACAAGGGCAAATATCTAAAGTGAACTCTGGCCCATGTTACCATGGCACTATTTCAGTGCACAGTAATATACAAGGACCCCCACAAAAAACAGAGAGCCCTATCCTGATGGTCCAGAGGGCCAGTCTGTCCAGCATGCAGGGCTGAGACTGGGACCCCCCTAATAACAGAAAGAGAGGGGGAGGGGGAGAGAGAGTAGTTGGGTCCACCCATCCCTGCTCTCTGTGCAAATCCAGAAAGGAAATGGTCCAGACTTAACAGTCCTGAAGTCTTTAGCCCTGTCACCACAGTGACAGAGCTCTGCTGCAGAGTATCTGCTCCCTGCAAGGCAGGTAGTGAACTGGTGATCACGGCAAGTGGGAGGGAGGATGTCCAGGCTGCAGAGCATTGTGTTCCTGCCTGTCACGTGACAAGAGGAGGTACCTCCCAGTAGTTATGAAGCCTGGAGACCAGCATAAGGAGAGAGAAAATACTGATGAGCATTTTGCGCACAAAACTGCTAAACTGTGACAATGCACAGCAAGTGGCACAAATTGTAAGAACAATGCTTTATTCGGAATGTGTAACCCCGAATACACACACAAAAAAAAAAATCTTTAGCAGTTCAGAACATGGCTTGCATTACCCTTTATGCGTAGCATTCTACCATGCAATGCCAGCTATTTAATACCTTGCTGTGCTTCACCACTGGGGCTGCCATAATATCAAATTCTGAGCACCGTGATATTTGGGTAACACTATTACAATATACTTAAGGCAATCTGCAGCATTTTCTAATAAAAGGAAAAAAAAAAGGTGAAATTGGCACTGGGGGAAGATGAGGAAATCAGGATTCTCCGTCACACCTGGAAAAGAATGTTGCCGGACCAAAGATGAGAAAGTCAAGACGGTTTGCCACAAAATATTGTGCCTTATATTTTAACCATAAATTCTCAGTGAAAATAATCGTGATATGCTGTCATACTGTCTTAGATATTACTACTCACCACTTCCCAGATACTTTTTGTTTATACAAATCAGCAGCATAATATATATTTCAATATCAGCCATTAGCCAGCAGGGCTAGTGACAGGGATTAAAATCCCAAGGCCCTACACACATTCTAACAGATCACTTTCCAACCAGTGTGGGAATTTCTACCACACATCCTAGTGATGTTCGCATTATAAAACCAAAGCGTACGGGCAATTTTTTTCCCCCTGTTAAACACACTCCAGTCACCTCACTGTAATGGGGACCCTCATAAATCCAGGGGAACCCCCAAACTTTAGAGGACCCCCATCCTTTCCCCCTGCAAATCCAGGACCCCCCAAACTAAAAGTCATATCGACGGCCCTGAAATTGGATCATTTTAGCTGACCTCCACTGGATAGTCCACATATGCGATGGATGCAGAAATTTCTATTGTGGCCTTAAAGGACATGCCAAGCAGGCACACAGTCTACCCCTGCCCACCATTCTGAGCAGGTGCTCTCTGCCAGTTTCTGCAATCCCAATCCCCGAACCAATCTTAAGGCAGCAGCTATTCAGTCAAGCAGCTCCAACCATGTCGCACACACAACCAATGGAGCACCATCTACATTATCATGCACTTCACTGCACCACTGCCTCCACCCACAGGTCGAGGAAGGACACCCACTGGCACATTCAGCCAACAGACTGTGACCAAACAGAGGTGCACGTCCAGAAGAGACTGTACAGTACTGAAGGAGCAGCCAGCAAATAGCGGGGGCAATAACAGCAGCAGTTTAGTGCTAGCCACATAGTACCAGCATTACTCAAGATGGACATGCAGAGCGGTAGCTACAAAAGTCCAGGGGGCATTTTCACTATACCCTGAAAACAAACAGAAAATGTTGGCAACTAAAGGTGGATCAGCCAGTCTCGTCTGCCTACTCATAGGACTGTGCACACCAGTCCTCTTTCTTCTACCCCATAACTCAACCATTAACATTTTTTTCCAGCCCGTGTACCTGTCCTACCCACTTCTGAACCCACCTACTGTCTCAGCACAGACAGACCCTTCTGTAAGTTAGTTCTAGCCTGCCACCACTGTTATTAAAAGGACCCCTCCCCCAATATCTTTGTTCGACTTGTCCAGGTTCAAAAATGTTGAAATCGTCCCTTGCACTATCCCATCTGTAGATCTGAGTTCCCAATGAACATCATTTTGCAGTTTTTGGCCCTGAACTTCAACTGCCCAAGTCCAGACCACTGCAGCAGCTTTTCTTCATCCCTTTTCATGCTGGTAATCCCCTCGTCACTAGCCACTCTCCCAGAAAGAGTTTTTTTTTGTCTGCGAAAAAGACTTGCTTAACTGTAACTCCACCCCAATATTTCTTACATACAAGTTAAATACTACCTGCCCGTGGACAGACTTCCCTCCACCCTTATTGGTTTACCAAGCACATACGCTAGACAACTAAAAACAGAGGTACAACATGGGAGAGTAAATGTGGGAGGCTCAAATACACTGAAACATTGGGTTTGAAGAATTAACAAGTAAGCAGAGATAGTTACACAAAACAAGTTGAGCAAAAACAAAATTACAAACTAATGAAGCATACCTACAGCAACAAAGACATGGATGAACGAACAAGTTACACCTCAAATTGAAAGTGCAAAACACATCCCACCCGGGAGAAACTGACATTCAAGACTACTCAGTCAACCAGTTCCCAATCCATTGTTAGCCCCCTACCTTAATGTACAAGCTTCCTATGCAGCACCAAATCAAAGGCCTTGCTAAAGTCCGGGTATGAAACATCGGCTGCCACAGGCACTTATCTACCATGACACCAATGAATAAATATCAATTAAACACACACACACACACACACACACACGAAGTCTGAAGTGCAGCTGAGTGAACTTAAGTACACTACCACAGGTTTTTGACTAAGACAGAGGTCAATAAGAGATAAGGTATGGCTTTGCAGCAGATTTTATTGTTCTTAGGGGCGAAACTGGCACCAGCCCACTAGTCAAATGCTGGTAAATGTTGGGTTGGGTTAAAGGGACACTCAACCCCCTTAAGCCTCAAATTTTCCCTAAGTTTAAAAATCACGTTATGATCGCTCACTTTCTGTAGAGACTGCTGATGTAGCTGGTTGTTTGATTCAGATTCCTTTTTTCTTTTAAAAAGTGAAAAACAGTGCTGGACCAGTGGTGCTGGACAGCATACCTCGTGCCACACCAACAACCAGTGTTTGGGAACAAGCGTGGGTCGGCAGGGAAGGAAAGGATGGAGTGTCGGAGGGACTGCTCTCCTCTCCTGGGGAGGGTGGGTGGTTGACTACCCGGCAATAGGGACTCCCAGCGGAGGCTGGGAGCGAGACAGTCTGGGGATCATGCAGGTGCTGGGAGGAGCCTCGGCAGACATCTGCGGAAAGGGTGTGGGCAGGGTTCCAGATAAGGGGAGTACCAGCCTATTTTACTCTCCTTATTTTAGAAAATACTCCTCAGAATTTTTTTTGTTTTGAATATCTATACGCACCCAACATTTGTAAATACTTCACACTCCAAAGAACAGTGCTTCACAACATAACTAGCGATTCAAAAGGAGCAACTGTTTCCAATATTTAAAGCACTCTTACTCATCCCAATTTTGTTTTATTCATTAAGATTTAAAACTGGTGACTAAATTACTCCTACCTGCCAACATTATCTGGAGCACTGTTGGCACCTGATCAATTCATATCCAAAAAAACTACATTGTTTAAAAAAAAAAATAAATTTTTATTCCTCACTCCACCCCATCCAAACATTTGTACGCATCTGAATTTGGTTTTACTCACCACACTCAAAATGAGGAGTACAGTACTCATCCCAAAAAAATCGTAACTGGAGCCCTGGGTGTGGGAGCATGCCCGGTGGCACTGGACATCATTGCCCGTCCGGGCTCTGGGGAGGGGGTGGTCTCGCTCTCGAACACTGGAAAACCCCAAATGGCTGGGAGGAAGACGTCTGCCACCACCTCCAATATTGGGCCCTGCTCACTGGGACAGTCTCTCCCCATTCGCCTCTGCCCGTATGAGCACCAGAAGAAAGCGAAGAAGAGCACAATGTGGCCCCACCCAGGGGGAGGGGGGGTAGATTCAAGGGGGTTGCTCCATTAATGCATCGTGGGCAATGGTGGATTGCGGTACAGATGGGAGGGTCTCTGACAGGAGAGGGAATCAGGAAGGTCGACTGATGGGGCCCCAGCCAGCCACCGGTGACGGGAGGGAAAAATAGTCCAAAAAAAAAAAAAGAAAAGAAAAGTGAAACACAGACTGCCCACCATACTGGTGTTACCATACAAATACATGTTTGTTTACATTCCTTGATCAACTCTCCCACTGCATCTTTCCTGGACTTGAGAATGCCACCAACAGTCTATGCACCCAAGATGCAGTGGGAAAGAGGAGACTATCACATCATGAGTGGCTGTACTGTTTGGGGGTGTTCATGTTCAGGGTGTATACAGTAAGAGTAGATCAAGGATTTCAAACAAAACAAGGCTCTGCTAAAGTACACCATTAGCATGCATTTAATTGCTGCTGACAAAGGAAGCAGATAAAACAACCAGCAACATTCATGAATTTTAGAGAAGGTAAGCAATCATAAAAAGTAGGGTTTCAACTTGAAATAATATGATGCAAAAAGGGTTGACAGTATCCCTTTAAGAAGTTTTTCCCTTTAGCCCTACTGGCTCACACTGGAGGAGGCAACATTTCAGAAAGTACACCAGCTGAGCCATTACAGAAGTCTGTGGGGTGAATAGATTTTTATGTTTGCTTGCACGCATGTGCAAGAAACATAGTGCCATCAGAGTTTTTCGGAGGTGTGTCAGCGTCTTCCAATTCAGCCAGTGTGTCTGCAGGCGCGGTCGCAGTTGCAGCTCTCCAATCACTGCTGGAGCTGTCTATGACAGCAGTTGAAAATGCAGTGGCATACGGTTGAAAGAGGGAGTTACGCTTCAGTGAACAGCGATAAGATATCGCCTACTCATGCGTGCTCCCCCTACACACACACACACACACACACACACACACACACACACACACACACACACACACACGTGCATGCACTGTGTACTCGCCTGCACACACTGTAGCCCTTAGCCGTGAGGGGTGCCCAATCCCGTCTGCTGTGCTGAGCCCCCCCAGAGTTCCAGATGCCACGTTGGGTGCCCACCCCAGCGTGGCAACACATCTGTATGGGTGATGGGGTGCCCAATCCCACGTCGGCTCCAGACCCCCCCAAACAGCCTTACAGCTGCCACACCACCGAAAAACTCAAATGATGGCACTATGTTTCTTGCACTGCGCGAAATCACCTTTTGGGACCGAGTAACGAAACGACACTGCCACTGTTCATAAAGTGGGCTCTCAAAAAGCCTATGTTGAAAATTTGGTGGAAAAATTCCTAAAAATGACTGTTTCTGAGCGTCGTTCGCAGCTCCTATGCACGCCAGAATCTATGTAATTTTTTAATATTTTCACTCCAGATTTTCAACATTGCCATTTTATTACACTTCCTTATGAGCAGTACAGCTGTCATTTTTCACATCTTGCCCAAAATGTGTTTCCGCTCATGTAGTGCACAATGGCACAGTCGGTGTGCGAAATCAATGTATGGGACACAAGAAAACAACAGTGACGCTGTTCATGAGTAGAGGTCTTAAAATGGCTATGTTGAAAATTTGGTGACAAAAGTCCATAAAATGACTGTTACGAGTGAGCATTGCGCAGTTTCCACGCACCCTCGTAAGTTCATGACTTTGTAATATTTTCAGTCCAGATTTTTCACCAGTGGCATTTTTCCACACTTCCTTATGAACAGTACAGCTGTCATTTTTCACAACATGGCCAAAATGTGTTTTCACACTTCAGTGCAGAGATGCGTGGTCGCTGTGGGAAATCATTGTTCGGACAGATAAAGAAAATCACAGTGACACTGTTCATGATCGGAGGTCCCAAAATGCCTGTGTTGACAATCTGCTGTAAAAATTCCCCACACTAATTACATTACGGGTGTGCGTTGCACAGTTTCCATGCACGCTCGTGACTTCAGTTTTTTTTTTTTAATATTTTTACTGCAGATTTGCAACATTGCTTTTTTTTTTTTACACCTCCCCATGAACAGTACAGCTATCATTTTTCACATCCTGTTCAGAATGTGTTTTTGCACCTGTGGTGCTAAATGCTCGAGTCTCTGTGCATAAACAGCTTGCTAACAAACCGATACATTGCCACTGTTCATGAGGTGGGGGGTCACAAAAAATAAAATGTTGGAAAATTTGGAGTGAAAATACTAACGATGCCTGAGGTGTTAGGGTTTCCAACCATAACACCCCACCCTGTAGAGAGAATGACAGGCATCAGGGGTGTGACTTGGGATTCTTGCCTATAATGCTCATACCATTCCACACCCTGCAGCCAGTGAGATGCATCGAGGTATGCCTTGGACTCTTCGGCCCCAAAGTTCACCCCATTCTCCTATACCACACCCATCTCACCATATTTCCTGATGGAATGGGGTGCGATAAGGGCCAAAGACCCCAAGGCACACTGGACACTTGTCAGTGTCTGCAGGTGGGTGTGGTGAAGTGGCGTGGTCAAGTATGCCTGACGACCCAAAGGCACACCCCAATGCCTGTCACTCTCTGCAGGGTGGTGGTGGGGTTGGCTTCAGTTCAATACTTCACTGCCATTCCTATTATGCAGCTCTGTAACTTCTACACTACCAATGCCAGCAAGCAAACATTCGGCATTGACAAATGCTTGTTTGGTCAGTCACTAGCCCTGCTGGCTACAAAATTTAACTAAGCCTTGGCTGGATATCAGAGAAATGTCTGCATACCAAGCAGCTGTGCAGATGTTCCCTCCGATATCCTCCCCTAAGTCACTGATGAGGTGTTTAGAGTACCAGCCTGAGGACTGAACCCTGCGGAACCCCATTAATGACCTCCATCAACCCTCAGTGCTCCCCATTAGCCAATACCCTGTGTGTTTTACCCTGCAGCCAATTCCAAACCCACTATCTGTCCCACCCCACTCTATCCATAGATACCCTAGTTTCTTGGCTAGCCACTCACGTGCAACCAAGTCAAATGCCTTGCTAAAGTCTAGATATTTTATATCAACTGCCTTGCCTTTATTACCCAGTGGATGACATCAACCAGGTGTATTTGCTACCAGGAACTCCACTAGCCTCTCTGACAACTAAAGGAATTGCCACTGTTTGTGTGCAGGGGCACAACATCCACCAGTCTTCAGGCTGCAGGCATCTCTACAAACTCCAGTGAACAATCATACTGATGTGCCTTGGGCACTGAGCCATCTCCCGTAGCACCATGGGGTGTATTCCATCTGGCATCGGAGATTTACTGACCTGTATGAACATGAGCCACATGAACAACTTTTCTGTGTCCATGCACAGTTACACTCCCCCGCCCCCAAATCAGATCTGGTGTTAATGTTAAATTTCTAGTGGGCCTTCCTTCTGCTCTGTAAATAGTGAGCATCAGTAGTTCGGTATGCCTCACCTTTTTCTTCACCCACCTTTCACCATGCCTCAGCATGACTACACCCTCCTGTCACATTTCCATAATGCTGCAAAAGAAGATTTTATCACCCTTCCTTAATCCATTCTACTATCCTTAGCTCTGCTTCAACCTGTGCCTGCACCACCCAGTAAGCCTTGCTTAGCTTCCTTATGTATGTTTCCCTGCCTCTCTCTGCAGGACTCTTTATTCATTGAATTTTGTTGACCTGGTAAGCCCACTGGGCCTAGAAGTCCCTTTTTCAGGGTGACCGGGGAAGAGGGGCTACAGATGGTAAGCAACTGAAATTGAATCAGATTAAGCTGTTGGTGGTATTTTTAGTGAATGGGAAAATCTGTCTAGGACACTGGGAATTTCCATATTCTTTTTCGATAAGTGCCATGGGATCTTTAGCATCCACCTGAACTACCACCAATCCAGGCAGATGGGACCGCTTCGACGTCTCACCCGAAAGACGGCACCTCAGGAGTGCAGCACCCCCCTCATGCTACACTACAGTGTCAGTATTGGGATTTTAACCCAAGTGCCAGATGTGGGAATTGAACCCACAGCCCTCTGATCTCCCGAACCCACAGCCCTCTGATCTCCCGGCCTCAGAGGTGAGTGTGCTACCTACCGAGCCACTGACACTGCCTGTACATATCCTGAACGTCGCTCCCCCTTTACTGCTACTCCACCTTCCTTGTAAACCAAATTGGTTATGTTTTTTTTTTTTTGCCCTTCTACGCTTTCCACAGGCAGGGGCCGGTGAACTCTTGCAAGCTTTCCCTGCTGATGCCTCCACTGCTCCTCTATCTTTCAATCTGTTACTGAGCGTCTTCATCCCCCCCCATTTGCCCTTCTGAAATCCAGGACTTGCTCTCTGTAAAGAGACTGTCCTACTGACATTTCTGGCAATAATAACTTACTTTACACAGAAACTTACACAACTCGCACAAAAAGGCCTACAGGCCCATCAAGTCTGCCCAGTTCCTGCCTGCATCCACACCAGGGTGGACAAGTCAGGTGACCAATGGCTTCTAAACAAACTGATCTGGCTACATTTTAAAAAGTTACCAGCCAACTGGCTACCTACCACAGAAGGATTTTTTTTTTAAACACTTAATGGCCACTAAAAATATTGATTTGGATAGCAAATTTTGAAAGCTAGGGGGCAAACTCACATCAGTTCACAAATGGATTGGTCCCAACCTGATCAACACCAGTCCAATGTTGGACTGGAGCTAGTCTACTAATGGCACTGTATTGTGACAAGCCCCATCTCCCGAGTCCACTCATTCCATCCCCTCAAATGCCCACCCTCCTCTGGTAAGGACTATTTTACTGTGCCTATCCCAACTGTATCTGAAGCCAATGACAGACTCCAGGTCACCCATTTCTGACAACGCAGCCCATGTCTCCACAACCCTTTGTGCAAAGAACTTCTTAAAATCCCTCCTAAAGACCCTTCCCCAAACAATTTCCATCAACGGCCTTTTTTTATTTTGCCCTCTGTTCTTGTGAACAGGGCACTGCAGTCCAGAGTCCACATTATTAATACCACTTGGGTACTTAAAAATCTCTATCCTTTATCTCTCTATAGGTCCTGCAATTTCAGTTGTTCTTTTCAGCACCTCATTAAATAGCTGGTATAGCATAACAAAATGCTACTCAAATCAGGGTAATGCTAACCATATCCAGAAATGAGTAGCAGAGGACTTTGAGTGAGACCATGGCACTGTAGACAGAATAAAACAATACATATTTTTTTACATTTTGCTAACCATTCTGTGCCAAGTGCTCTGCATTTTCACAGTGCGCAAAACTACTAATCAATTTTTTGGCTTATTTAATACACCACAACAGGTTTTCTTCTTTTGTAATTAAAAATAGAAAAAGCACTGAATGCATTTTTTCATAGCACTCCCCAACTGAAACTCAACTAACCAAACAAGGACTTTATGAAGCACTGCATAAGCTATTTAAATCAAACTGGCTTAGTAGACACCTAATATATGGACTAAAATAAAATTTTCCAGAATATTAGTCGACTACATAAATGATTCTAGCATCCACTACGCAAGTACTGCTTGACATGTGCACCAGACGGTTATTAACTAGGATTTTGTTGATGTACTAGGCCCAGTTATTGCATTACAAATGCATAATGCATTTTTCCCCCCTTCGAACACCATTTCCATGCAGAGTACCTGCCAGACTGAAGGCAGGAAGTACACTGAGAACAGGAAGTGGAGGGCTGGATGTCCCCTGCTGCAGAGGTCTGTTTCCTGCCTGTGGATCAGCATCAGGAGGTACAGCCCAGGAGTAAGGAAGCCCAGAGACCAGCTTAGGAGAGAGAAATAGGATTTCATTGATGTACTAGGCCCAGTTATTGCATTACAAATTTGTAATGCACTTTTCCCCCTTCGAACACCATTTCCAAAAATGGAATCACTATTGTTATGATACAACCACAGTACAGTTCTATCCAAATACTTTCAACTGTCATCCAGTATACAGATGGGTGTTAAACCCCAAATAACGAGAAGTGCAATTAAAATATAGCCAAGTATCACCCTGTAGTGATGGCCACACACACACCCGAATAACCAAGGAACAGGCAATGGTAAGGTTTGTTTCCTAACTATTTTAATGTGCATGCCTGTAAACATCTTGATAACAAAAGCTGCACTCTACTGGGATGAAGCCACTGCCAATAATTGTAGTAGGCACCTTGAAAAGTGTAAAGGTGGAGTCCAATTCTAATTTGTATTAGAAGCTCTGCTTGATGTGCTGTAAGTGCTCAGAAGGAAAACTACAGCAGTGTCCTATCAGGACGAGTAGCAAAATATGATTATTGCTACCCATTTCCAATCTGATTCAGTATAAATCAAGGGAACAAATACTACTGAAACTGCATTTTTAGTTGCCACCTTGATCAAATAAAAAAAAGCCACAAAAATCCTAATATCTATAAGGCCACAGTGTAAAAATATTAACTGGCAATATCAGAATTTACGTGGCTCAAATTTCGTGGCTTTATACTCGCAAGTAGCTCAAAATATTAGCTATTCTTTGCTTGTCATTCCTTCCCATTACATTCTCCCTCACCTTAGCAGGACGTAAATGAATAAAACAACAGCCAGAATAAAGTGTAAATAAACCAACCACTGATCACAGGGCAGCTTCATTTACAATCAATACTCTGCATCCCTGTTGTAATTTGCTTTTTAACGGCCTTGGTTTTCCGAGACCATACGGCAGAACAGCCTGACCGAGTCGACTCCTCCCCGCCCTACTTGTCCCCAATAAACGTCGCTAGTTTTCTTGATTATAACCCAAGTAATGCTGTCTTCATTTCTCCGAGTCTGTTTCCCTTCCCCTGGAAGGTTACTGCTAATTGTATTTTGTGACCATTTCATGGCCCGGGCCCTCCTTTCCCATCTAATGCAGGAGAAACTGAAATGCCATTTTTTGAAACCCGATGTTCCCTGTCAGTCTTAAACCCACACGCTAGCACACATGAAGCCTGAATCCGATCCCCATTTTACGTTTAACTCACTGGTGGTAATATTTTATTCCGCCTTATTTGGTGAAAGATATTGCCTCTCCGTCCTCTCCCCGGGATCTGTAGGGCCGTTCCACTTCCGTTTGAACTAACACTTCCGCTTCCTTTAAACCCCGCCCCTTCCCCGCCGACTATTATAGCAGCTGTAGTAGGGGCTGCACAAGCATGCCTGCAGGGGCGGTGACGTCACCGCAACCATGGCAACCACGTTGGCCTGACGTCACTATCGCCACGGTTACCGTTACTGTTCAGGGTAGACAAGAAAGCCAGCAGTTAGAAGAGAGGGTGGCGCGGAATGTTGTGGGTTGGGTTGAACTACTACCTGGTAGCAATAGTACTGAAAGCATAGTCGGACCTCTGACTACGCTTTCAGCTCGGTTCGACGACCTTTAACTCCTGGATGATTTACCCATAATGGGCATTTCATTCTATTAGTTTCCTTGTTGCTAGCAGTTTTTTTCCTTGCTTAATGGAACAATAGACTAGAATTCCCCAGTTATTTCATGAGTCTTGGATCGAATTGGGATACTTGTAATTCTGGGAGTCCCAGATTGCAAGTTTTTAACTGCAAAATACCCCCCCAAAAACTTTCATAGTAACCATCTAAATATTGCAATGGAATCCATTTTCATATTGGAAATAAATATGATAGCCATGTTAGTCTAGTCGATGCAGAAGAAAACAAAAAGATTTTGCAGTAGATACTTTTGTTGAAGTACCATTTGAGACTAGTATCACCTACAGTCCATTCGTAGACCCGGCCCCGATATGGGAAAAACACTTTAATATTGTGGGTGGGATATTCAAAGGGGTTGCGCATGGCGCAAGCAACCCACTGATGCAGCCTGGTACGATATTCAGAGGGGTTTGTTGCGCTGCGCAATCCCAATGCGCCGGGGGCACCAGTTATGTATGCGGTGCAGAGGGCGGCTTTTACGATATGCGGCACATCCCGATATTCAGCCTGGATGTAGCTGACATGCAGGCATTAAACCCACCTTGCGCCGCATGGGGGGGCGCAAAGATGCCTGTAAAAGTAGGAGCATGTCGGGGACACTCACAGGCGGGCTGCCATATTGCTGGGTGCAACACGGCAGCCGCCTACTGTGGGTGGTCACCCGACCTCCCCAGACACAGGCAGGGCCGTCCCTCCCGCCGATCGTGGACATATAAATATAATGTCCCTGGTGATCCAGTGGACCCTAACACATCGCCTGATCACGGGCATATGGTTAGAAAACCCTGGTGGTCCAGCAGTACCCCTCCCCACCCACCCACTGAGACCCACCATCCTGCACCCCGGTCAGTGGCAGGCGGCAGCTCCTCAGCCGACCGACTGACAGCATACAGTACGGCTTGTCGCCTATTGGTCCACTGCATGGGCTATCGGTGCAGATCAGTCTGGTATGACAGACCCGAAATGTGAATGAACCATTCACATTTCGGGACCGTGTAGTACAGCACGATCTACGCAGTGGACCAATGAGTGTACAGCCATACTGTACATGGTCAGTCGGTGGGCAGCTTGTGGGTGGGGACCACCTGGGATTGTTCTAACTATGCACGCGATGAGGTAGGGTCCACTGGACCACCAAGGATATGACTATATTATGCCCGCGATCGGGCAGGGGAGCAGGTCCACTGGATCACCAGGGATATATGTATATAATGCCCACGATCAGGCAGGGGAGCAGTTCCACTGGACCACCATGGATATTTGTATACTATGCCCGCGATTGGGTGTTGGGGCGCGTTGCCGGCCGAGGGGCAGGGGGAGTTGGTCCCCGATGGCTGCTGCCTGGCAGGGCAGCATGCACAAGTTGCCGGGGATCGGCGCACCGCATGCAAATGGGGCCATAATGACATGCAAATAGCCCCATTTGTGCCTTGCATACATAGTGGCCTCATTTGCATGCTCATGTCTGAATATCGCTTCTGCGCCTAAGCGCAACTGACTCCTGCGCTGGCGCAGCCCCATGCTCCTCGCCTGCCACTTGCTCTGGCACAGTGCCAATTCACCCTGCGCAGTGTGGGAGCTCCCAGTGCCATATTCAACGGTGCTGCGCCATGGCGCAGCACTGTTGAATATCACCTGGACTATGCTCTGGCTCAACCCAGTTGCGCTGTGCCCAGGCTTGCGCCACTGCCTGGTGCAGTCTGAATATCCCACCCTGTATGTTTAATGCATTCTCCAAGATGGGTATGGGTGAAAACCAGAGGTGGACTGCGTCAGGCTGGTAAAATCCAGACTGGCTCGTTTGACTGCACCAGCAGGACTCCGCACAAGTTGCAGGAATTTTGCCGGTCTGGCCAGATGGTTCAGTTTGGCTTTTACTGATCTGGTCAGGGCTGATTCTGGAGTCCAGTTTTCACCTTGGCCAGAGCTGGAGGAAGCCAGACGAGGACATGATTGGCAGTATTCACACAACTTGTTTTCTGGTCCAGCCAGACTTGCCAGTCTGGATTTTACCAGTCCAGTCAGGGCTCGGCTGTCCAGTTTTCACCTGGTCCCCTCTAGGAACACTGTTTTAGTTGTAAGAGTGGTCTTGTGCTTTCTTAGGGCATGAGAACTGTGACCCAAAGGTCTGCGGGTCAGAATACCCTAACAGTTTAAGTGAGACCACACTTAATATCCATCCATACGAGTGGTCTCAGAGAATGTATCAATATATCATTGATCAACGGTAATCTATAGTATGTTAAGCATTTTTTAATTCTCCCCTACGTATTCTGCTTTCACAGCACCTGTGTATGAGACACTCCTTTAAAAACGTTCCTTGGTGTTTTCAAATTCACATTTTTCTGATGCTGTCGAAGAAGTTTTCAAAGTTGTTTTCTGGCACAAACACCTTCTTAAATACATTATTAGAGTAATGATTTATCCTATCATGTCATGTTCAGCTAAGAATATATACGGGGTGGCAGCAAGGAAATTAGCTCCCACAATTGCAGCAGCTGGAATCATTCAAGGTGCTTCACCTAAATATCTGTCTGTCTGTCTTTGGTTACACTGTTTATTTTATGTTAAAGTCATTGCCATTCTGCACGTATTTTTGAATTGTTTGAATAGCATTCTTGCAAGTTTTATTTTTTATTGGTATGTTTCAGTTATTTTTGTTTTGAGACGACCACCTCTGAAACTGCAACTTTGAAAGCAGGTATAACCAAAAGAAGAATGGCAATACCTATATTTCTTTCTGTTTCTATATTCATAACCATATTCCACATCTATCAAAAAAGTTTTATGAAAATGGCAGGGGTTTGAAATGTTTTTATGTATAAAAACATGCAGATATTGCCCCCTTTTTTGGGGAATATAATTTTGAGAGGGTGTCATAGTATTGGTAATTTACTCTATTTTTGCATTTGTGGAAAAAATGAAGCAAGCGTCATGACAGATGGTGTGTCCTTGTTTCACATTTTCTTTCACACTCATGTTGACATCTAAAATTTTGATGTTAAAACCACAAAAACAATTTGACCCCTTCCATTTTTTTTTTTTATAAACAGAGATTAAGTTTCACCAATGTAACTTAAAAACAAGCATGGTAACCTATGTTTTTTGCTGTGGATTTGAAATGTTTAGATGACCATCATGTACTGGGCAACATATGATTTTGACATGGGGGTTGCTAAAACACTAGGGAACGTCCTCATTTACATGGACACTTCAATCGACCGAATGTAAGTAGATGTACTTTCAGTCACTTACAGTGGCATATAAACTCAAATAGGCAGCACACAACTGATTACTTGAATCGAGTTTCAGTAGAGTGAAATGTATTCTGCACTGATTGCCGATGTTTCTGTGGCCTGATGTCAGTTGATAGTTGCCCTGTTCACATGTGCCCTGCATCAGTGCACATTCAGTGGATTCAGCTGAATGTTATGAGGCTGCAGTTCAGATGTTTGAAGTATAATGGCATTTACATGACATTCAGTTGACTGAATTGCATGTAAATTCAAACAGAATCCAAATGGATTCAAATTAATTGATTGGATGTCAATTCATGAAGGTGCATGTATGCATAGAAATCATTGCCTGGCATGCAGGGAAAGGGACGTGGGAGCAGTCCGACTAGTTGAGAGTGTTCCCTTGATCTATAATCATTTGACTGAATATGATCTGTATTGCAACACATTTATGTATTAATGCGTTTATTTACTTAATTTAGGTTCAGGTTTACAGTTGAGAGTGAACTCTTATTTACAAATTGCTATGTTTACATGCACCTGCAGTGACTGGCATTCTATCAGTTAATTTGCATCAGTCTTGAATCTGTTCGAATTAACATGCAAATGAATTGCCGGCCTGGTGGCACTGTGGGTTGAGGCGCTGGATGCCACACCTCGTGCCACATCAGTGACCCGGGTTCGAGAGCGAGCCTGGGCCATCGGGGGTTGGCAGGGGAAGGAGAAAATCAAGTGTCCGGAGGACTGCACTCTTCTCCTGGGGTGGGCTTTGGGGAGCTCCCCGCTCAGTAATGGCTCCTGGTGGAGGCTGTAGGGCACAGCACCTTGGACGGGAACAGCCAATGGGGTCTGGTGTCAGCGGGCGTCTGCGGGAGGGGGCAGGCTCACTTCCTTAGCACACTGATGCCATTGTACGTCCGCACCAGGGGGCAGAACAAGGAAAATTATCCTGTCTTCCGGTAGGTGAAGGGGGGTTCTGGGGTCAGTCAACCATGCCCAGTGCCGGGTCCTCCCAGTCAGCCGTCCGGCTCTCTTCCATGCCTGGTCACTCTATCAGATTCTGGATAGAGCGCTAGAGAAGTAGGTGATCCCACCTTGGTGGACTCAGAGCCGGGGAGGTCAGTCGATCAGGTTGCAGTGGAGAGGCGGCCGCTGGAGGTAGAGCTGGAGGACTTCAGGTGGGCGGGATCATGGCTGAGCTGAGCAACCCCCTGGAGAGAGTCTGGGTAGACAGTGAATAAGGAGCATAAATAGAATTGAAAAAAAAAACATGCAAATGAATCGATTGAATGTTATGGAAGTGCAGTTGCACTTTGAACATGTGAACTGCTTCTACATAACATTGCCTTGAAGCGATTGTGCACTGATGCAGGGGGCATGTGAACATGGCAGTCTACCAAGTGGCATTATAGGCCATAGGAGCATCGGCAATCAGTACAAAGCTCCTTTGGGTTCACATGCGCCTGTGTTTGGAAATCCCTGAAAATAATTAACAGAGCAGAAAGTAATCATTTTCATGTGATACCATGCTGAAATTGTGAGATGTCTTCCATTCTACACATTTCTGCTGATTAGAATGACCCGCCCCATGCTTCCATTTGAAATTAGGAATAAAAAAAGGGTAAGCTGGGAGGCTGATCTTATGTTGAGTCTCGATAATACCACTGCTTAGAAGAATGGGTGAGTACTGATTTTGATAACATTCTAGCTCCTGTCATGTATGATCTTTTAGAGGGTCTATTGGCCCAGATTTGTTTTATATATATTGAAACTAAAAGCAAACCCTTTAACTGGGTGGTTTGACACTCGTTGTCAGAAAGATAATGCTAAGCTATTAGCCATAGTTAAATTTACATAAAATAATCAGTCTAGCTCTAATTGTAGAATTCTGAACCACGAAAGAAAAGCACATGAAGTATTTCTAAAACAAAACAAACAAACAAACAAAAAATACTCTTTTTGGTTTAACCAATGGGAAAAGATGTTAGACATTGTTCAGAAAATGGCAGTAAAGCATTTTGCATACTGGTTGCAAAAGGAACGTCCAATTAGAGTTCCTCAATCGATACATTTATTTTGGCTGAGACTTGGGTTGATCACTTTTCCTCTTTATTCTTTGATTATCCTGATCCTCCATGAACTGCACTGGCTGCTGGTCAGGTGGAGGACTGTCTTCAAGATAGGGCGTCTTACCTATAAGACCCTACATGGAAAGGGTCCTGTGTTTCCACCAAAAGAGGAACACAGTAAGCTGTTCGTGAAGTGGTAGAGACCGCTGTTACTGGTCCTTGTGCCCCATCCCTGAGGGGATGGGGGTGGAAAGGTTTGCCTGTCATTCAAGGGGCAACCCTCCTGGTTCCGGCTAGGGAAGAAGCTGCCTTATTCAACTTGTGCTGCGGCACAGGATCTATGAAGAATCGCCTGTGGGGCCTACAGCAAAGGGTGAGTTCGGCGTGACATAGACCCATTGTTTCCACCCTGAACTGTTGTAAAGTGGGATTGGACTGCTTAATCAGTGGGAGGCCCAGTGGAATAGGCTAAGCCAAGTAAAAGTATGTTCAAGTCCAGCACAAGGGAAAGCCAAGACATGTAGAGGAAATGTGCAAGCATTTTACCTTTAATCTACACTGCCACGCTTTTCAGAAAGAGATGTTTAAGTATGTTCAAATCTAGTACAAGGAAAAGCAAGACATGCAGAGGAAATGTGCCAAGCATTTACTCTTTAATCTACTGCCACGCTTTCCAGAAAAGAGATGTTTAATGTCCAGAGAAATGGCGGGTATGAATTGTGGAAGGCGAGAGGGTGAGACCCCCATCAGTAGTAACCAAATTCACCTCTCGGTTGCTCTGTGGCCTTTTGCTTTCCATCAGGCACTTGACCAGTGCTGAGGAAAGTACCAGATGGGATTAAAAGGAAGTTTCCCTTATGGAATCGAAGGCTCTTAGGTGGTTTAGGGAGCCACCAGAAAATGTGTCCATGTCAAATAGAAGGTGTTTGAGTGGCCGGCAGGGGAGCCGAGCCAGGGAAATCCCAGAATAGTGTACAAGTTCGGGCTGTGTACCCAAAGCAGCATGCAAGTCTGGGCTGTGTGCCTGGTGGGTTCAGAGCCTGAGGGCTGAAGTGTTGAGGAAGTGTTCTGGTTCTTAATCTGCATTACCAGAAGTGCAGCCCCATGGGGGTCCGTCTATGCTTTGTTTTGTTCTGCTTGGATGTGAATAAAGCCACACTTTAGAATCCCATTCCTGGTATTGGACATTACAGTTATTGCTTCCTGTGTTCGGATTTACTAGGGAGTCCCTGTGCAGAGTAGCCAAACCTAGCCCTTGTGCCGAGTAATCTATTCCTCCCCGAACCCAGTCCCCACCTGGTACTGCTGTCAGCTTCAACAGCATACCACCTGTCGTTTGCAAAAAGGCAGGGGTGAGGGATTACAAAATGGAGGCACCGCTTTGGATTTTAAATTAGGGAGGAAAGGTGCTCGTGCAAGAGGCTAGCGTTTTGGTTATCTGGCAGTGGGTAGCCCACAAAGCTGAAGCAAGGTTAACTAGTGTGTCGCTATGTGCTGTTGTCCATGTGCTGCTGTTAAAATGCCAACTGTTTACCAAGGAGCAGTAAAGCCTGAAAGAGTATGCCCTTGTCCTGCATCAAAAATTTACAGCGTTTTGCCAGCTTTTAAAAACTGCTGTGATAAAGAAAAGTGTGGAAGACTAGGGGTAGCAACAGGAAAATTGTGCCCTGGACATTGGAAATGCTTTTTAGTGAACTGAGAGACTTGCTGTGTTAATGGCCATGACAAATGGTTGAAATGGGCTCCCGCCGTGGAGTCAGTTTGGAAGAAAAAAAAAGTGGTCTTGCAGTTTAAATTTGCCTGCTTGACGATCGCCGTGAGGAGAAGAGCACTTACGAGGGAAAGAGGCTCATTTGCATGCGTCATATGATTGGTGAGAATGCAATCTGTCCCGCCCCCAAGCCAGCTCTACAGCGACTGCCCAACATTCGAGAGGGATTGTGAGTGGAGTGCGTGTACTGGCTTATCGGAGGAGCGTCGCGGTGACTGAAAGCACTGTAACAATTTCAAAAAATGACTTTTTCCGTCTAAAATTAAGGCTCAACCTGCATCTCGATTGACTGGATTGTGAGTGTGGTGATCGGAAGGACGATCGGCAGGACTGCCAACCCGCTTCTGTCCCGAGGCCTCCAAGACTGGCTGCAGGCCGTTTTTCCATCGCAGTAAACAGCTACTGATAACAGTGAGTACCAACAGTAATAATTGCTCAAACAAGTGATTTTTGCCAAAAGCTAGCTGAATCTGTGTGCAGCAGTGTAGTCGCTTTGCAAATAAAGACTAGGGGCCAGATATTCAAAAGGGTTGTGCCATGCGCAACAGGGTTGCGCATGCTCAAGTCCTACATTACGCCATTCTGCGATATTCAGCAGGAGGCAGTTGCGCCACTGAAAACAGGCTGAGCAACAGCTCAATGCAAATGAATGCATGCTCAACAGGAGGAGGAGAAACCATGCATAAACTGCACAGCCCGATATTCAACCGGGCCGTGCAGAGTTGTGCAGGCGCAACCCCCAACCTGAGCCTGCAGGACCTTGAGCCAAAAAAAAAAGGCTTAAGTCGAGGCCACCCACAGTGAGCTGCTGTATTGCAGGGCGAACACAGCAGCTGCCACCGTGGCTGGCCCCAACTCAGTCCCTGTTCCCCCCAGCCCGGATCGTGGGCATAGTGTACTGCCCCCACCAGCCCGATCGCGGGCATCAGTGGCTCCCGTCTCACATCCCTGGTGGTCCAGTGGACCGAAATGCCCGATCGGCGGGCAGAATGTTAGTGAACCCCGAACATGTCCCTAGTGCCTGATCGCGGGCAGAAAGTAAATTGAACCCCTCCCGAACATCTCCCTGGTGGTGGTCCAGTGGACCGTAATACTTAATCGCAGGCAGAAAGTAAATTAACCCCCGAACATCTCCTGGTGGTCAGTGGACTGCATGCCCGATCGCGGGCAGAACGTAAATTGACACCCCCAAACATCTCCCTGTGGCTAGTGTCCTCTATTTCACCCACTCCACGAAGCCCTCACCACCTCGCTTCGGGCAGCCGGGCGGGCGGCAGCATCCCACCACTGCCGCTTCTCAACACTGACTGCCCTGGGGAAGCTGCACGCCATTGGTAGAGCAAGAACCAATGGGCGGCAGCCCATACCGCATATGACAGTCCAGATTTGTGAATGATGTTCATTCAGATTTGTGAATGATGTTCAGAGCTGCACGCCCATTGGCTCTTGCTCTGCACCACTGGCGGCAGTTCACCGTGCAGTCAGTCGGCGGCGCGGGCGGCATGCGGTGGATGCTGCCGCCCACCGCCGCCGGGGAGCGGGTGGTGGGCTTCGTGGTGGGTGGGGGGGTCATTCAGAAATCTGGACTGTCATGTACGGATGGGCTGCACGCCCATTGGCTCTTGCTCTGCACCAATGGGCATGCAGTCTCTACCGGCAGTCAGTGGCGGGCGGCGGGCGGCAGGCAGGTGGATGCTGCTCCCGCCGCCGGGGTGGAGCAGAGTGGTGGGGCTTCGGGTGGGTGGGTGGGGGACACTAGCCACCAGGGAGATGTTTGGGGGTCACTTACATTCTGCCCGGATCGGGCATTACGTCCACTGGACCACCAGGAGATGTCCGTGGGGGGCATTTTATTAGTGCCCGTGGATCGCAGCGAAGGCGTTCGGGGGTCTATTTTACATTCTGCCCGCACTGGCATTACGGTCCACTGGACCACCAGGGAGATGTACGAGGAGGTGGGGAGCCACATTGCTGCCCGCATCGGGCTGCAGGGTGTGTCGGCCGACGGCTGCTGCCTGGCAGGCGCCAGGCGCAAGTCCTCGGGATCGGGCGCACCTACATGCGTAATGGCATGCAAATGGGGCCATAATCAGATGCAAATGGCCCCGCGTGCTTTGCATGAATTATGGCCCCATTTGCATGTCACCTTTTGAATATCGTGATTTTGCGTGGCGCAATGGTACTTGGCCACCGCAGTTGAATGCTCCACTTGACAACTTGGCGGTGGTGCAAGTTCATCTGCGCCATGCACAGTGGTTGTGGCTGGGATATTTAAAGAGTTGCTCAGCGCAACTCCTTGAATATCGCCCCGGCCACACCCCTGCGCAACTATTTTGCCCAGCGCAAGGGCTTGCGCCTCAGAATGGCGCAGTTTGAATATCCAGCCCTGTGTCAAGTTTTATCAGTAAGAGCAAGTCTGTTAAGCCATCGACTGTGAGCATAGTTATGGGTTCAGCGTCAGAATAAAGTTTCAAAGCCATGAGAGAGACTGTGAGTTGTATCAATTTATGCAGCACTATTTACAGGCAATCCTGTGCTTGAAATCCTGAGGCTTTAAGGGACTGTGAGCTAAAGCAATGTTTTCAGCAAGTGAAAAGTCAGTGGAAAATCATATAAATGTGCTGGGAAAAGAACAGTGCAAGTTTGTGCAGTTTGAGTAAAGTAATCAGTAGAGTGTGTAAATCGGATGCGCAGTGGCTTGACCCAAAGTCAGAATGTTGATGCACAGGAGTGCTGCCGCCGCCATTACAGGGTGGGGTAGTGATGTAAACACAGCAGCAGAGGAGCCATTTTAAAAGTAAAAGAAAGTGTTCAGTGATGTGGGACTTTCCATAACAGTGAGTGAGTGTTTGTTTTTTCCCTGCAGTCATGGCCACAGGATCAGCCTGCTACCCGGATCATACCCGGGCTATGGTAGCAGCAGAAGTAAACAAGTTAAGGGACATTGAGAGGTGTTACTATGGAGGACAACTGCCTTCTCATGTGGCAATTCCTGGATACCCAGTGCAAGTGTGCTTAATATGTTTAAATGTTTGAAGGGACGTCTTCATGGTACCTCACTGTTCGGGATGCTTAGAGAAACACGTCTTGTTTAAAGCACCCAAGATTCGGTTGGCTCCCACATGGACAAAAGTTCAAGAATTTGCAGTTGGCAGCACACAGCACCAGGCGGAGCCTGTTGGAGAAGGCCCCTCAGGGAAGTGTGGCACAAAGATAGAGGGTGCAGATTTGCAGACAGAACAATATGCTGATGTTTCAGATGCTGGATCACAGAGAGACACTTCAGACAGAGCATCAATAGACCCTTGGAGAGGGGGTGGTCTAGCCCAAGTCTCATAGGAGAAGATGAGATGAGGAAGGTCTTTGAATGGGAGGTATCGACCTCCGCACCCAGTGAAGAGTGGATAGTCTCAGGAGTGAGGACGACTTCTCACTCCTGGGCACAGATTCTCAGTGAGGAGGAAGAAGAGGGGGAACCTTTGTGGCCTTGTGAAAAAGGAATGGGTACACAGCCTCAAGCTCTTGCCTCAGAGGAATGCATGGAAGAGAGTGGTGATGCCACTGCCCTTGCTGTGCAAAAAGAAGAAGTCAGGGATCCATTTTTTGTCTCGTTGAGAATCCGTAGCTGGCAGAACCAGGATTGGCCGCCCCCAAGCCAGGCCAGCAGTCTCAGGTTGACCAAAGCTAGTAAAGAGGAGAGACTGATTCTTAAGAAGGTGAATGAAATCTATGGGATGTCCTTTCCTACCTTTCCTCGGAGAGTCTGGGAGGAGATTGAGAACAACAGGAAATCCTGGATTTGGGCCGAAGCAATGAAATGTGTGCATCCTGGTGCAAACAAGCATGTCAGGAACAGAATGTTTCATGAAAAATACAGCCAGTGGAAAAGATGCAGGACACTGTTGATGGACACTGTTCGAATAGTGGATGGAGAGGGACGTGAAACCTTTCACAGTGTGAATTATGTGCGCCCAGATGGGGTAATAATTCAAGCTCTTGACCCATTGTGCTATTGGCCTCAATGCAAAGACCTCCCTGCAAATGTGCCCATGCCTACCAGATGGAAAGTAGAGCAGTGGTGGTCAGTGCTGCCACACTAGCCATTGCAGTGCCTTTGTTGTTCTGCCAGTATGGACATCCAGGACTCAGGTGCCCCACATTCATCAGTTCTACAGGGTACTGACTTTCCAGAATCCATCGACTGGCCCACCAGATGACTTCAGATCCAGAGAGGACGCCAGCCCAGCTGTATCCTGATTCATCGCCTGGTAACCGGATGACATCAGACCAGCTGTTTTCCTTTTTGTTCCTGTTCCAAGGTTCCATCTCCAGAGATGACATCAGCCCAGCAGTTTCCCGATGTACCCTCTTGTAGTTCCCAGAAGATGTCCGCCCAGCTGTATCGGAAGAATGCTGCCAGGGAGAGTCTTCGGCCGAGGAGCAGGTCGGTGCCATTGTTCATTCTACAAGGGGCTGGTAAGTCCAAACTTTTCTATTCTTATGACATTGCAGTACACACCCTACACTAGCAGACTCCAGATGTGTGAACTGTCCTCAAAGACTCCCCCCTTTGGGACTTTGGCCTGCTAGAACTGAGCTTCACTGGGCTCCGGCCCAGGAGAGACTCTTTAATGGACTAGCCTTCGGGCACTGTGGTCACTAGATGGGACTTTTAGGGCACTCCATCCCCCAAATGTGTATTGTAGATAATGTCATTGTTTTTCTACTGTTTTCTACCTTTTCTAAAAAAAAATCTTTTTGGGATTCTCCAGTGTTTTGATGGTAGGGGTTTAGATAGACTGTGTATGCAGATTAGGAGTGTGTGTTGTCTTTCTTTTTTCTTGCAGGTGTTCCTGAAGAAGATAGAAGAGAAGACAAGAAGAGGAGGAGGGCCTCATCGGAGTTCCTCACTAGTACTTTAGTGTGTAGTGTTTAAAGTACTGTTGTTGTTGTTGATGTTACTGTGTAGCAACCCTTTTCTTCCACAGGTATGGTTGTGGAGGAGTGAGGGAGTAATGTAATGGTATGGTATCAGCTCCTGGTGTGTGGTTGCATGTTGCCCAAGGTCGGGGAGGTCCCCTGTTTGTTTTGTTTTGGGATGTGAGTTAGAGGCAGACAGATTTTCCCTAGAGGGCTAGGGGGAATAGACAGGCTGTGGTCCTGAACGGCCGTAGGGACTGCAGTGCTGATCTATTAGGGCTATGCTCTGGACAGTTCTACCAGAGCCACTAGGCACCCATAGTTAGTGGGTAGAGTAGAGGCTGATATGTCAGCCAAAGGTCTCTAGGCCCTTAGTGTTGCCTGACTGTGCTAGCACATGGCCGTGGGAGGGGCCCGATCACCCCTCCACAGGAGTATATAGGGTGAGATGGCCTAAGCCGGGTAAATAATGATCATGGACAGTCATTTCCTGGCTCCAGGGTAAGTGTAACCCCCCCCTGTTACCCGGGGTTACTAGAATCCCAGTAAGACCTAGTGGTAGACAGGGAAGGCAGCTTGTGAAACTCCAGTTAAATGGATTTCACACTGTCTCACTCTGTTCTCAGTCTTAGCTGAGACTGAGGGATGACATCACCATAGAACTTTTCGCAGCTGCATGAGCCACATTGGAATCTGTAGTTGGGAGTTTGGTTAGAATGTTGGGAGTTTTTGAAGAGAGTTGTGTGTGAGCAGTCTTGAAGAGAGGAGCACAGCAGTCTGTGCACAGGCTCTTGGAGCCTTAAGCTCTGATATAGAGCTACTGTTAGGGGAGGTGTGTGTTTTCACCTAAAGAGGAACACAGTAAGCTCTTCGTGAAGTGGTAGAGACCGCTGTTACTGGTCCCTGTGCCCCATCCCTGAGGGGATGGGGTGGAAAGGTTTGCCTGTCATTCCAGGGGCAACCCTCCTGGTTCCGGCTAGGGAAGAAACTGCCTTATTCCAAGTTGTGCTGCGGCACCAGAATCTGCGAAGAATCGCCTGTGGGCACCTGCAACCAAAGGGTGAGTTCGCTCTGACATAGGGCCATTGTTTCACCTGAACTGTTGTAAAGTGGGGATTGGACTGCTTAATCAGTGGGAGGCCTAGAGGAATAGGCTAAGCCAAGTAGAAGTATGTCTAAGTCCAGCACAAAGAGTAAAGTAAAGTGGGATTGGACTGCTTAAGTGAGAGGCCTAGAGTAATGGGCTAAGTCAAGTAAAAGTATGTTCAAGTCCAGCACAAAGAGTAAAATAAAGTGGGGATTGGACTGCTTAATCAGTGGGAGGCCTAGAGGAATAGGCTAAGCCAAGTAAAAGTATGTTCAAGTCCAGCACAAGGGGAAAGCCAAGACATGTAGAGGAAATGTGCCAAGCATTTACCCTTTAATCTACACTGCCACGCTTTTCAGAAAGAGATGTTTAAGTATGTTCGAGTCTAGTACAAGGGGAAAGCCAAGACATGTAGAGGAAATGTGCCATGCATTTACCCTTTAATCTACACTGCCACACTTTTCAGAAAGAGATGTTTAATGTCCAGAGAAATGGCCGGGTATGAATTGTGGACGTGAGAGGTGGCAGACCCCCCATCAGTAGTAACCAAATTCACCTCTACGGATTTGCTCTGTGGCCCTTTTACTTTCCCTCAGGCACTTTGCCAGTGCTGAGGAAAGTACCCAGATGTGGGATTAAAAGGCAGTTTCCCTTATGGAGTCGAAGGCTCTTAGGTGGTTTAGGGAGCCACCAGAAAATGTGTCCATGTCAAATGGAAGGTGTTTGAGTGGCCGGCAGGGGAGCTGAGCCAGGGAAATCCCAGAATAGTGTACAAGTTCGGGCTGTGTACCCAAAGCAGCATGCAAGTCTGGGCTGTGTGCTGGTGGGTTCAGAGCCTGAGGGCTGAAGTGTTGAGGAAGTGTTCTGATTCTTAATCTGCATTACCAGAAGTGTAGCCCCATGGAGGTCCATCTATGCTTTGTTTTGTTCTGCTTGGATGTGAATAAAGCCACACTTTAGAATCCCATTCCTGGTATTGGACATTACAGTTATTGCTTCCTGTGTTCGGATTTACTAGGGAGTCCCTGTGCAGAGTAGCCAAACCTAGCCCTTGTGCCGAGTAATCTATTCCTCCCCGAACCCAGTCCCCCACCTGGTACTGCTGTCAGCTTCAACAGCATACCACCTGTCGTTTGCAAAAAGGCAGGGGTCCGGGGGTTACATGTTCATTAATGTTAAAGGGCAATTTTTGGATCTTAATAACTTTGTAATGGTTAAAGTGATTTCTATGAAATTTGGCATGCATAATTGCCATGGGGAGGTGTTTGTAAGTGATAAATTTTATCTTAATAACTTTAGCCATTTCCAAGATACAGAGTGTTAAAAATAAAGGTTTTGGGTGGGGGTGGGTGACACTTTTTTTGTCCACCTGTATCTTGGAAACGGCTTTAGCTTCTGGGCTGACATTTTCAGGGTAGAAAGCCTTGGCCTCACAGATGTGCCTTTTGAAGATTTGGTGGGAACATATATATTTGTTACAAAGTTATGACATGTTGAATTTCCCACTATTTCCTATGGGGATAAAAAGATGTCCCACACAACACAGGACTCTGCTTCGAACTAGGATTCTGATTCAAAGCAGGATTGTGCTTCAACCTAGGATTCTGCTTCAAACTAATATTCTGCTTTGAACTAGGATTCTGCTTTGTATGAGCCCTATGGACAGGGATACTGCACTGAACAAGGATGCTATTTTGCAGTACTAAATACCTTTTGGCAGACAGAACCAACACAGCAGGGAACAGGAACCAACAGTCAACCAACCCTGCCTATTCTACAGCCCCCAGGGCCCCATCCCAGGCTGCATAAACCCCACTAAAGTTTTTTTTTATTACATAATCTCCACTCTGGGGTGATCTGCCAGACTTTGTTTTCTGCAACACTGTGAAGTGAGATTTAAACTTACTATAGGACTGAATGTAGTGCTGACCTTTTTGCTGGTTTTCCAGCTTGGTGCTTTCCGGCTTAGTTTAACACCCTGGTACAGTAAGTGCACCTCATGCTTGAAGGCTAAAAGTTTTGTGCCATTGAGCTACTGTCTCTTGTGCTTTTTGCTATTTCAGTATCTTATTCCTCCCCCCCAACCACCAGCACAGTAGGACACTAAGAAGCCCATGCCCAGTGTCCCAGATAAAGCACCCTTCCCCCCACTGGGGGACCAACTCCCAGTGTCCTGAAATATGTATGCAATGGTTTTGCCAACAGCGGGGTGCCCAGTCCCCATGTTAGCACTACACTCACCCCCACCAGCAGTGTGTGACTCTAGGGAACCCACTCCCAGTGTACATAGTGTACCCAGTTATGTTGTACCCCCCCCCAGAGTAGTGTGGGATACTGGGGAACCCATTCCCAGTGCCCTGAGAAATGGTTCTACTGTTCCTGTGAAAAAAGAAAACAGTCCACAACATCTTTTTTTAAACTCCTGTAAAAAAGGTCTCTCATTGTTTCCCCATCCCCCTCTCACATCCCGATCCTCCCACTGAACAGTCAACCACCCCACACCGCCTTGCCCTATACTTACTAACTGAGATTGGCGGCTGTCATCTTCTGTGAACTGGGACATGTCTGCACTCTTCAAAGTCGAAGAGCGAACTGAAGAATAAAGGTAAGTGCCATATAGCGGCAGTCAATGGCATTTTGAGCATACTGTATGTTAATATCTTAGCCATTTGTAGGTATTTTACATAGATATACAGACACTGTTGCCAGATAAGGGTCTATGGCCCACCCAGTCTGCCCAGTTGAACTTGTAAGTTCACTTTATGTTTTTCTAGAAGTCTGTTGCCCCTTACCCCTGACCTCCAGAGTGTCCCTATGTCTATCCCATGAATTCTTAAATCCTGTGGTTGTTTCAGCCCCCACCACTTCCTCTGGCAGGGTGTTCCACTTGTCCACCACCCTTTCTGTGAAGAAATTCTTCTTCATATTTCATCTGAATTGCCCTCCCTCCAATGTCATTCCATGCCCTCTAGTTCTGGAACATCTTTTTCACTGGAAAATAGTGTATTCCTGCACCCACATGCAGCTGTCTGTTCTATTGTTTTAACAGCGGTCAGAGACCTTATTTTAAATAATAGAATTGTGATTCTGCACATTGTGCTTGCTGTTTAGACATTGGAGCCCTGCTAAAACTAAATAGACAGCAGGAAGGGTAGTTGTAGTCCTTCGGTCCTCCCGAACAAAACTACAACTAAGTTGCACTCGTTTTTTATTTTGGATTTAGGGAGCAAAAACTAGGCAGACTACAAAATCCATGCATGAGTGGTATTTTATGCAACTTTTGATACTTATACACTATATAGTTTTAAACCTTGTGGAACGTGATAACGTTGGCCCCCCCAGCCTACTTCTGGGTCAAGGACTCTTTAAATACAAGTCCTACTGCGAGCAGGCGTTTCATTTATGCAACTGTCTGTTCTGCTGTTTTAACAGTGGTCAGAAACCTCATTTTAAATAATAGAATTGTGATTCTGCACATTGTGTTCGCTGTTTAGACATTGGAGCCCTGCTAAAACTAAATAGACAGCAGGAAGGGTAGTTGTAGTCCTTCGGTCCTCCCGAACAAAACTACAACAAAGCAGCACACGTTTTTTATTTTGGATTTAGAGAGCAAAAACCAGGCAGACTACAAAATCCACACATGAGTGGTATTTTTTGCAACATTTGATACTTGTACACTATATAGTTTTTAACCTTGTGGAACGTGGTAGCGTTTTCCACCCTAGCCTACTTCCGGGTCAAGGACTATTTAAATACAAGCCCTACTGCGAGCATGAGCAGGGCATCGTGCGCAGATGCAGGCAAAGACATGCACTTCGGTGCGTGTTTGCATGTATCATGTTATCCAGGGCAAAAAAACGCTGATCGTTTGTATTATTACTAACTGTAAATTTGAAAATATTGTGGCGTTTGTTGTAAAACAGAGTTGAATGCATACACTATAGTGTTTACTGCTTACTGTTCATATATAAAAACATTGTAGTCACTATGGACACTATTATGACCTTAGAAGGTGATCTTGGGGTTAAATGCTCTAATTGTGATATGTTTCTTATTATGGACACAGTCCCTAAAGAATCATATCACTGTCATAAATGTTTACAAAATGAAGAACTTCTTAGAGAGATCAGCTTATTTAATGAACGACTAGAACACTTGGAGGCAAGCCAAAAACAAATGGCCTCAAGGTTTGTGGAGGGCCAAAATGTAACAATTAGTGAACCTTGTCCATCATTTGAAACAACAGCTATTATAATGCAACCTGGTAATATCGAGGAAAACGATCAATCTGCAACTGTATCTTATTCTATTTTACAGTCTGCAAAAAAAAAAAAAAAAAAAAGAACTAGAGAGGAAGCTTTTACTCCACACTTAAACGAGGAATGGTTTACAGTACAAAATTCCCAGGTCTCTAAAAAAGAAAGAAAAGCTGACACTTTTAATCTCTCTTTATATAATACTTATGATGTTTTATCCAGTGATACCCCTGAAACTGAAATAAACAGATCTACTACATCTACTGTTCATTCAGATACTGATATAAATATCACTCCCATTGTACCCCAAACCACTGATATAGCAAAGTGAGCTGTAGTAGTGCTAGGAGACTCAATCATCAAGCACTTAGAGCAGTTTGTAACACAGATAAAACTTATACAGTCTCGTCGAGTTTCAGTGGAGCTAAAATAATGGATATAGTTGTAATGTTAGAAAATATATTAAGCAATGTTGGGCCAAACCCTATTGTTATTATACACGTCGGAGCCAATAACATCTTTAAGGACTCAGAAAATAGCATAAAAAAGATTTTGTAGTACTCATAAATAAACTTTTAGAATTAGGCTGTTCCTGTACTTTCTGAAATTCTGCCAGTTCCAAAAGCATCTTATTTTCAAACATTAAAAATTAGAAATATAAATGACTGGATGAGAAAATGGACACTAAGACAGGAAATATCCTGTATTACACACTGGGAGGAATTCTCCCATCGTGAAGAACTTTATTCCTGGGACGGATTACATCTAAGCAGGAGAGGAAACCTACTACTGGCAAAGCATATAACAGACTTTATTACCAAAACTTTAAATTAACTTCCTGGGGGGGAAGGCAACCTTCTCTCTGTCCTCCTGAAACTGGTGTATTATCAGGAAATTCAATTAAAGATATTAAAAGTAATAACAACTCAAAAACATTTAAATTTCATAAAAAACAAATACACAATGATACAGGATTTATTACTATATTATTAGTTAATGCCCGTAGTTTGACAAAAAAAAATTGAGGAATTGAAATATACCCTAGCAAAACAAAATGTAACCATTTGTGGAGTCACAGAAACCTGGTTTACAGACCAGGAATGGAACACAGAAATCCAGGGTTATAATAAATTTTACAAAAATAGAAATGACTCCAACGGTGGAGGGGTTGCATTATACATTTCTAATAACTATATGGCCCATAGTATAACTCCAAATGAGTCAATAGACAATAAAAATAGAAGCAATCTGGGTTCAAATAAACCTACATAAGGAGTCACTAGTAGTGGCCCTTTGTTATAGACTCCCTAGCTCATTTCAAGCCGAAGACATGGAATTATTATCAACCTTAAATAGCATGGATACATTACATAATTATATACTTATGGGAGACTTTAACTTTCCAAAAATAAACTGGCCTAAACTTGCGGGTCGTGGATTAGTAGAAACTGCTTTTATCGAACTTACAATTAACCAAAACTTAACCCAAATTGTAACCAAAGGGACTAGACAGAATAACATACTTGATATCATCCTAACCAATATAGAAGATAGAATGTCCACTCCAACTATTATAACACCACTGGGAGATAGTGACCATAATATGGTATCAGTAAAATTCAGCTTATATAATAACATCATTAATGGTGTGACAGTAATCAAGTATTTTAATAAGGCCAATTATAGCGAAATAACCAGATTTCTAAGCTCTTGGAAATGGGAAAATGATCTCAAAGATTTAAGATTTATGTCAAATTTGGGATCATATAAATGATAAAATTAATTATTGTTTTGACACATGGGTGCCTAATAGGCCAAAATATAATAATGGACACAGAACTTCACTATGGTGGAACAGGAATATAAATAAGGCCATTATTAAAAAAAAGGCCTATTATAAGAAATACAAAAAAATCCTGTCCCCAACTACCTGGAATGCATACAAGGAAAAACCAAAAAAAGTTAAAAACTACATTAGAAAAGCAAAAAGTAACTTTGAACTAAACTTATCAACTAAAACCGTGGACAACCACAAATCCTTTCATAATTATATTGGTTCTTTAAGGAAAAACTGTTCTACAGCTGGACCAATTAACAACAGTGAGGGTCTTACTAATGATGAATTGGAAATGGTGATTGAGTTTAATAATTATTTTGTAAGTGTATTTACTCTAGCTGATACCT
The DNA here is from genome assembly GCA_016271365.2 of Neoceratodus forsteri. NCBI lineage: Eukaryota > Metazoa > Chordata > Ceratodontiformes > Ceratodontidae > Neoceratodus > Neoceratodus forsteri. Next base: position 34,508,691 of record JADMNL010000037.1, on the reverse strand, counting down.
TACCAAAAGTTTTGGAGCAGGGTAATAAAGAGTATATATCACCAATTACTATGACTGAGGTTAGAACTTTATTCCAAAAACTTAAATCTCAATCATCGCCAGGACCTGATAATATATATCCAAGATTCCTAAAAGAAATAGCTAATGTTACGTGTGGCCCCTGTCAGTTTTGTTTAATGCATCACTTAATCGAGGTGAGGCAATTCAAGTATGGAATAAGGCTATTGTTACCCCCATTTATAAAGCCGGTAATAAACAGTTAGTATCCAATTATAGACCTACTAGTCTCACTTCAGTTATTGGTAAACTATTCGAAAGAACCTTATTAACTAGAATCGAAGCACAGATTTCTAAATATAATTTACAGGACTTAACGCAACATGGGTTTATCCAGGGCATATCATGCATGACTAACTTGTTAAATTTCTATGAGAATGTAAGTGCATCCCTTGACTTGGGGTTACCCGTGGATGTTGTCCTCCTTGATTTTTCCAAGGCTTTTGATAAAGTCTCACATCAGGTTATGATAAATTATATGTGCATGTTTGGTTTTCACCCTAATATAATTAATTGGGTGAAATCATGGTTGCAGAATAGATACCAGAGAGTTACTATCAGAGGACATTTATCATCGTGGGCAAATGTTAGTAGTGGGGTCCCGCAGGGATCAGTTCTGGGCCCTGTCTTGTTCAATTTATTAATATCAGCAATGCAACCATCTAACAAGGTATGGATGGCCAAGTATGCAGCTAACTGCAAACTTGACTGTATAGTTAATAACACACAAGCTGCAAACCATTTCCAGGAAGAACTAAATGCAATCTGCTCCTAGTCAACAGAAAATAAGATGTGTATTAATGAACAAAAATGTAAGGTAATGCACTTTGGACATAATAACCAAAATTTCATCTATAAAATTAATAATGTTCAACTTGCAGTAACAAATGAGAAAGATTAAGGGGTTCTTGTTGATAATAATTTAATTTTTGATAATCATACTTTGGTTAAAGTAAAAAAGAGTCATAAAATTATTGGATGCATTCTTAAACATATTAAAAGCAGAGATCAAAAAGTGATTCTACCTCTCTATACGAGTATGGTCAGAACCCAACTTGAATACTGTTCTTCCTTTTGTGGACCAATCACAAAAAAAGGAAAAAAAATTAGTTGAGGGGATCCAAAGGAAAATAACCAAACAAATTAGAGATCTGGGATCCCTACAATATAAATCAAGACTACAAGAAGTGGGTCTTTTTTCCCTAGAATATAGACAAATACGAGGAGAGTTATGCTTGATATATAAAGCAACTAGTGACCAGTGTCTTTCTGAAACTTTAGGTCTGATAAAGAATAACTGCCAGACCCATACACAATCACATAGTTACAAACTTAGAGGGGTGAACTGTAAAACACAAAAAAGAAGTAAATGGTTTTCACAAAGGGTGGTAACTCAATGGAATACTTTGCCAAGGAAAATTGTGGAGAGCGTTAATATGGAATCCTTCAAAAAACAGTTAGATAATTATATGGGAAGTAAAAAAATATCGTATTTACATTAGAATTATTCCACCATGCTGGTGGTGAGCTCTTTAAGGGCATTTTGCCTCCCGAGCCCGTATTACTCTATGAAATTATGAAACCCTGTTCCTCCCTGTAAGGTACTTGTTTGTCTCTATCATATCCCCCCTCTCTCCCTCCTCTTCTCCAGGGAATACACATTTAGGTCCTTCAGTATGTCCTCATAGGACTTGTGATGCAATCCCTGTGCCATCTTTGTTGCCCTTCTCTGAACCTTCTCTACCCTGTCTATGTCCTTACATAGGTAAGGTCTCCAGAATTGCACATTGTTCTCCAGGTGGGGCCTCACTAGTGTCTTGTATATTGAAATTATCACCTCCCTTTTCCTGTATCCCAGCATCCTTTTTGCGTTACCTGCTGCCTTGTTGCACTGTTTCCCCTACCTTGAGGTTATCAGAGATGATAACCCCAAGGTCCCTTTCCTGCTTGGTGCATGCTATATCCTCACCCCCCCCAACTGATATGTTGTTCCAGGGTTTTTGTGCCCCATATACATTATCTGGGACTTCTTTGCATTAAATTTCAACTGCCAAACCCTTGATCATTTGTCAAGCTTCTGCAGGTCCCTCCTCATTCTGTCTACACCCTCTGGCATGAACCAAATTTTCAGCATGGGCTTTTTGGGACCCCACCTCATGAACACTGACACTGTCGTTTTGTTACTCTGTCCTGAAAGATGATTTCATTCTGGCTGAAAGAAATCACCTTTTGGGACTGAGTAATGAAATAGAAATGTCATTGTGCATGAGGTGGGGTCCTAAAAAGCCCATGTGGAAAATCTGGTGCAAAAATACCTAAACACGCCCGTGTTATGCATGGTTGTTGAAATTTTCCTTCGCATGCATGTAACTTTGCCAATTTATATTTTCACTCCAAGTTTTCAACATAGCCACTTTTCATACCACCTCATGAACACTACAGCTGCATTTCTCACATCCTGCCTCAAACGTGCTTTTGCACCTGTGGCGAGGAATGGTGCGGTCAATGTGCAAAATCACCTTTCAGGACTGAGTAATGAAATGACAGTGCCAGCATTCATAACGTAGGATCCCAAAAAGGCAATGTTGAAATTTTAGAGCAAAAGTAACAAAGAATGCCTGAGTTACACGCAATCAATGAAATTTTCCTACGCGTTCATGTAACTGCCAATCATTTATATTTTCACTCCAAAGTTTGAACATAGCCATTTCTTCACAGCACCTCATGAATACTACAGCTGTCATTTCTCACATCCTGTCCAAAATGTGTTTCCACAGCTGTGGCACAGAATGGCATCTTGCCATGAATTAAGACATTTACACCTACAGTATGAGGGCTATGAGGTGGTGTGATAAGAAGACTATGTCAAAAATTTGGGGTCACAATGTGAAAAAAATGACAAATTTATGAGTATTTGTTGCAATTTTGTTACACACCTATCTCAAAAAGTAAGGAAATTCATTGCAAAAAAATCCATTTTACAAAACCAGTTAGGGGTTTCCATTACACCTTTAAAAGTATGGAAATTCACTGTTAGGGTTAATACGTGTATCAGTACAACAACACCAATCTCTGCAAACATTAGAAACAAAACAGTTATTTGATATATCCCTCGGTGTCCTTCCACCTAACTCATACACCATTTGAGCTGCTAATCATGTGGTATAGAAAAATATATTTTTTTTGCTTAGTGTCAGTGGCTCAGTAGGTAGCACACTCGCCTCTGAGGTTGGGAGATCAGAGGGCTGTGGGTTCAGTTCCCACATCTGGCACTTGGGTTAATATCCCAGTACTGACACTGTAGTGCAGCATGAGAGGGGTGCTGCACTTCTGAGGTGCCGTCTTTCGGATGAGACGTTAAACCGAGGTCCCATCTGCCTGGATTGGTGGTAGTTCAGGTGGATGTTAAAGATCCCATGGCACTTATCGAAAAGAGTAGGGGAATTTCCCCGGTGTCCTGGCCAAATTTCCCTCATTCACTAAAAATACCACCAACAGCTTAATCTGGGTCAAGGTCAGTTGGCATTCATCTGTATCCCCCTCCCCCGGGTCGTGCCTGAAAATAGGCAGGATTTGTCTAGTGCACTTACCCGGTCAACAAAAGCTAAATAAATAAATAAAAAAATTTGTGTGGTGTACGAATTAGGTGGAAGGACACCAAGGGATATATCAAATAACTGTTTTGTTTCTAATGTTTGCAGAGATTGGTGTTGTACTGATACACATATTAATTCTAACATTGAGTTTCCGTACTTTTAAAGGTGTAATGGAAACCCTAACTGGTTTTGTAAAACAGAGTTTTTTGCAATGAATTATACTATATATGTGTGTGTTCTTTTTTGCATTATTTTAATATTTGGATTACTGTATTGTCGTTTTTACTGTACAGCACCTAGAGGCCCAGGAAATGGGTGCTTTATAAATAAAATATATATCTATTTATTTATAATGTGCTAGAGGATGTGCCTACTCTTGTAGATCTGAACAACAGATTTTCTAAGCCTAGTTCTATTACCATTTGTGAAGTACTATTTGTGCTAAATTCTGTCAAACATGCACATGTGAAGCAACTAAAAGTTAATAGATGGACTTCAGTCGCATAACTTAAAATCGATTGTGTTTAACTGATTCTGGTTTACATGACTGTATAATTGACTAAAAGTATGTATTTATTAACTTTTAATTTATTGCAGGTGTCATGTGAGCAGGGTAATCTGTGTCCTTGCAGAATTTTCATTTACAATTTTTACCTTGCAGTAATTAAAATAACATGATATTAAGACTGATACAAGGATACCAGACTGGATTGTAAGGATTGTTTGTGAGAAATGAGGGCACTGAAAGTAGAGGACATGGGTGGAGACTAATGCAGTGACTCAGGAGGGATGTGAGGAAATTCTTTACAGAGTGGATGGTGGACGAATGGAATATACTTCCTAGAGAGTTTAATGAAGCCTTAGACTCTAATTGGGTTTAAACATGGGTGGCACAGATGAGGAAATAGTAGGACCCACAGACAAAACATGGGAAGGAATCAATGTGAAAGGTGGTGATAATCAGCCACTAGGGCTATTGGTTCTTTAAATCCAACCCAGTGTTAGTCCAGCGTGGAACAAGGCAGGAAAATGGGCAGACTGGATGGACCTCTGGATTGTTTTCTGCTGACACAGTCTATGGCAGTATAGACTAGCGGTTAGAGAAATGAGCTATAAGTGAGCTTGGTATATCTAGCAGACCTGGGTTTGATTCCCATTCTCTCCACTTGCATACTGTGTGAGTCTGAGCAAGTTACTTAACCACCACAGTGCTCCCAGGTCATCCCTGAAAACAGGCACTTGTGCCTAGTGGGTTTTACCCGGTTACCAAAAAGAATAAAATAAATAGAAAATGTTTCTATTAATCTATGTTTCTATTACAGTAGAACATATAAATGTACAGTGTACGGAATGTCCAGTTAGGTACACTAAGACATTTTTGTAACCAGTTAAACAAGCCTACCAATCTATGTGTAAGTCTTCAAAATGTGCGACATCTCACACTAAATTGTTATACTTTGACTAAGTACTGTATGATGTTTTGCATTATAAAAAAAAAGTATTTTGTATTTGTTCCAGAATTTAATTAAATGGGGAAAGGAAAGTTACCTGAGGTTTCCTATTTTTTAATTTAATATTGAATGCTGCAGCCTGAACAGCAGGAGATAAACATGAGGAACTGTTTTTTTTTGTTTTTTGTCTAGCGTTTCCTATGTTCCAGAAGTGGTGGGGGACATAGGTACATACAGTAGAGGGTGGGGTTAAGAGGGAAATAATTTATTTATTTAGTGTCTTGAAATTATTCCAATGAGGATAACCCCATGAGATGCAGCATCTTGATTTCAAGGGGGTCCTGGGGCGACAGCAGCAGTCAACAGATTAGCATAGTCCAGCAGGAATAGTTATTTACAAGCTAAAATGTGCACGGGGAAAGAACAAGCATTTGTCAATGCCAAATGTTTGCTTGCTGGTATTAGCATTAGAAATGCAGGAGTTAGACGGATGCAGAGTAGGAATGGCTATGAAGTATTGAACTTCACGCCAACCCCGCCTCCATCCTGCAGAGATGGGCAGGCATTGGGGTATGCATTTGGGTTGTCACCCATAACGTTCGTGCAATTTCACCTCACCCTATCCTGCAGACACCGACAAGTGTTGAGGTGTGCCTTGGGGTGTTTGGCTTTACAGTCACTCCACTCCATAAGGACATGTGCTGAAATGGGTGCAATATAGGAGAATGAGGTGAACTCTGGGGCCAAAGAGTCCAAAGCACACCTCAGTGCCTGTCACTGGCTGCAGGATGGGTGGGGGTAGAATGGCATGAGCATTACAGTCAGCAGTCCAAAGGTACACACCTGATGCCTGTCAGTCTGTATAGGGTGGGACGTTATGGTTAGAAACCCTAACACCCCGGGCGTTTGTTGGTCTTTGCACTACAAATTTTCAACATGGCTTTTTTGTAACCCCCACCTCATGAAAACATTTGGGACCTCTTCTCATGAACAGTGGCACTGTGATTTTGTCAATGTGTCCCGAACTTTGAGTTCCCACAGTGACCGTGTCATTGTGCGCCAGATGTATGAAAACACAGATGAGGCAGGATGTGAAGAATGGCAGCTGTGCCATTCATAGGTAGGTGTGATGAGAAGGCAATGTTGAAATTCTGTAGTGAAAATATTAAAAATGCTCGAACTTCCAAGTGTGTGTGGAAACTGCGTAACGCATGTGCGTAACACAGTCATTTAGTGGAATTATTTCACCAAATGTTCAACATAGGCATTTTGTGACCTCTGCTCATGAACACTGTCAGTGTAGTTTTCTTAATCTGTCCCGAACACTGATTTCCTACAGCAACCGCGCTATTCTGCGCTAGATATGTAAATGCATGTTTTGGGCAGGATGTGAAAAATGACAGCTGTACTGTTCGTAAGGAAGTATGAAAAAATGCCAATGTTGAAAATCTGGAGTGAAAATACTGCAAATCTGCGGAGTTACGAGGGTGCGTGGAAACTGCACAATGCATGCTTGTAACACAGTCATTTAATGGACATTTGTCATCAAATTTTCAGCATAAGCATTTTAGGACCTCTGCTCAGGAACAGAGTCACTGTGATTTTACATACGAACGTACATACAAACATATGAATCTGCCATCAGAACAGGCCAGTCAGTCTATCTAAGTCTGCCCGAGTGTGCAGCTAGCACCCTAGATTACAGGCGCCCCAGCCTCCTCCCCCGCTTGTCCCAGCCCCTGCCCCCTAACTCTTCCTCTTGCTTTATCCCACTCCTTCTTCTTAAAGCTATTGACTGTCCTACATGTTACCACCCCCTCTGGCAGTGGATTCCAACTAGACACCACCCACTCAGTGAAGTAGTGCCTCCTCATTTCCCTCTTGAAATGTCCCCCTTCCAACCTTAGTCCATGCCCCCTCATCTCTCTTCCACTCCTCAGTTTAAACACCCACTCAGTGCTAGGTTTATTTACCCCCTCAGGTATTTAATCAATTAAATCATATCCCCCCATTACCCATCTCCTCCAGTGTGTACCTGTTCAGCTCCTTCAGCCTAACTTCATATTCCTTTCCTTCCATCCCCTTTAACATTTTTGTTTCCCTCCTTTGCACCCCCTCCAGTAACTTTATGTCTCTACTCAGATATGGCCTCCAGTATTGCAGACAGTACTCCAAGTGTGGTGTGACCAATGATCTGTAGAGTGGTAGGATCACATCCCTGTACCTGGATGAGAACCTCCTTGCAGTGCACCCCAGCATCCTGTTTGCCTTCGCTGCTGCTCTCCTACACTGGGCCGAGTTGTTCATGCTCCCATTTACCAACACCCCTAGTTTCTTCTCCTTCTCTGGGAACCCCAACCTCACCTCCCCCCCCCCACCAGTAGTCCCTCTTCTGGTTCTTAGCCCTGAAGCGCATCACCTTACACTTCTTTGCACTGAATCCAAGCTGCCACTCCACCGACCATGTCTCTAGTTTGGTTAGGTCCCCCTGCAGTTTTTCCCATCTGTCCTCTTCATCCACCACCGCCCCCAATTTGGTATAATGTGCGAAAAGACTAACCCTGCTCCCCACTTCGTGTGCTGTATTGGCAATAAAGAGCCCAAATAGCACCAGGCCCAGCACTGACCCCTGCTGCACCCCGCTTGTCACTGCTCTGGATGCTGAGAGCTCCTCACCACCACCCACCTGTGCAACCTCACCTTTAACCAGTTCTCTATCCATTTAGTCACATTTTTTCCCACTCCATCTGCTGTCAGCTTCCCCCAAGTCTCCCATGAGACACGGTATCAAATGCCTTACTGAAGTCCAAGTATAGGACATGTTCCGCATGGCCCCTATCCAACTCCCTTGTCACCCAGTCACAATACTCTATTAGGTTGGTTTGACAAGACCTCCCTGAGATGAACCCGTGCTGCCGCCCATCTTGGAGGCCATTACTCTCTCGGAATGCTACCAGCCTCTCCTTCAGTATTGTCTCCATAAGCTTACCCACTATGGACGTGAGACTGACTGGCTGATAATTTCCTGGCTCCTCCCTAGGCCCACTCTTGTGTATGGCCACCACATGGGCCACCCTCCAGTCCTGGGGCACACACCCTGTTTCCAGGGAGGTGCTGAGCAGAGCACCAGTGGCTCAGCCAAGAGCTACACCATCTCCTTCAGCACCCTGGGGTGGATGTTATCAGGACCTGGTGCCTTGTCTACCCTTACTGCACTCAGCCCCTCTAGCACTCTACTCCCTGTGATCATTTTGTCCGTCACCTTCTCCCCTCATTCCCCACCCCCCAACCCATGCTGGTACTGGACCATCCCTCTCCTTAGTGAAAATGGAGCAAAAGTACTCAATTAGAATTTCTGCTTGCTCCTCCCCCTTTTCTACCCAGTCCTCTCCCTGCTTTATCCTCACAATATGTTCCTTGCACTTCCTCTTTTCCCTGACATACCTAAAAAAGTCCTTTTCCCCTCTCTTTATGTCATATGCTAACCTTAATTTCCTGGAGCCTTAGATTTCTTCACCCTCCTGGCCACCTCCCTTGACCAACTCCCATAAGTCTCCTTATCCTCTCCCTTCCCTGTTCTCCTGTACTGCCAGTATGCAGCCCTCTTTACCCTCACCCCTTGTAGCATTTCCTTGTTCAGGCAGCATTGTTTCTTGGCTCTGTTCTTCTTACTCCTGGCCCTGGTGCAGGCTCCTGTGGCCTCTGTTAGCCCAGTCCTTATGACTCCCAACTTTTGTTCTGCATCTATCCCCGGCCTTATATCCTGGAGTCTCCCTTGTAGTATTGCTCACATCTTCCCAAAGTCCACCCTACTAAAGTCCACCACCTTAGTGCCCATGTCTCCTGTCTCCCTGACCTGCGCAAGAATGTTTGGTGGTTGTAACCGCTAGTGGGTCCTCCACCCTTACCTCCCGCACTGCCTCTCCATTTGCCAGTACTACATCCAGAGTGCTACCAAGCCTTGTAGACCCACTTACCAATTATGTTGGAAGGCATCAATGAGCACCTGCTCCCTAGTACTGCGAGTGGCCGGGGTGCTCCAGTCAATCCCTGGTAGGTTAAATTCCCCCACTATCACCGCACTCCCCCTTCTACACACCCTCCTTATCTGCTCTGCAAACTCCCCATCCAGTTCCCCGGATTGGGCTGGTGGTCTGTACACCATTCCCAGGCTCAGCTTTCTGCCCTTGGAGTCCAGGAGCTGCACCCAATGCACCTCTGGCCTCACCTCTTCTCCCTCGTCCCTTATGCATTTGATCCCTTCCTTCACATTGAGTGCAACCCCCCTTTCCAACCCCCCAGTCCCTCCTGTATATCCTGTATCCCGGCATTGCCAAGTTGCAATCATGGTACTCTGTGGCCCAAGTCTCTGTCACTGCAGCAGTGTCCACCTTCCCCTCTGAAAGGAGTGCCTGAAGCTCTGCAGTTTTGTTCTCCAGGCTTCTTGCATTGAGAGAGACCACCTTCCACCCATACCCCTCCTTCTCCTCACTCTTCTCCTTGGCCTGTGTCCCTCCTCCCGGTAGTCTGCACCCTTTCCCCTCCTTATTCCTTCCGGGTGGTGGTGCCTTCTGGATTACACTCAGACTACTCTGTCCACCCCCTCCTGGGGTTACTACACCTCCGCCTTTACCTATATGTAGGGGTGTGAGCTCATTAGGCTCCCCTGTCCGGATCTTTCTACCAACCTCAGTCTTTTGGCCACACCCCCCCTTAGTTTAAATCCACCTTAGTAGAGATATATCCCTCTAATCCTGCCTTTAACACTCCCCTCCCTGCTCAAGTGTAGCCTGTCCCCCATGTACAAGTCACTATTCCCCCAGGCTCTACCCCAGTTAGTCACTAACCCATAATTTTTGGTGTTACACCAATCCCTCAGCCACTCATTGAACTCCTCGATCCTACCGTTCCTCCCCGTGCTTGCACATGGTACCAGGAGTACCTCTGAGAATCCCACAGACTCCCACCCCCTCACACTGCCTGGCCAACTCCTCGAAACTCCCCCTCACTACTTCCACAGTCTCCCCTGCCAAGTCTTTTCTACCCATATGCAACACTAAATAAGGTTTCTCCCCCACCTCGTCACTGCACACTTGAGCAGTGCCTGCCCTGCCCATCCTGCAATCAACCCGGGGATAGCTTCAACCCAAATACGGCTGTGCCTTTCCCCCTTCTGGCCCATCTCACCCATTTCAGTATAGAATCCCCCAGAATGAGTACCCCTGTCCCTTACCCCCTTTCCCTTCTAATGCCCCTTCTACCACCCCAGTATTCATTCTTCCCTGCCCCTTACTCCTGCCAGCTGCACCCTCTGTGACTTCTGTATCTGTACCCCCTACGTCCGCCTCAACCCTTTTCTCTACCTTATTCCTCCCATCCCCCTTGAACTCCTTCCCAGCCTGACTACTTCCTACTGGCTACTGGGCTTCCCATGTTGACCTCCCCATCTCCCCTGCTGATTTCCTACCCCTTTCCTATCCCCGCTGTTGTCGATTTAGAGCCCCCATTCCCTTCTACCCTGATAGTGATGCCCCTCCCATCCTTCCCCTTCCTGTAGCCTTCTCTCCTCCAGTCACCCCCTCCTTCCTTCCTTACTAATACCCAGTGATGAAAGTGAGCAGGAACGTACAGGAACTCAGTTCCTGTATTTTTTTTGCAGCAGGAACTGAGTTCCTGTACTTCTTCCCACTGACACTAAAACTGAAATTCTTAAACCAGCAACATAGTGACAGTTTCTGGATCTGTGATCTGCTATCAGGTTTTCCATAACACCATTTGACTTGTACAACAATGCTATTTTCCTAGAAATATTTTAATATCTCTAACTGAATCTACTAGCGTCAAATTAGATAGTTGTGCCTTGTCACCGCTATCCTTTAGATTGAAGATCTTCATTCTGTATTTCATAATTGCCAGTGCCTGAGTTCCTGTACTTCTTGTCTACCACTTGCATCACTGCTAATACCCCTTCTACCCTTTCATCCTCACTATCTCTTCCCCTACCTGTTGCCATCCCTCTCATGCCCTGCTTGTCCTCCCCCCTTCAGTATGTTCCTGTTCCCCCTCTCTCTTCCATAGCAGAGGCTCGATCTATTCCTAGTCGATACCTCTCCTACATCTCTTCCCCTATCAGTCTCCCCCACTTATTCCTCCATGCCCCCTGGTCCCATCCCTGGTCCCTCCCTACCTGCAGCCATCTGCTCTCTCCCTGGTACAGCTTGTGGTGTCTTCCTCCCCATCATGAGGCCCCTCCATTGCCTCGGCCACCCCCTCCCTTCACCTTTCTTTTCCACTAGTGTTCTCTGATACTGGGGTCGGTTTCAGTCCCTAGTTGTTCTTCCCCATCCCCCTTGCCATCCCCTATCCCCCAGCCAGGATGCCTACCATACTCATCTGTCCTGCCGCTTAGACTCCTCCCTAGCCTCCACAGTTCCTCCCTCAAACTAGCCAGTTGTATATAGACCATACAGCCCCTCCAAGCCCAGTCCAGGATCATGGCGGACCCACACTCTGCACACCCCAGCACACTTCCAAAGATGCCCGCCCTATTGACATGTGGCACCTGGCCAGTTTTGGCTCCCATCTTATGTTACGGGCTCTTACTCCCAGTTTGTGTACCCTACAACAACTGTTAGGCCCCTATTTACTCAAATTCCTGTTCCCCCCACACTAGTCCCCCTACTGCCCCTTGCCAACTGGGTTAATTCAGTCTCAAATCTCATCCATTAGATACTGTATTACTGTAGCAATCCTACAGCCTCCTTGTCCATTTTTTCACCCCTCAGCTACCATACTTTTTGTTCTCAGCCTTCATATAGTTTCACTTATGCCAGTTAGAAATCCTATTGCACTCCAAGTATTACTCAACTCGGTTAGAGAAATAAACAGAGCAAATAAATATGTATTATTACAGCAATCCTAACAGTATAGGTCAGTACTTAGCTCAGTTACAGAAATAAACAGAACAACTAAATCTGTATTATTACAGCAATCCTAAAAGTATCTAGTCATTGCTTTGTCTCCACCCCAGAATCCCTGCTGTAATATAGGACCACACAGGACACTGGGCAGGAGGGTGGGCAACTCTAAAATCCCGACAGAGCTCCGTTGAGCTCGCTCACTCCCCCTCTCTCACTCGCTCGCTCAGTTTCTCCTGGCGCTGCAGGCTTCCCTTTTGTACTGGGCTCCTACCTGCATTGGCGCCTTTTTCTGCCCACAAAGAAATCTGCAGCAGTCCCAACAGAACTCCATTGAGCTTGCTCACTCCCCCTCTCTCATTCGCTCGTTTGGTTTCTCCCAGCACTGCAGGCTGCCCTTTAGTACTGGGCTCCTGCTTGTGTTGGTGCCTTTTTCTGCCCACAATGAAATCTGCAGCAGTCCTGACTGAGCTCCGTTGAGCTCGCTCACTCCCCCCCCAACACGTTCTGTTTCTCCCGGTGCTGCAGGCTGCCCTTTCGTACTGGGCTCCTGCCTGTGTTGGTGCCTTTTTCTGCCCATAAAGAAATCTGCAGCAGTCCTGACAGAGCTCCTTTGAGCTCGCTCACTCCCCCTCTCTCACTCGCTCATTCCGTTTCTCCCAGCGCTGCAGGCTGCCCTTTTGTACTGGGCTCCTGCCTGCATTGGCGCCTTCTTCTGCCCACAAAGAACTCTGCAGCAGTCCCAACAGAACTCCATTGAGCTTGCTCACTCCCCCTCTCTCACTCGATCTTTCTTAATCTGTCCAAACACTGATTTCCCACAATGACTGCGCTGTTCTGCGCCGGAAGTGCGCAAACATATTTCGGCCAGGATGTGAAAAATGAAAGCTGTACTGTTCATAAGAAGGTATGAAAAAATGCCAGTGTTGAAAATCTGGCGTGAAAATATTACAGATTTGCGAAGTTACAAGGGTGTGTGGAAACTGCACAACACACGCTTGTAACACAGTAATTTTTTGTATTTTGTTCACCAAATTTGCAACATAGGCTTTTTGAGAGCCCACCTCATGACCAGTGGCACTGTCATTTCATTATTGGTCTCGAAGGTGATTCTGTGCAGTGACCGTGAAATCACCTTCGGACGGAATAACGCCATGACAGTGACTGAATTCATAAGGAGGGTCCCAATAACCCATGTTGAAAATTTGGTGCCAGAATTCCAAAATGCCCAAGATATGCACCAAAGTTGAAAAAAAAACTATTATGCCATTATATAGCTTACCGGCATTTCTTCAGTTTGTGGTCGGCTTTGAAGAGAGCAGACATGTTCCCGGTCCACCAAAGATCATCAAGCTGGGCTCTGGAGGTAAGTATGGGGTGAGGGTGTGTGTGTGTGGGGAGGTAGAGTGTGCAGAGGGTGGGCACGGGTTGGGGAAGGAGCACCGGAACACTTTGAGGGACCATTTTCTCGTTTTTACAGAACAGGAAAAAAACTCAAATGGACAATGTGGGTCAGTTTTCTTTTTTTGCAGGTGTTGTTTGGTACACTGGGGTGAGCTCACAGTGTACCACCTGCATTTGTAGGAGGGGACTGAGCCAACGGGATTGGGCCCCGTCGGCACAGAAAGCGTGGGGGGCGCGATGATGCCAAGGGGATTGGGCACCTCGGCACACAGCAGAAGTGTGGGGGTGGGGACATTATGCTGATGGGGAGAGGCTCCCCATCAGCAACTGGAACTGGTAAGGGGGATTGAAATTGACGGGGATTGGAGCCCCCGTTGGCACAGAAATGTGGGGGGGCGCATGATGCTGAGGGGGATTGGGCACCCCCTGGGCACACAACTGAAATGGGGGGGGGAATTAAGCCGACAGGGAGTGGGCTCCCCTGTCAGCAAATGAACTGGGCTGAGGGCATGCCGACAGGGGGATTGGGCACCCTCGTCGGCTTTCTATGTGCCTCTGAGGTGGCGGCCTACAGTCACCAGGGTCCTGGTAATGTTACACCAGGCAAGGTACCACCCTGCAATGATAGGTCGCTCCCTCATTGCAGCAGAATGGCTGACACTGCAATGATGAGGCAGCCCTTGATTGCAGTGGTGAAATCGTTACAACTTGGTGGCACTCTGCATAACCAGTGTCATCAGGACACTGGCCCTGCATTGGCCGAGCACTGCCAAGCCTAACAATGCAGTGCCAGCATTGGCCACCACAGTGCTGCACCTCCACTCGCTTCTCTCCTAAGCTGCCACATAATGTTTCTTGCACATGCACGCAAGCAAACAAAAAAAAACTGTGAAGGTAATTACATCCAAACCGTAATCCAAGCAAACTAATAAAATAAGGTCACAGAAAACAAAGAGATTGAACATTGTTATGGAACATGGTTATGGTCAGGGAGAAGGGTTTTCTGAACCAAAACAAATACAGGAAGTTCTAAGGTACCTGAAAAGAGTGGACTTGAACACCTGCAAGCTAAAGGCATTCTTCAGTTTGACAGGTATTTTGCTTCAGGTGTCTGGTGCTGCAAAGCAGAGGCCTTCCTACCAAATTCACACTTCATCCTGGGAATTCTCTCTTATAGCCTAACAGTAAATGTGAAGTATTGCTGCTCCCTTGCAATACATTCAGCCCCCACATTGCTGCAGCAGTAGGGCTACCGCTTATGACGTCACTGACACAGGTTTAGGAATGAGAGTGAGTCACCGTGGGGGCCAGCTAGAGAGAGGCGGACTGAGCATGCTGGTGGGTGCTTTACTCTCCGGGGTGGGTGGGTGATAGATGGTGCCATGTGAGCACCACCTGGGTAACCACAGGAAGAGCTGCAGGTGGCACTGCAGGGGACAGGGGACATTGACTGGTACTGCGCATTAGCACACTTGTGTGTGCGTGCCTGCGCCCCCTTGCTGCTGAAGTTTCAGAGAAATGGGACAGACCAGAAAAGTTGAAACAGTCTTAAGCAATGCAGGATGATGCTGGCCACCCACATGCCCCATCAACTGTTGACCTTGGCTCCCCCTCCTCTGCTTGAACATGGTCCCCACGGGGGGTTTGTGTGTCCCAACAGTACCACCATGGAAGATGTAGGCTGGGGGTAAGTACTGGGAAAAGGCAAGTATTTGGGCTGGAGAGACCAAGCTGAAGGGGGAAGGTCTGAGAAATGGGGAAGAATAAACAATAATGACAAAAATATGTATAAAAGAATTAATCTAATCCAGAGTCAAATCAATGCATCCTATCTGTGTACAGCTGGACGCACCCTCTGGTAGCCTCTTCCAAACCTTTATTTTCCTCTGAGTTCATAAAATGAATCCATGCGTCCATTTTGAATATTTCTATGCTCAGCTTTAAAGAATTACCACTTTTTCTGGACTCCTGAGCACTGATGTATTGGAGGGGGCTCTCACAAACTCTGCAGAGCTGGTTGTTAAATGTATCCCCTGTTACAATGAACTGGAATGAAGAGGATAGAGTGTCAGCTTATTAAATCTTCCATTCCAGTTGTTAAAAATCTTGCAGCACATACACCACTACATTTATTTTATCCTGTAGTATCCTTCAAGTTTTTGAACACCTCAATTAAATTACCTCTCATTCTTTTTTCCTCCAAAGTGAACAATCCCACCTCTTCCTCCTCCTCCTCCTCCTCCTGCTGCTCCATATTATTTTCTCTTCAGCTGGTTAACTTTGTAGACCTATGTTTTCTTCCTCCAATTCCTGTTTATTCTCTAATGTAGTTCCCAGAATAGCATACAATACTCCTGAACTGCGATCTGATCTGTGCCTTCAAAAGGACCATTCCCAGTAAGATTCTCTTGTGCCTATTACATGCATGCTTGAGCCCACCACTGTTTTGGCCCCCACCACCTCCGCTGGAAGACTGTGCCAGGCATCCACCACTCTTTTAGTGAAGAAGTACTTCCTCACATCTCTCTCGAATTTACCCCCTTCCAACTTCATTGCATGTCCCCTTGTTCTCATGAATCTTTTCCTCTGAAAAATACTCCCCTTCTGTACCTTATTTACCCCCTGAGGTATTAATAGGTCTCTACTAATCTCCTCTCACTCTTTTCTCTTCCACAGAGTACACATTGAGGTTCTTCAGTCTTTCCCTGTAGGGCTTCTGATGCAGACCCTGCACCATTTTAGTTGCTCTCCTCTGGACTGCCTCCAATGTCCTTCCTCAAATGTGATCTCCAGAACTGGACAAATTACTCCAGGTGGGGTCTCACAAGTGATCTATACAGTGGCAACAACACCTACCTCCTTCTGCTGGTGATACCCCTCCCAATGCACCCCCAAAATCCCACTGGCCCTACCCACTGCCTTGCCACCTTGAGATCATCAGATATGATTACTCCCAGGTCTCTTTCCGATTTGATGACTGTCAATACCTCTTCTCCACTATTGTATTCTGCCTCTGGGTTTCTGTGCCCTAAATCAAGCATTTTGCACTTCTTTTGCATTGAAACCCAACTGCTTCAAATGTATTTTTTTTAAGTGCCTACTAAAAATCAAACTTTATTTTCTGTTAAGACGGTAAATATGCATTCTCTCTCGGCATCAAACCTCTCACTTTTTACTTGTAAAGCCAAGACACTGCCACTGGAAGATCCTATATAACAAATAACTTTTCACGTAGTATACAATAAATCAAGTTCATGGTTCCTTGAAATGCATCTCCCATGCTTTTTAAAATGTAAGAAATTTATCCATTCAATTACCTTTGTAATTGGGGATTCTGAAAAGCTCTTTTGCCACAGAAAATTGTGCTAGAGGCTGCATTTGAGAAATACTGGGCTAGAATAAGGCCAATGTGCTTTACTGCACTTTAGGCATAGCTGAGGATTAGCTAGTTACTTGTAATTAGTTGCAGCAGTGTTAGTACTTTTTTAGTAACTAGCAGATTTCATTCAAGGAATAAAGTAATAAATACACTGGTGCCAGCCAGGATGCATCACAGTAATACTTCGGTATATCACAAAATGCTGCAGTGTACTGTAGGGAACAACAATATCATTTTTTCCCCTAAAAGTAACTAGTTACTGCGTTATCAAGTTTTAGACATAGTTGAGTGGGACCAGTTGTCATTCTGTGGACATATTCTGACACTCTTTGCCAGCACCAGGTAGAAAACGCAACAAATCTAGGGCTTAGAGTCATCTAATATTCCACCATTGCTCCCAGAGAATATGTTTTCATGAGTACAACTCACATTTATATGCTGAAGACATGTGACGAAAAGTAATGTGCATTACTATTGCAGTTACATATTACTTTATTAAAAAAGTAACACAACGTAGACATATAGAATTTTACAGGCAGATAAAGACCATTAATCCAGCCAGTCTGTCTGGTCTCTAACTCTGTCATGGTACCAGACTAATATTGTCAAGACCGCAGTTTGTTTATACGATGCCGAACCTACCCCAGCCCGCCGCTCCTTTGGAGTCTTCCTTCCGAGTCTTATAAATCTGTCCCACCCATACTTAAATGCATCAACTGTCTGAATGATAACAAGCTGCTGTAGTAGC
Source organism: Neoceratodus forsteri (assembly GCA_016271365.2). Taxonomy (NCBI): domain Eukaryota; kingdom Metazoa; phylum Chordata; order Ceratodontiformes; family Ceratodontidae; genus Neoceratodus; species Neoceratodus forsteri. Next base: position 34,491,139 of record JADMNL010000037.1, on the reverse strand, counting down.
TGGTTCCATCTGTCTGCTACCCTCTCCATAAAGAAGTACTTCCTTTTGTCCTTTTGAGCCGACCTCCCACCAGCTTTATTTTATGCCCCTTGTAATGTTGCTGTCATTAAGCGTAAGCAGTCCCTGGCAGTCCACCCTGTTGATACCTTTCAGGTACTTGAAGGTCTCAGTCACCCCCCCCCCCCTTTTTTTCTTCTAGTCTCCAATGACTACATACCTAGGTTCTCCAGTCTCTCCTCATAGGGCCAACCCTGATTACCACGGATCAGTTTGGCCACACTTCTCTTCACTGATTCCCGGTGGTCTCTATCCTTTTTTAGGTGTGATAAGCAACTGTAACATATTACAGACTTTTAGATTAACTAGTCACTGTAATACATAACATTTTAAAAGTAACTTTCCTAACACTGAATTTATGGAAACAGAGAAACATGAAATTTGTTGGCAGAAAAAGACTACTTGGCTCACTCTATTCGTCCAGATGATACCTGCCTAGTCTATCTCTGCAGCCCCTACCTGGTCTTCAGTGACCCTTCCTCCTCTCTCTCCCTATTTACTAATATTCCCCTATGACTGTTTATCCCATGAATGCTTGAAGCTACTCACTGTTTTCACCTCCAACACTTCTGCTAGCAGTCTATTCCAGGGTCTACCACTCTTTCAGCAAAGAACTGCTTCCTCACATCCCTCTTAAACCTCCCCCCCCCCCCATTTAGCTTCATTGCATGCCCTCTAGTCCTGGTGCTCTTCGCATTTGAAAGAGACTCTCCTCCTGTACCTTGTTCACCCCTGTGAACAAGGTATGTCTCTTTGCAGATGACACAAAGATCTGCAACAAGGTTGATATGCCAGGTGGAGTGGAAAGGATGAAAAGGGACTTGGCAAGGTTGGAGGAATGGTCAAATGTATGGCAGTTTAGATGCAATGTAAAGAAGTGCAAAGTAATGCACCTAGAAAACAAAAACCCAGGGGAAGACTACACAATGGTGGGGTGAGATACTGACAACAACAAAAATGGACAGGAACCTTGAGGTAGTCATATCAGATGACCTAAAGGTGGGCCAGCAATGTGAAAAGGCAGTAAGAAGGGCTGGGGGGGGGGGATACTGGGATGCATAGGGAGAGGCATCACCAGTAGAAAACAAGAAGTTGTTGTCCCTCTGTACAGACAGTTGGTAAGATCACATCTGGAGCACTCCACAAAGACATAGACAGGGTGGAGGCTGTGAAGAGGAGGGCAACCAAAATGGTGCAAGGTCTGCACCAGAAGACATATGAAGAAAGACTAAAGGAGCTTAAGATGTGTAACCTTGAGGAAAGGAGGGAGAGGGGGGGACATGATAGAAACTTTCAAATACTTCAAGGGAATCAGCAAAGTCCAAGAGGGTAGCATCTTTCAGAAAAAGAGATGTGTAAAAACAAGCTAGGCATAATTTGAAGATTTGGGGGGGGGGAACAGCTCAGAGGTAATGTGAGGAAGTATTTCTTCACAGAGAGGGTTGTAGATGCATGAAACAGCCTTCCCGAGGAGGTCATAGAGTCAAAAACAGTGGGAGAATTCAAGAATTCATAGGACAGACATAAGGCAATTCTAGAGGGGGTAGGAGGAAGTAGGCCGTTGGTTGACTAGGATCTGCAGCTTATCCATTAGTTAGGGAAATGGGCAGACTAGGTGGGCCAAGCGGTCCTTATCTGCCATCAGATTCTATGTTTTTATGTACTTCTAGGTCTATATCACGTCCCCTCTCACTCTCCTCTCCTAGGGTGTTGGGATCTCTCAGTCTTTCCTCATAGGCCTTTTGATGCAACTGCTGCACTGTTTTAGTTGCCCTCGTCTGGGCTGCCTTTACCCTGTCTATGTCTTTTGTGAGGTGTGGCCTCCAGAACTGGACACAATACTCCAGGTTGGGTCTCACCAGCAACCAATACAGTGATAGCGTCACCTCCCTCCTCCTGCTGGTGGTATCTCTCCCTATGCATCCCAGCATCCCACTGGCCCTGCCCACTGCTTTATCACACTTCCTTGCCACCTGAGGTTATCAGATATTATAACCCCATGCTTCCTTTTCTGCTTAGTGACTGTCAGTACCTCCTACCCATCCTGTACTGAGCTCCTGGGTTCCTATGCCCTAGGTGCATGCTTTTGCACTTTTTGGCATGGAACCCCAGCTGCCATGCTCTTGACCACACCTTGATTTCCCCAAGTGCCATACACATGTGCTTCACCCTCCTTCTGAGTATCCATGCTGTTGCAGATTTTGGGGTCATTTGCAAAAATGCATACCTTCCTTTCCAGTTCTTCTACAGTGTCACTTATGAAGACATTGAAGGGGACTGGTCCCAGTATTGGGCCCTGTAGCACTCTGCTGATCGGTGTCCCCTCCTTAGAGTGATTGAGTGCTGTTAACCACCACCATTGTCACCTATCCATTAACCAGTTACTTACCCAATTTACCACTTTGGATCCCACCCCAGACTGTTTTTTCTTTATCAGTCTTCTGCGCGGCACAATGTTGAAGGCTTTGCTGAAGTCAAAATAGGCCACATCCACTGCCCTCTCCTGATTCCTATCTATGGAGGGGTCTAGCCTGGAACCTAGGTATTTAAAAAAGTTGGCCTATGCTGGCCTGGTGGCACTGAGGGTTGAGGCACCGGCTGCTACACCTTGAGTCATGCTGACGACCTGGGTTCGGGAATGACCTTGGGTCATTGGGGTGCTGGCTTGTGGGGTAGGGTTGGAGCAGGAACGAGCGGTAGCTCTCCTTTCCCGGGGGGGGTCGCCTCCTGCAGTCCCGCCATCACCGGGTAGAGGCCTGGTGGCAGTGCAGGTGAGTCGGGTGACTGGTAGGGTGGGGCATCCCACAGTGCGTGGTGTATGTGTGCCTCCACATGTGTGCACTCATGTCAAGGACACAAGGGCAGGGGGACGGGAACAACAGGGAAAATGCACCATAAAGACATAAAAGAAAAAAGTTGGCCTATTCAGTAGTGATGTTGTCTGGGGTTCTGAGTGCAATTTTGGTTTACAAACATCTTGAAATTAGTACTTGTGCAAAGTATATTTATTTATTTATTTTAATTTTGGTAACTGGGTAGACCCACTGAGACCATGACAGTCCCTTTTTCGGTGGCAACCTGGGATTAATCACAGGTAAAACATTCCATAAATTTACACAATTACAGGTTGACATTCCGTAAGTTTGCACAGTTTACAACAGATAGTATAACAATAAGCATAGACTGGTGTACATCAGATGTTACAATGTTCATATTACAAGTTCCTGTTTATGTTTCAGCACTCAACATAAGTTAATAATTAGGTGACATTCATGGTTACAGGCAAAGAATTGCAATAGGGTAATACAGGTCGCAAATGAGAACTTTCTGTTTTCAATGGTTGCAAGTGCATTGGTTAAGCTCTAACAGATGAGCCTTAAGTCCCTTTTTGACCCTCTTCCCCGAGGGAATTACATACCTGTACATTTGCTGGAAGAGTGTTCCAGAGAGACCGCATGCTGGATGAAAATGACCTCTGTCTCTGGTGTAGTGCCCCAGAGTTGGGGACACAACAGAAGAGAAAATAGTAAGGTGCTCAGCCTTATGGGGTGCCCCAGTACAGTAGAAAGGTGCCCCAGAAAGTGCCCAGGTGCCCTGTTTCAGATGCAACCATCAAACCTGTTCCAGATCCTGTCTAAATATTGTAAATAGTTAAGGAGATAATGAAAAAGTTAATCCTTAATGCCAGCTTGAGCTGATAGAATGCCAAGCTGAGTATATAGAATGCCATGCTGAGCAGATGGCATGCCCACTGTGTGGCACCTGCCCTGCCTTCCAGAACCAGAACCCAGAGTATCAAGTTTAAAAAAATATTTATCAGTTAAGAGATTCATGGTGACTGTGGAGGAGAGAGGACACAGAAAGTGAGGACGGACGAGAAGAGCTTGCCAGGAGGGCTGAAACTGTCCCTGAGGGCTTTCCTATGTGCCCCTCTGCCTCCAGTCACTGAAGACAGCTACTTGAATGTGCTGTTTGGTCTGTGGTGTCATTGGACACCAGAAGAGACATCCTGTTGTTTCTCTGGAAGGACTTGGTGCCTCATTTTATTATTTTTAATTCAAGAGTACAGTTTCGGTCCCCTGGAGGTGGCGGTAGTGTTGCCATATCGTTTGAGCTGCAGTCGGGACCTCGCAAGTTCCCTGGTCGACTATTAAGCAGCCTGAAACCCTCCTTCTGCCAGATACTCCTCCCACCTCCTGATCTAGCTCTTCCACCTCCTGGTCTGGTATGGTGAGTAGGCGGCAGCACGCCAGCCAAGTGCTGACCGCCTGTATAGGAGAACAGAGTATTTGTTTATTTATTTTAATCTAGCGCTAGGCACAAAGTGAAATGACTGTAAGCTGAGAGCAGGAGGGGCCAGAATTTGCACATGGGGTGTGGCAAAGCCTGAGAGAGGGTCCCGGTCTGCAATTCCAGGAGAGGGGTTGTGAAATATTTGAAAGAGGGGACGGAGAGGAGGTGGGGCAAGCACAGAAGAGTAGACAGGCCCTGCATTGACCAGATATTTATTTAAAGGGGCAAGTGGCCCAGGTGATTGTAAAAGGGGTAAGTTAGGCCCGAATGCTATTTAAACAGGCAACAAGGCCTGAAGATGTTTATCAAAACAAAAGGCAACCTGGCCCAAGTCCAACAAATTAAAAGGGGCCCAGCTAAGGGAGGCACAGCGATTTAAAAGGGGCCCAGCTAAGAGAGGCCCAGTGATTGTTTAGTAGGGCATCCATGCCCACAGATTTCCCAGTCCTAGTAAAAGCCCAGCGTTTACAGGGGTATCAGACCCCAGGTCTTAAAGGGCCAAGTTAGGCCCACTGCTATTTAAAGGGGTGAGTTAGGCCCACTGCTATTTAAAGGGGTGAGTTAGGCCCACTGTTACCTAACAGGGCAAGTTAGGCCCACTGCTACTTAAAGGGGTGAGTTAGGCCCACTGCTACTTAAAGGGGTGAGTTAGGCCCACTGCTACTTAAAGGGGTGAGTTAGGCCCACTGCTAGCCATTTAGACCCCCAGGTGTTATAGAGGCCCAGCAGCATTAGTGACCCCAGAGACTGAGAGAGTCAAGCTAGCCACACAGAACCGCAGTAACAGGAAGAACCTGATCTAGCTAGAAGGACCCCTGGTAGTTAGGTCCATGGAAGCTAGGGTTCACCCAGAAAAGTAAAGTACCTCTGTATTTACTGTGGTCTGGACATTGAGACTATATAATTGATCACTGCAATAAGAACTGAGATTTTCATTGCATTGCTATTATTCCTACGAATAGTAAAAGTGCCAGACTGTCCTTGTATTGCTTTGTATCAGCATTTCAGTGCCACAAAGTACTGCTTTGTTGCCAGCATTTCAGTGTCACAAGGTATTTGAATCAGTCTTCAGCAAGTTTCCAGAATCACTCCACCAGCGTGTATACAGATCAATCTTCTTCAGTACTCCAGAAATCATCTCCAGTGCATCTCCAAAGCAGCCAGCAGCAAATTCTTGAAGATCCATGCCGCAGTCGTCCCAGGTGCAACGTCCTGTTTATTATTTTCTGCTCTCCAGTTCCTAGTGTACAGCCTGGCCCAGTACAAAGTTACCATCAGTTTTCTTATTTTGTCATCTGTACCAAAGTGCCGTCCAGATCTGTTTCAGCACCCTGCATCATCGTCCTGTTTCTTATTTTACGTTAGTCCTTGGCTCATCCAGCCTTGTGCCCAGAACCCTGTTGTTCTCTCACATTCTACAGAATTCCTTCTCCCAGTATCTTCTTCATGTTCCAGCAGTCCAAAGTGGGCTGTGGCTGGGTGTTCAGCATCTTCTTTGTGTCCCGGCAGTCCAGAAGTGGGCTGTGGCTGGGTGTTCAGCATCTTCTTTGTGTCCTGGCAGTCCAGAAGTGGGCTGTGGCTGGATGTTCAGTATCTTCTTCATGTCCTGGCAGTCCAGAAGTGGTCTGTGGCTGGGTGTTCAGCATCTTCTTCTCCCAGCAGTCCAGAAGCGGGCTGTGGCCAGTTGTGCAGTATCTTCTTCTTCTTCTCCCAGCAGTCCAGAAGCGGGCTGTGGCCAGGTCTGTTGTGTTTCAATTCTGGTGGCCCTCAGTGGGTTTTGAGCCAAGGAAATCTTTGCATTGTTCTGAAATTCTGGCAACTCTAGAGAGGTGGGATGTGGCCGAGAACTCATGGCCTGTTTAAAATCCTCTCTGCATTCCCTTAGTTTTTAACTCATTCCAGCCAGTCAGCCAATGTTCCTTTGTGTTTCATATCCTGCAAACCAGTTTCTCCTCGATGACAGAGAAAACTCAACTGTGCACGAACTGCCTCTTAGGACATATGTAGAGTCTTGAAGTGACATATTTTAGAGTTCCTTAGAGTGGAGTGCTCCAGGTAATAGGCCCTAGGTAGAGGTGCACCTCAGGGTAGTATTAGAAATTGCATAGTGATTTACTGATCTTAGTAGATAGAATGCTCGCAAAGCAGAGCTGTTACAGTTGATTATTGAAAATGTGCATAGAGTCACCCTCGTACAGGGTATAGAGTATAGAATGCTCATAAAGCAGAGCCGTTACAGTCATTTGATTTAGAGTTTTCCTCATACAGGAGAGTATCATAGGTATCATAGGTAGGTCAGAGCCGAGAAGACCGTAGTCCATATTGCTCGCCAAGATAATTAGTCATAACCCTTGATTGATTTGTCTGTTAGAAAAATATCCCATCGAGTTTTAAATAAGTTCATAGAGTAGGGATAAGAGTTCCCTGTTCCCTTTCCCCGTTTGTGTGAATAAAATCCTGTTAAGTATTTGGAATCTATTTCGGATTCCCGCCTCTCTTTGTCAGGTGCCACCATCCACCTACTTGGGACCTGTGTTAGTAATTTTTGTGCAAGTTACTGGTGCCATCATAACACAGTTGCTTTATTTACCCTTTTACATTGTTGTGGAAACTCAGCACACGTTAACATCTGTTTTACCACCATTGGGGTACCACACTGAGATGACCTGACTTTAGGCACATTGAGGAGCTGATGGCTCGAGGATCTAAGGGGCCTGCTGTTTTGTTTAGCAGGTAACGTTTTAGCCAGGCTTGGTGGTGCATTATCTGACCTTAGCTTAAAGGCTAAGCATAAAGATGGGTACTCAAGTTGCCCTTTTAGTGTTGACCAAGACAGGGCTTAGAGCACCTGGCAGTGGTACTTCCTTGGCTGAGACCCCATAGCAAATCAGCACACCCTGTGATAGAGGGTACTAAATTTTTGCATTTCCCTACCTTTTACTGTGAGTAGCACTGGTGACCCATACAGCAGGGTGGGTAGTAGGGTTCCAGTTGCAATCCTTAGCCAGGAGTCCTGTGTAAGGAAAGGGCTAAGGCAGTACAGTAGTCCAAGTTTCTGATTCACTGTCTTGATCAGTATTTCAATATGTGTCTTGAAAGTGCAGTTCTGGTCTAAGGTAATACCTAAGTACTTTACTGTATCTACTACCTCAATCCTTGTGCTATTCGAAAGGCTGGGAGTTAGGATTGAGGCTCTGTCTGGCTCCAGGCTTGTAGGGCTGACTAGAATAGCCTTAATGTTTTTTACTACTGTATTTAGCACAAGTCTGTTGCTAGCCAGCCAACCCTTGAAGAGTTGCAGGTCACTTGTCAGTGAATGGTTCAAAGAGCCCAAGTCCTTGGAGGTCCTGTACAGCACTGCGTCATCTGCATCTAGGATTATGTTTGCCTCACCCCAGTGATTTGGCATGTCATTTATGAAAATAGAGAATAATAAGGGCCCCAGGATGGATCCCTGGGGGACCCCATCGAGAATTTGGCAATTTTCAGATTGTGCACCTTGCCATCTGACAAATTGGGATCTCCCATGAAGGTAGTCAGTAAACCACCAAACTGTCAGACAGTCTAGGCCTATGAGTTTGAGTTTTGCTAGGAGCAACTGATAGTCCACCAGGTTGAAGGCCTTGGTGATGTCTATGAAGACTGAACCAGTGGGCTGGCCTTTATCAAGAGCTGTGAAGATGTAATCGGCGGTGAGGCAGACAAGGGCAGTGTCCACGCCATGTTTTTTTCTAAAACCATGTTGCCTAGGCGTAAATATGCTGCTCCTCTCAATATAATCTGTTATTTGGTTATAGACGGCCCTCTCTAGTACCTTACTTAGGATGGAGAGGATTGATATGGGATGATAGTTTTCTACATGTTTACGTGATCCACCTTTGTGGATATCATAATATTTGTCTTGGTAACATTCCAAACATTTTTGTTGTCAGCAAATCAATTGTTAACTGATGGAAATCAGATTAGACATTATAAAGTCACATCATGGAGGGTGGAAGAGCTTGTAGTCAGGGTGTTCTTTATGATGTCAAACCAGTATATGGACTTTTTGTTTTCAGTATTGCATGTCCCCTACCCCTATAGCTCATTAGCCAGAAACTCCTTCAGCCACTGCCAGTGTCATCTACCCATTTTTGGAACTCCTCCATGATGGATATTCCCTGAGATCCTAAGGCACCCATGAAACACTGCTATGTTGCCCTTCTGTCCCCCCCCCAATGTGAGGTCCTGCCTTCAGCTCCTTGGAAGCTTCTCCTATGAGATTCAGCTATCCATTGTTGAGGTCCTCCTGAGCCCATCCTGTGGGATCAACCCAAGTGGATGTGGGGAGTGGGCAGGGCTTCATCTGCCCTATTGGCAGCTGTGTTTCCCTTTTTGTCCCATCCACTGACAGTGCACCATATGTCATCCAGTGCCAGCATGCCTGACACATCAACAGTTGCACTCTCCCTTCCCAGTGCTCACTGCAGGCTCCTGAGACTGCATCAGTAACTGTGGTCCCCCAGGTGGTGGTAGTGTAGCAGGACATGCATCCTGCTTTCCTTCTCTCCAGAGCCCTCCAACAATCCAGGCTCGGGGTGCAGCAGCAGCCCTTCTGCAGTCAGACAAGCAAGCTCAGTACTCAGGCTCTTAAAAAGAAAAATGACACAAATGTTAATACAGGTGCTGAAATTCAGACTGATGAACAGTCTTTCCTCAGGTACAGTGATAGTGAAAATACACAGAAGTTTATACAGCCAGAAGAAAGAAAAACTTTAAGTGGTGCAGGGAGGCAAGGTAGTCAAAAGAAAACTGAGTTCTAAGTCACTTTGGTCCATTGTTATTCTAAAACATTCTCTTTGGTCCATTGTTATTCTAAAACATTCATTTCCTTAGAATAATATATGTACAGTTGGTGTATTTGGTGTTTTTCTGCATATAAAAGCTCAGCTGAGTTTCTGACCGAATTATTTTAAGGGCGACATCATGCAGTTTTGACGGCAGGTTTGTTGAAAGGCTCATCTACAGATGTGTCCAGGGTATGCAAAATGGCATATTTATGGTTGTTGCATCTCATTTTGAGGCTATTTTTATGCCTTGTAAATGTATTATTTTATACATTGTTTACCACTCTGCTTAACAGTTCTACTGTACTGTTTTACTGTTCCATGTTACTGGTAATAAAATAGATTACCTCCTTTGTACTACAAGTGAGGTGTTCTTTAATCTTGCAGTGGGTCCCTTTAAGAGGACTTCAAAGGTGGTAGATTCTTTCATATATTTGCACAGAGCTCATCTCCTGGACCTGCATTTGAAACATCATGCAGTCGGCCAGCTGTTTAGATTTGATCTCACACTGGGGTTAAAATGGCTCTCACAAGCAGAGTCTGTAAGTTGTGGTTTCTGCAGGAAGCTAGAAAAAGGGTGGAAACGAATGCCTCTCAGGCCCTAGGATGTGCAGCAGTTGGACTTGTTATAAGTGTTTGTTGATAAAACATTGTAAGTGAGTTAGACCTGGTGGTATGTTACAATTAAGGGTGGTTGGGATTTGGATTCATTTTCTCCCTTATATGGAGTTGTGCTTCACTTGGTAATTTTCTTGCCTGCACTGTCTGTTCAGACACTTCCTATCTCAAGCATCCACTTTTATGTAAGGTGGCATGATTGCTGTGCACATTTCCTGTCAAAACTGGAATCTGTTAAAACCGTGTGGCATAGTCTCTTTGATATTGGGAATACTGTATAACAGGAAATATTCACTGTCTTTTCTGTTGTTGCTACTTTCGCTGGTTTCATATAAGCATGAAAATAAAAAAAGACAGTGGCCCAGATATTCAAAAGGGTTGCGCCATGCGCAAGTCTGAAAATGCGCCATTCTCGCGATATTCAGCGGAGGAGCAGATCGCCCCAAATCTGTCTTGCGCAAGAGCGCAATGATAATGAATGTATGCACAACTGAAGGGGAGGAACCATGCATAAATGGCGAGTGAGCAATAGGGGAGCAAGCAGAAGTTGCGCAATAGCGGAAATGAGCCAAAATAAAAAGGAACAAGAGAGAGGTGCAATAACGCCACAGGGAAGGCACATGTTGCTGAACCATAGGCAGCCACACAGGCACCAAACACTGGGAGCAGGACAGGGCAGGACAGAGACAGAGCACCTGGAACCTCCAGGAACAGGGAAGGTGTGGGGAGCCTCTGCCACAGTGCAGTCCAAAAGGGGGAAGTGCCACACAGCTCTGAGGCCACTACAGGTGTTCCTGGTGCAGGGGAAGTAGCAGCAAGGACAGCGGGGGAACACAGAAACAGCTGCCAGGGGGGTAACACAAGCCAGGGACATGGCCAGTGCCACCATCCAGATGGAGGCAGTTATGAGGGGGGGTGAGAAGGCAGGCAGCAGGGGGGCGCAGCCATGGAAGGGCCCATCGGCGGTATGTCCCCAACAGGCAGTACCGAGCCTGCACCAGTTTTGAGCTATACACTAATACTGAGATCGTGGGCTGGTACCACCTGAACCAGGTGATTCTGAGGTGGCTCTGTGAGCTGTGCAGTGATGTGATGCAGGCAACCACACGACGGAGCCATGCTCTGTCAGTGGAGACCAAAGTGACAGCTTACATGTGCCTGCTCACCACGGGTACCTTCCAGAGACCAACAGGGGACACGTACAGGCATAATCCAGTTGGCACCACGCCTCCTCACCCAATCTCCTCAGCGCACTGCTGCCACATGCCGCGGAGTACATCCATTTCCCCAGCACACCAGCGGAGCGACAGCAACATACAGGTGTTCCACAGGGTAGCACGTATGCCTGGGTGCTCGGGACAATAGACTGCACCCTTGTAGCCATCCGCACACCACCTGGCCCTGAAGGGGCCGCATACATGAATTGGAAGGGGTATGCAAGCATCAACTGCCAGGTGGTGTGCGATGCCAGGGGGCGCATAATCAATGTCTGTGCCATGCACCCTGTGGGAGCACATGATGCCTTCATCTGGCACCAGTCTGCACTGTGCCACAGGTTCAAGAGTGAGGGCATCCCCACTGGCCACCTAGTGGGTGAGTATGCAAAGCACGCAGAAAGACGTGGAGCTTGGGAGGGGCATAGTCAGAGGTGACATGGGTATTGGCCTAGATGGCCCAAGGCAGGGCGATGCTGATCACCAAACTAACGTGCACCCTCTACACACAGGTGAGAGTGGATACCCACTCCATCCCTGGCTGCTCACACCATACCGGCGGCCCGCGACCCCATTGCAGCAATGCTACAATGAGGCACATGCCACCACACGCAATGTCATTGAGCGGGTGTTCTGGATGCTGAAGGCATGCTTCTGTTGCCTGGACACATGTGGCGGTGTCCTACAGTACAGCCCCTCAAAGGCCTGTGGGCTATTCCTGGCCTGTTGCATCCTGCACAACATGGCCAATGACTGTGGGATAGCTGTACAGGTCGAAGAGGGGGACAGCGATGGGGACGATGAGGACGCTGGTGAAGATGGTGATGGCAGCCCCCCTTGGTCAAAGGGACCCCCGACTGATCCGGATGGCACAGCTGCACCGGGACACCATCACAGAGGAGCACTTCAACCAACCCAGGTAAGTCATGGGGCCATGTGCAACCACCAGTGGCAAAGGCACAACCCAGAAACACGCATGGACAAACCCCAGGGGTGCATGTCGTTAAGGGAATTGGCCAAGCATGGAACTGCACACGCCGTCAGGGATGGGTAAGGTCTAACATGGCACATGGTCACACACACACACACACACACCTCACAAGACATGCACAAAGGGTAGGAGGCACACCGACCCCAACTACCACCCCTAGCCACACACGTCCACAGACCACCACGCCCAGTGCCTGTCATTGTGCGTGTGTCAGACGCTGGGCACCATTGCACAGTGGTGGACAGCGCAATGCAGGCATCATCATGCACATGCCACAGCGGACAGCAGCTGGGAGGGTGTGCAGATGGAACGTGTGTGTATGCGTGCAGGGCCGGGTACCCCATCCGTGAATTGCACATTGAACAACACAATGCACACAGGGCAGCATCAGACAGTAGCCATGCTGGGAGACAGGTTAGTCACGCGCCACAGTGCCACGGCTACCACGGATGTGTGGGCGGCCCCACCGAGATGCGCCAGCAGTGACAGGCTGACCAATGGCCTCATGGGGTGGCACCGACGGTCCCCCAGGGGTTCCACTGTGTGAACGTGACCGTGCTCGTGCAGGGGTCTGCAGCACACCAAACATGCCTGCACCAGGCGTGCTCAGGATGCCCACAGCTGAACCCGGTGTCGACAAGGAGGGTGTCGCACGACGCCAGGAATGGGGGGTGGACATTGCACTGCGTGGTGTCTGCGACACATGGGCAAATAACTGTATGCCCATTGTGGCCATGACAGCTGTGATTGCCTGTGTCTGCCTGTCAATGGCAGCGGTCACATCCCCCTGCATCCAGTCCATCCCTGCCAGGAGCAGAGCAGTGTCTCTGCTGCGCCACTCCTCTGCCTGGCACAGAGCCGCACTAAGTGCATCCACTGCCATCACAAGCCGCACCTGCTGATCGACTGATGCTTGGAGTATGCGGGTGTGCTCATCTAAGAGGTCATCTGCCTGATTGGCATGCTGTCCCTTATGGTGTTCGCGGCCCTGATGGTCAGCACCCCTTGAGGGTGGGTGCTGCACACCAGGGCCAGGCCTGGGCATGTCCCCAGGCGGTGCACTGACACCACCCTCTGACACTGTACCCCCATGGCCATTGGCAGACTGCTGACACTGCTCCTCTGGCTGCCGCTCTCCAGGGCTCAACGGTGTCACCGCAGTGGCCGCAACAGCCCCACTGTCCTGGACACACACCAGTGCTGCCCCACTGGTGCAGACAGGTACAGGCTGGGACTGTGATGTCACACAGGCCTCCACGGTGGCACCACCCATGGCTGTGCCCATGATGTCACCTGCTGTGTGGCCATCCTGCGGCCCACATGTATCACTGTCCATGAAGTTAGCACCATCATCATAGGTGACGGATCCAGCACCAGCCCGAGTCTCAGCATGCTGGCATCCATGGATGCTGGCACACTGGGACATGGGCAGGGCCTCCTCCGCACCTGCTCCACCAACCTCAGTCCAGACGTCCAGGCAGACCCACTGTTGCCCTGACCCTCGTATGCCTGTCGAGGTGGACAGGCCCTCCTCTATCTCCATGCTACCGCCCTCAGTGGAGAAGCCCACCACCGCTGACCCATGTAGATGCTCAGGAGCTATAAGAGAAAACAGTAGCATTAATGTATCTGCCCTACCCTGCCCCCCATTGACAGACCAGGACCTACCATGCACTGACGGGCTACCACCCGTCTGGAATCCACCACCCGGAACACCCTCGATAGCACAACACTGCATGCTGCCAGCAACCCGCTCTTCTTGTGGGGTCAGGCGTTGCACGTCCGGCTTTCCCCCACTGGTCGCAGACCGTGCTGCCCTGATGGCAGCCACCTTCTCCTTAATCCTCCGCCTGTCTGTGCCCATCTTCTTTTTGCACTCCTGCATGGACCGCTGGTGGCTGCCATGCAGGTTGACAGCACGCGCCACCTCTTCCCATGCAGCAGCACAGGCCTGTGGTGTTCCCCGGCGTCTGCTGAGCAGCAGCTCCTAGTTGAGGTAGGCCTCAAACAGGGCATCTGTTTCTGCCTTGGTGAAGTTAGAACTCCTCTTCCGCCCATGTCTCTGTTCCTCTTCCTCCACTTCACGATCGGTCATTATTCATCCTATGAGAATGGCAGGTGTTACCTGTGACTGTGCAGTCCCATGCATGTCCCACACACCACAGTCCACACTCCCAAACAGCATGCAACTCACCACAATAGACTGCAGTAACCGACTATGGCCAGTGCAGCCCAATGTCGAATTTTTATAGCGCAATGCATGCAAATGAGGCGAGGCACATTTTTAAGTGGATGCAAATGCAGTGTCTGCACCATTGAATGGCTGATTAGCTGATTTGCATATGCCAGCTGAATATCGCGCTGTTGCGCGTTGCGCAATTGTGTCGAACGTGCTCAGGCAAGGGCGCATTTCTGTGACATGCGCAGTACACACCGAACTGCGCATGCCTGGGTTGATGATGCAGATGCCTGCTACGCTGCTGATGTGCTGTGCGTGGGAGGCAATGCAGGGCATGGCCACCATTGTGCCAGTGGCGCTACTGTGCTGTTCACATATATGGCGCTGTGGCACCGGGGCGCCGTAGGCGCACTGGGGCCACAGCATGGTAGGCCTCTACAGGAAGTGGCACACAGGCACCCAATCTAGCTACACACATTGAGTTCCAATTGCGCTGTGGCTGTCCGTGCACGAGAGACCCTTGACCCTGTGCCCGACCTTTGCCCCCTAGGTGCCATGCGTCCGCATGGGTGCACCACTATTGCACAGTTCGGTGACAGCACGATAGGGAATGGTAGCGCTGTACCGCGCAGCATCTGCATGTGGCGGACTGCGCTGCCGAGCACTATTTTGACTCCAACAAGCTGTTGAGATGGCACGGAGAAGGGCTGCTATGTGGAGCCAGGTTGAGTTGGCAATTTGGTGGCCATTGTAGAGCCCCATGCTGGGGCACTTTATGGTGATGCAGCCCTGGACAGGGCCAGGAGTGCAGAATGGGAGGAGGTGGCGGTGGCACTGGAGGAGGCCATGGGAATCAGGCGTATGGCCAAGCAGTGTCACCACCAGTACGGGAACCTCCGGCGCAGGGACCCAGAAATGCTTGTCCGCCTGCGGGGACATGCCAGGAGGTGCATGGTGCCACGGCCAGGTAGGTGCCCCATCCATACACTGTTAACGTCCATACGGGTATCACGGTTACATGTGTCCGGCACATGGGGGGGCCATCCAGTGTTGGCTGTGGTGGTGGTATCGGGGTGGGGGTGGATGGGTACGGCTGTGTGGGATTGCACACATGGGGGCGGGGGGACTTTGCTACCAGATTGTACTGATGTTCCTCTCTCCATGTTTGCACCTTAGGCCCAGAGGAGCGCCGACGGGCTAGAGAGAGGAGGCGCCGCCAAGAGGACCAACAGGCCGGGAGGGATGAAGGTCCACAGAGGCGCAGGGACCAGCCTGATGATGGTGAGTGCCTTACATCCATGATTACTATTGCATGCTGTGTTACAGGGCGGGCAGCGGGGCATGGCCACCATCCATTGACACCACTGCCATGCAAGCAACTTGTTACAGTCAGCACTGTCCAGTGGCACTGCATGTCTGGGAGTGCATCATGGTGGTCCATGCGTGCACCGGTACATGGCTGTGCCACTGCCTTCACACCACATAGCCATGTCACTGTACGGCCACGGTGGTGCTGTGCAAGACATGGGCGGTGGGTGTGTGCAGTGGTCCACATGGCTGTGGGTGCCTGGGTAGGCAGGTCTTGTGGACGTGGTCACTGTGGGTGGTCGCACACCATCACAGGGGCATGGCACATGGCTGTATGCCATGCACAATGGGTGGGCTGCAGGGGGCTGGACAGTCACACGTATTGACTCTGCTCCCTTGTCCTAGGTGAATGGCGACTACTGGCCATAGAAAGGGGAATGCAGGAGTTATTGCAGCTGGCAAGGGCATCCCTGGAGATCCTCCAGAGAATGGACCGGCACGGGGTCAGGAGGTGGAGGACACGTCGGTGCCACATGACTGAAGAGCGGGGCGGATGATAGGCCTTCCATGCCCCTGGAAAAACCTTACCACCCTGGACCCACCCTCACACCCCTTCTTCCCTCTCCTATATGTTCACCCCTGCCCCTTACCTGCCCCCACTTGGTATGTGGCCCTTCCCCTCATTGTAAATAGTTGTAAATAGTTTTGTTGCTTACCTCTTTGTAATACATTTGTTTTGTCATGACAACTGTGGTGGTCTCTGATTTGCAGTGGGCTATAGGTGCTCAGCTGCAGTGGTGTGCATGGCGTCAGGGGTGGTGCAAGCATGGACGTGTGTGTGTGTCCGGAAGGGAACCGCCTATGGTGTGGCCGGGGGGATCAGTCACTGTCTGTGGTTTGTGTGTTCTCTGTGCACTGGATGCCTGTGTGCAGTGGTCCACAGTGCATGCACTTTGTACGTGGCACCCCTGTCAGACCGTCCATGGCCTGTGCAGCTGACACCCTTGCATGTCTGTGATATGCATGGGCTGCTGGCATGTCAGTGGTGGCTGTCCATGCTGGACAACCACTGTACCTGGCACAATGCCAGGTTGTCTCCCATCACCGGTATGGTGCATGTCTGCCTCCGGTGGCACTGTGACCTCCGCTGTTGTTGTCCCCCCTCCATGCTGTCGCTTGTGTCTGTTGCAAGGGATGTGCTCCACTGTCTGTCACTTGTGCTCTGGCCGCATGCTGGTGGCATACAGCTTCATGGTGCTGTGCAGGATGGCTGGCACACCTGTGCCATGTAGGGGTGCTGGCCTTGTGTACACGGCTGCCGTGGCCACATGCCAGTGGCTTGGTTGACCCGCTACTGTGTCCCTGTGTTGGTGTGCCCTTGGGTATGGGTGGGTGTATGTCCATGCACTGTGTTGCATCCTGTGTGGCGCATGCTTCCATGCAACACTGTGTGTGTTTGTGCTGGCTGTTGTGGCCAGTGCTGGGATGGGATGTGTCCTTGGGAGGGTGTGCAGGGTGCTGTACCTCTGGTGGTGGGGTCCGGGGCATGCCCTGTCGCATGTGGGGTACCTCGTGTGCCAACGCATGATCGGTATCTCAGCTGTGCCTTGGTGGGGATGTGCAGGGTAGCACTGTGTATGCAGTTGTTGCATCACTGTCTGCTGCCGCCTGCTGCAGGGTGCACATGGTGGGGCTGCCTTGCATGGCTCCATGGTGCACAGGGTTGCATTGTCACAGTGGGGGTGGTGGCATGCATGGGGTGTCCTGCACTGTTGGGTGCTACTCCTGGGCAGGGTGTATGGGGATAGTGGTGCAGGGTGTGCTCTGCATTGGTGGGATGGTGTAGCATGG
This sequence comes from Neoceratodus forsteri, assembly GCA_016271365.2. Classification (NCBI taxonomy): domain Eukaryota; kingdom Metazoa; phylum Chordata; order Ceratodontiformes; family Ceratodontidae; genus Neoceratodus; species Neoceratodus forsteri. The sequence continues at coordinate 34,473,802 of JADMNL010000037.1, read as the reverse complement.
GGTGGTCGGCCTTCCTTGTGTGCCGGTCACAGCTTGCCAGGGGGTGTGCTGGGACACCATGCCCCGGCTGTGGGTTGGTTGCTGGTATCCATGGGCTGGTGGTTATTGCAGCTCTCCACTGGTTATGCAGTGCATGGGGTGTGGGGAGCGATGTCTGTTCTACTGTGTGATCCTCTGCCCATCTGTGGCATGGGTGGTGGGCCCCTGCATCCTGTCCCTGAGCATCTCTGGTTGTGCTGTTGCATTGCTGCCCTGCTCCACGGGGCGTCCCTGGTTGCGCTATGGCTCATCTGGACTGCTCCACTGAGCATCCCTTGTTGTGCTATGGTGCATCTGAAATGCACAACTGCATATCCCTGGTTGCGCTATGGTGCAGGTGGTGCGATATTCAGTTGTGTGCTGCAGGCACATCTTGGCCTGCGCAGTTTTTGAATATCGTGCTTCTTGCGCATGGGCGCAGTGGACTTGCGCTTGCTCCTGCTGGTGCATACTTTTTGGGCGCAGTTTGACTAGCCGGGCCAGTGACTATTATTAGGTGAGTCACTATACAATAGTGGAACTAGTGTTCCACCAATGAAAATATGAGGAAATGAATGTGTTGGGTGTGCTCCGAGTGCTAAATATAATGGGCATGAATTTAAGCTGTTATACAGTACTATTTTTTCCCATAGAAGTGTTTTTCATCAGATCAGGGAATTGATCAGCTTTCTCAGCCTTGTCCCCATCTGCCATGGCTGTCTCACATCTCCGGTGGACTGGAGAGATTGGGTGGGCTAGCGGCCAGATGGCCAGGGCTTCCTGTAGCCCATCCTCCATTTTCCTCCTAATTTTTCTCCCTAGGCTCAGCTAGACAAGCAAGGAGCGTGACGTGCATGCTCCACCTCCGCAGAGGTGCTCTCAGCACTCTGTATGCTGGCCCTTCCCCAAACCATGAGACTGCGCACGTGCCACCACCTGGATTCCTCCAGTGGCAGTCAAGTGGTGAGTCGCAGAAACCCCCCTCCCAGAGGGAAGAGAGCTGTCCTACAGAAACTTAATATTCCCTCTCCCGGCTGAGCCCCCCAAGCGACCTGAATCTATTCTCAAGCCTGGGTCACTGGCATGGCAGCAGGGATGCATGGATGCCTCAACCCTCCACGCCACTGGGCTGACCTTGTTATGCTGTACTTTTAAAAGTATCTTTTGGATGATGGGAATCTGCTGACAGGTATATTGTTTACCTGTTGGTTTGCTCTGTAATTCCTGGCTTGTTCCTGAAAATAAGCATTTTACCTGCCTTGCACACTTACCTGGTTACCGAAAAATAAATGAATCAATAACGTAGGGCCGGCGTAGCTGTAGCTGTACCACTAATGATGCTGGTGACTCAGGTTCGGGAATGAGCCTGAGTCATCGGGCTGTTTGTGCAGAGCAGAATTAAGCATCCCAGCAGATGCTGTTCTCCTCAGGGTAGAGTGCACAGTAATGCCTTGCTCTGCTACCACCTTCTGTGGGTGCACAGGTGGTAGCACAGTAGTCAAGGTGTGAGGGAGGATGCTATGAGGTGCCTGGTAGAGGCATGTGCTGCCAGCAGCTTGGACTCATGTCCTCGTGAGCATCCTCACAGGGAAAGGGGAAGTACGGGAGTGAATCCCCTCCTCCCTCGTGCAGCATGATAACCTACGTGGCCAGATGGCAGTATATCTGCCCCACCAGTGAAAGAGCAAAAAGTATGTTTAAAACTAACTAACTATGTATTTATTCATGGGTTCCAGATGTGCTCAGTTTTGCATTTTGCATTGCCACTGACATCAAGAAAGTCAATGTCTATGGTCAAGAAGTTCATGGTAAGTTGCATTGTGGGACATGAATTATTCATCCAGTTGTAGAACTTGTATCTCTAGAGTAACAATACAAATTATCACTGTACCTCAACCAGAGTTGGGGTTGTGCATTTGTATTTTGAGAAGTATAAACAGTTACTATATTTCCTATCTACACACCGAGTTCAACGCATTGTCTATCTCAGTAGAAAAAGCATATTTACAGCTGCTAAGCGGCATACACAAGCTGTAAGCCATGACAAAACTCTTGCCTGAAGTAGTATTCAAATTGCAATGTTGTAGCGAATATATATTGTTGCTGGGGAGCTGTTGTGATGTGCTGCAACCTGTACAGATGCACATTCAGAACTGATCCAGAAGGGACAGGCACCTAGTGAAAGGGGTTGGACTTCTTTGAAGCCACATGTGCATCAAGAAACCTATCAGATGAACACAATCCATGATGTAAGGACTGTGCTGTACCTCAGAGATTATCCCTCACAAGGGTGTTTGATGGGGTACTGTTTGAAATACCATTTATTTTTATTTGTTGATTACCCAGGAAGGTAAAGTAGGAGGAGCAAGGTACAGTACAATATAATAAGCATTGGGCTGGCAGTATAGCCTAGTGGTTAGAGTAATGAGCTGTGAATGAGCTTGGTACATCCAGCACACCTGGGTTTGATTCCTACAAACTCCACTTGTGTACTGTGTGACTCTGAGTAAGTCACTTAACCCCTCCAAAGTTCCCAGGTCACCCTTGAACCAAGCAGTTATGCCTAGTGGGCCTTTCAAAGAATTACAACAGAAAAATAAAAGTAATGAAAAAATGAAACATTACATTTAACATGACAAGTATTTCAAGGATTGCTGTACCTAGACAAACATGAAATTATAAAACAGAACAGACAAAAGTGGTGTACTAGTGCATTAGGCAGTGATACAGTGCAGATACACTGGTGCATGGGCTGTGAATATAGGGGCACTTTAATACTGGAAATGTAGGGAGGCTGAAGATTGAAGGTACCGACTGGTTGGCGCAAACATTTGAGAAACCAGTATGGGTTATTATTCTGCTGCTTCAGTCCCTTCTTGTTGTGGTATGTTGGTATCCAGGGCCTGAATGTACAATGTAACCAGAAATGTTTCTGCTGGTAAGAGTTTTTTTTTTTTTCAATTTAGTATGCTTTTAGTGCGTACCGCCCCAAGCTCAACCCCCACTCTGCTCCCGTCCCCCATCTCACCACCAGGACTTACCTCCTCAACATTTCTCCTGGCTTAATGCAATAACTTATTCTTCTGCTGTTCCATTGCAGTCTTCTGTACGTAGCTGTGGCAAAAACTACACAGTGGGTCCAATTTTCAAAAAGTAGGTGTTATAAACAGTGGTTGAAAATGAAGCATTCTAAAATGATTAGGTTGGAAAGTCTCATGTATAATAAAACACTTTACAATTTCGACTAGAAAACAGTTTAGTTTCATAATACAATTAAGGCACTCTTGGGGTTGGGTTAATCTTGTTAAACTTATCTTAGGGGCATAAGGCCCTCAGCTATGCTGCCTCATGCTGCTGGACATCCTAGGGTTAGATTAACAGACAGCAACCTGGCCTCTGGTCATGCCTTAATAGTGATAAACTGCAGCAAGGGACTTCTATTGTTATTTACAAGTTAGTGACTTTGCCATGAAAGAACCCTCAAAAACACACACATAATTATATACTGGGCCTCCTTAGGGAGTTGGCAGGGGTAATTTTAGGAGGCGAGAGTTTGGAACACCTGGTCTCACACTTATATGGGGTTTGCTGCAAACCTTCGCGAACAGCCTTTGAGGCTTGTCAGCACAAATGGGAGGTGGGGGCTAGGTGTCCTCTCATTGGAGGAATGGGGTCATTGTTGGAGTAACTCCTGCAGAGTTACGGCTTCCAATAATTGGAGGGAAAACCAATGGAAGATGTTCTGTTTTTTCAGACCCCAGTCACAACAACCCATTTTAGGCATGGTAATACAGACATGTGTTGGAGGTAGTACTCTCAGAGAGGGCACCATGAACACATTTTTGGAGCTGCCCTGCATTCACCTCTTACTGGGATGGCACTCTGGCTGCAGTAGAGCAAATCTTCTCTATACCTGCTGCCAGGGACATGAAACATCTTCTTGGGAGATTATATTCACTGGGAATTAAGTCAAAGGGGAAACAGTATTTATACCTTGCTTTCTTTACACCTGCCTAATTACCCTCTCTTGACTTACAATACACCCCCCTACATCTCCTATCCTGTCTCCTACCCAATACCTTCTAAATAGTCTACTTATCCCCCCAGGGTGAATTGTACGGGCGGGCATACATTGCACAATGCTCATGCCAATTTGTTTATGCTCTTGTTATTAATTTTTGTTAAGTTGACAGTGTCTCTGGCTGCATCTAATCCTTATTTGTCTTAGTTTTTTCATTTTACTTTACTCCAGATGTGTACGTTGATTGTTATTTGTACCCTGTTCATAATCGTATACTGTAACTGTTTTGGCCTCATGATGTGGAACCTATGTAAAATAGTTCCAGGCTCATATATGTTTATCCGAAAACATAATAAATAAAAAAAAAAATACCAGGTCATGTTAGCCATGGCTTCTAAATCAATTACCCAGCTATGGCTTCAACCATAGGAGGTTGGACCCAGAACTGTAAACAAAGTATGTCAGTGGAATGGCTCATTGCCACACTTGGACAGAAGACGGAGAAGGCCAATTCCTATTGGTTACCTTTCTTTGACTACCTTGAAAGAGTTGAAGGTACTTCCTCCCTAGAGCAACTAGCTAATCTTCCTTAGAAACTTTGTACAGTTTAAATGTGACTAATGACAGTATGAGCGCCTAGCAATATGTGAATATGAATTATGACTGGTTTTTGGAACATTGTACAGTGCTGTAACATTGGTTTCCTCCTTTATTTTTCTTTCCTGTTCTCCACTTTTGTTTTTGTCATGTTTATTGCTTAGTTTTTGGTTTTTTAGTTTTCAGCCCTTATGGCTGCTGGGTCTTTGTTGCTTCATATGGAGGCACAGATTGGCTGCACTGTAGGAGGGCATGCTCCGCAACTTATTGCTGTGGTTTTTTATTTTATTAATCATAAAGTTATCCATGCCACAGCACTGATGTGTTAGTCTTTGGAGTGGAGACTCAGGAGCCGAGCTGTTTAGAGACTGTGCGAGTACCTTTGCATTGCTTTTGGCCCCAGTCCACAGCTATTTGGAGCCACCTTGAAGTTTGTTTGTGTTTTTAAAGCAGCAGCAGTCTAAACTCTTTCATGGGGATTTGCATGTACTTCCCATAATGTTTCGTATTATGGGTACATGTGTAATTTTACATTTCCTTGAAATCTGGCTTTACTTCTAATGCCCTCTCTAGGAAACCCATGCCTCAATTCTTCTGTGCTGATGTTCTTTGGCTTTTAAATTACTTTCCTATTTTGGGCTCACCATGACCCAAACCAGTAAGACCAAACTATGAGTGGGTCATCTTTTCACTGGGCTGTTGCAGACAAGGCACACTGATGAGTCCTGTGTAGGATGAAACACGTGTTTATGCTTTCTATTTTCAGCCTTTGCAGGGTGTGAGAGGGACCATTTGGTATGATACGTTTAAGCAATAAGGCATGACCAAGGGTTATGCCAGTGGCATGTTAATCACCTTCTAAGGGTGCAGTGTTACATGAGGTGTAACTTAGTGCCACATACCCTTAGAGGGTGATTAATTGACCATTACCGTAACCCCTGGGAGTGCCTTATTGCTATTATAATAACAAGAAATGTCAATAGTGTTAAACCTTGTTCAGCAAATTATTAGACTCTACGTGTATGTGAATATAAGACCAATATATGGATGATATAATGCTTGCAGTCAACCAAAAAGGTCTATTTATCAGATACTTTCTGTAATCTTGCTTAAAAAGAAAGCAGTCTGAACTCTTCTATGGCGATCTGCATATACTTCTCATGATTGCATTATGGGGATATGTGTAATTTTACATTTCCTTGAAACCTGACTTTATTGCCAATGTGAAATATATATAAATGACATGGATGGGACTTTTTTCTTCATAGGAACCATTATTATGTATGTTCCTGAATACCATGTCCATGCACAATGAATCTCAAAGTGTTTTGAAAAGGAATTAAGCTGGCCTGGTGGCGTTGAGTACTGAGGCATCTGCCTTACCTTGCACCACGCCGGTGACCCATGTTCAGGAGTGAACTCGGGGCACTGGGGGTCGGCCAGGAAGGAGAGGATTGAGCATCTGGAGGAATGCTCTCCTCTTCTGGGGAGGGTGGCTTGTGGTCACCGTGGCACTAGTGGCTACTGGTGGAGACTGAGAGCATCACAGCCAGAGGGACACCTAGAGGGGATGGTGGCAACGGCGGACATACTGCGGGCAGGTGCGGAAGTGTGTCCATCATATGCTGGGCATCATTGCACGTCTGTGCCTCAGGGGCCATCAGAACAAAGAAAAGCCCCGGCACCCAGGAAGGCAAAGACGGGTCCAGCAGTCAGCCACATGTCCATCGCCAGACGTTACCTGGTCAGCCTCTGAATTCCTCCTCCTCACTCCACCTGCTGTCTAGATTATAGACAGAGCACCAGGTAGGTGGTGGTGGCCCTGCCTTGGGGTGTGTAGAAGCTGGAGGGTTGGCAGAGTTGAGAGCGTAGGAGGGGGCTCCTGGTGCAGAGGTCTGAGCTGGGAGGTCTCAGGCTGGGCAGGAGAATGCCAGCTGCCTGGACCACATTGGAGGGAGTTCCTATGGGGCTGGTGAAAGGAGAGAAAAAGAGTTGGGTAAAAAAAAGAGGAATTAGATAGTAGTGCAGTGACTTTGTGTAGAAAAACAGAGTTGTCTTTAGGCACTCAACAATGTCCCATCCACAGTCATAAACAACTGAATCAAAACCACTTGTATTAAGAGAGGCATTTTTTTGGGACAGAATAATGGGGAAATATGTGGGGGTAGTAACTGTTTATTGGGAAATGACATAGGATTGAGGACACCTTTGCAGATTATGTCAGAGCTCTGTGGGAGATAACCATTTCATGTGGAAATGTTAGCTGATGTTGACGTAACACTCCTGGCATGCCCCCACTCCCCGAGTATATCAGGAGCCAAAGTTTAGAGCCATGTGAAAGGCTCTTTGTAGTAGCTTTATGCTAACACTTGTGGAGATATCTGTATCAGATGCCACAAGCAAGGATTATTTCAGGTCAGTAGGAAGTTACTGTGTTGGGATTTTTTTTTTTTTTTTGTGAAATGGAAATTAAACACTACAAGTGAAACTACATATCTAACAGTAAGTAATTGATTGTGTTTTTCCCACTGAGTGCCAGTCATTGGGCGCCCACTGTGAAGCAGGTTGTTTTGTGGGGATTGTACCTGCGTGAGCTGAGCACCAGCCTAAGTTTACAAGTGAAAGGCTAATCTGTTGTATGTGACTAAAGACAGTATTGCAGCTTCAGCAAAGAATTTGGCTGGTCAGATTTCTTTCTCATATAGATTTCCTTTTCTCTGGTCTAAACTGTTCCTTAGATCTTCCTGACCCCCGGCCACTTTGAAAATCTCTTTCCATAACCACATTGCTCGCGTCTGCTCCTATACCTAGCCTCTCCATGGCCCCTCTCCCCTTTCCCCTCTCTTACTCTCTCCCTTCTTTCCAGTGCTGCAGCCACCCCTAGCTTGCATTTACTTTGTCTATGCCTCTGTGCTCTACATAGTGGGCTATTGCACTGTTGATGTTTCTGATGATATCACGTAATGCATACTTTTTTTACTGCACACCTGCTTGTGGACTGCTGCATAATGACTACTTTTTTACTGCTGATTATCTGCTTGTACTTACTGCTCTCTCTCCTTGCATTTGTCTCCCATGTTTCCCTCCTTAGGACACACCCGTAAGGCTGTGCACCTTTCCTGATCAAAACTTCTAATAAATAGAAATACTTCCAACTTACTAGGGTGTCGCATCCCACAGAAATTGTAAGATGAATTAAAGCAGTCTAGTTTACTTATAGCACTGCTGGAATGTGCACAGATAAGCTATTGAGCACATAGAGCAAACACAGGGCAGGCACCATTTTTTATTACTCGAACTTTGCACCAGAGAAACAACTGCAGTTTACTCCATTTATCAACCTTATTATGAACGTCTCTATCTGCAGAGAGGTATTCGCTTATCTCCTGATGACTGGCCATTCTTGACTTCTAAGTAAGTCACACTCTGCTCAGTCTAGCCAAGACGACAACGCCCACCTGATTGTCAGTTACAAGTTGGAGATAAAGGTTTGAGTTTCCCAGTTTATGTTAAGGACTGCAACTTGTGAGAACCTACCCCAATGTTCATCTGCTAGGGCACAGTTTTGCACAAATGGTTCTTCGTGGGTAAAATGCTAAGAGCATACACAGCATACAGCAGAGTTTTGCACACCTGCCCTTTGCTAAAACACTCTTTGTTGAAGGCATGATCATGTCTGCGAGGCCCACAAAATGCCTCTGTAACAACTGTTAATGTAAATACCTGACTATGTACTGCTGTACTGCTATGTAACCTCTCTTCTCATATGTAATACTTGTGACGTGGAACCTTTGTAAAGGAGTCCTTGACTCAAAGGTACATCCAAATCTCCAATAAATAAAAAAAAAAAATAAATAAAAAAATGTGCTGAGCCAAAGGTGCTATTACTAGTACCAGCAATAATACTGCTAGAGTGAGCGATGCCTCGTATCTCTACACAGCCTTAATGTTTCAAGAGGCTATGTCATTTGTCAGGTCTTTGGCCAGTTGATTATGTTAAAGGAGTTTTTAGCTGTTTTAGGATGGTTGGGCCAAACCATTCCAGGATACCCAGAAGAGACTCTCATTCTGCAAAATCAAAGGAATTCTTTTTTTTTACACAGTTTGTAATTATCTCCTGTTTCAATTAATCTGCCAGCATCTGGACTGTCCCCCCCCGGCCTTATCACCTGGTATGTCTGAGTCTTACTCTGTGCTCCTTTCTGTCCTCTTCCCCAGGACATTTGGAGGTGCCCAGTCACCAGTGGGGGGCCTGCGGAGGACCGGGCCACAGTCAGGCTCTTTTCCCACCTTTTTTCTCTCCTAAGGCCCACAGTGCATACAGTGTTGCATTGTGTATGCTCTGCCTCCATGGAGATGCACTCCCTGATGTCCTGTGGGTGGGAACCCTTTCCCTTGCATTCCCTGTGCTGCAAACCAGATTTCTTTAGGTGGCAGCTGCTGAGCGGGATGCACGTACCCCCCCTTCCTGAGGGAGGAGCGCTGTCCTAGGGATGCTCAATCCTCCTTCCCCTGGCCAGCCCCTGATTAACTTGCATCTGTTCCCACACTCGGGTCACACAGGCAAAAGGTGGAGGGGGGGCACTCAGTGTCTCAGCCCATTGTACCACTGGACTGGCTAAATCAAAGGCATTTTTGTAATTTCTGGTGAGTGCGGCCACCAGATCTCTCTATGAGTCCACTACTTACACAATATCTAAAACTGTGAGGATCGCTGAATATCTGAATTTGTAGACCTTGTGGGATGGACATTCAAAACTCCAACAGAACCATCATAAATGTACTGTCTCAAACTATTTTTTAATGAACCATCAAAATCTACTGTCTCAGATTATTTTTACTTACCTTATCTGGTTATTTCTCTGTGCAACCCCCAGGTGGCGCTATCCCAAGGGCTACTACCCCTGCCTGCTTGACTACTGACAGGTTGAGGGGCCTAGGTTCTATGGAGGGTGCCTCCACCCAGAGGTCAGGGTTTGTAGTGGTTAGACTAGCTTGATCACAACCCTCCGGGACACCGTGACCCCCTTTGGTTCCCTCTAGTGGCTCACTCAGTACACAGGAGTTACAGCTCCAATACCCCACGTATACACACTGTTCACTCATAAAGTACCGCTTACCCTCGAGACTGATTCTGCAGCACGTCTCTGAGGACCCCCTGTAAAATAAGGTTAAACAACATGCACAGCAAAATACAATACTGTTTCCATAGGAACCAACACCACAGACAGTATATAGTATAACAAAAACAAATCTGATTTATTTAGGGGACAGTAACACGGAAGGGGGGAATCAGGTTAATTGGTGGCATTACATCACAGTACTGTGCACACATACAGGGTCTGAAAAGTCACACTCTGGGTACCCAGGTTGAGGGGGGGCTAGCCAGGTCCATTGCCCGGGGTTGGCCAGCAGGTGCAGATGGATAGGGTCCTGTAGAAGAAAATAGATGCACAACACCCAATTGTAATCTGGAGCCGGATGGCTCAGTCCATGAAGCAGTGAAACAACAAGAATTAGATGACACACTTGTGATTGAAAACAGGCTGTAGGGGAATACCCTGACTTGTACTCGCAATACCCAAGCTGAAAACCGGATGGTAGATGTTCTGGATTGCTAGAACAACAAGGCATGGAGACAAAGTCCTTGTGACTGGACCCCACTGCAGTTGATAGCAAATGGATTTAGTCTGAGACAAGCTGGGGTTTGCTTCCAGCTTCACACACAGCACACAGCACTGGGGATTGGAAATAGCGTTTTCCCGCAAGCACTATGCACATTCATATGAAAAAGGAAAGTACTATTCCAGGCAGGCTGCTCCTCGATCCCAATTGCAATTACTGCAAAATACCCGGGAGCACACACAGCAGCTTCAGTTCCTGACAGACCAAGTGCGATGCAGCAATTTCTCCAGTCTTCTACAGAGTGAGCCTGGTTTCCACATTTCTAATGCTTCTTTCTCCTCACAACTTGGATTCAGTCCCAACTGGCACTCACAAAGGCTGCAGAACGAAACTCAGGGCCTCACACATGCTTCCCGCGCAAAACTATACACCGCAGAAGCACAGAGCTCCTTCTCTCTTCACAGTCACAACTGATCTAATCTTTCCAGTCACAGAACAGGGAATTTCCTTTAGCTCCACACCATTCTGTTGGCTGGTTCGGCTGTCACTCACAATAAGACTCCCTCTGTCGGTGGAAAAATGCACCAAGGTTAAAACTACATTTCCCAGAGTCACTGCCCATACAGTCTCCTTGTGGCTGGCTCAAAATTGAGAGTCCAAGTTCTGATTCGTCCACATGCTCCATTTTAGGGTCTCTCTATCATCCTGATTGGTCCAAGTCAGCTATTCAGAACCAAAATGAAAGAGCTACACTGAAACAGTTCGTGCTGAAATGAAGACAGGTTAGACAAACTACATTTTCTCAGTCATTCTAAATGATTTCTGGCAAACAGTTATATCTTTCAACAAGGCTCCCTCTGCACATGTAGCAACGGCAGAAAGGGAGAGAATTGACAGCAGCCGGGGCGGGATTCGGGCATTAGAACACACAGTCCCCCATACAATCTAATTAAGTCTGCAAGCAGACAGTTCTTAAAAAGACAGTACGTGGAGGCTCAAATAGCACTCACTTGGAACCACATTTAAACAGCTCAGACGCCGAACACCGCCCAGACTTGGAACATTCAGGCAAGCTCCTGGAAGACTTTTGGGAACCCCCATTTGCAGGGGGGTTATACCTGCATAGCCATTGGCTGTCTTCTAAAAGATCTTTCCACTCCCACCATTTTATAGGCATCTTTCATAGGTACATGTGGTAATGAGCACCGTTTCACTGCTGCTAGTCACCTTTGTAAGCGGGGCTGGAAAATTAAATAGCCTCAAGAACGTGACCTGTTGGCACTGTGCTCTGATCCCTTCTCCCAGCACCAGGCCAGTGGAGACCAGGAAACACTGCAAAGGCAGCACATTTTAATTCAGGGGAGGGGGCACAGTGATGACCACCCTACCTTTTAAAGCAACATAGTTCTTAGTCTGCCAACATTTTTATCATATAGTTTTTTGGGGGCACAAATGTGTATCTGACATCCTGATATTCATAATCAGCATTGTTTTAATTTTCTTGGATGCCTAAAAAACTTATAACTACTTTTGTAATTAATGAAGAAAGTCATTAAAGATGCTCACAAATCACAATAATTAAAAATCTCTTCCATGGAGGGTACATTTTGTCTGCAAGGACTGGATTTATACTGTAAATGTAGTAAAATGGTGCTGGCATGTTTCTGATGGTAAATAGAACCGCTCCACTTCAAAATGTTCAATTTTGTCATGGTGGGCGCTGCAAGGGAAAAAAAACTTTTAAAAACTTCCAAATCACATATCTCAGTTCAGGTACTCTCCAAGCTGCCCTTTTGGTGTTTCATATCAGCTTATAGTTACCTGGTATATGGCGTGACTTTTTTTTTCAATAAATGGGTTCAGTTCTTTTTCACTGATGCCCTCAACACCATGTTTTGAGATTAGCTTGATGTTAGTGAATGCCCCTTTTCTGCCTATTGTTTATATTTTTGAGAGAATAGCCTTCCTTTCAGGTGCACCTCCTGCAGCACTGAACACAGAGCACATTTCCTCTGTCTGCTTCCCAGAGTGAGGCCTGTGAAAGTGGGGACTGGGAGCATGAGAGGGGAGGACTATGAAACATCATGGCAGAGCTGGGAGTGATCTGGTGGTAAAATGAGAGGCAAGTGAGTGCCAGTAGTACTGAACTGGGCGCCAAAGAGATTGATGGTGATGTGACAGCACTTGGGGGGGGGGGGGCATGAGAGTCCTGCAAAGCTCCTTTGAGGCACAAATATTGGTAGGTGGGCCCAGTGGCTGTATGAAGTTGAGAGGGACTCTTCACTACATGGAAGAGATACTGCTTGGGGGAATTCACAGCTGGTTAAGGAGAGTGGTGTTGGCTTAAATGTGTACAAGGAGGGCTCCACAGGGTTTGCTATGGGGAAGGGGAGATGTTAAAAAACACTTGGGGTGTGGGGATGCAAAATGAGATACAAGTGGCCTATGTCAAACCTCTCTCATTGAGGAGTGAGAAAGTTGCAAATCAGGCAGCCCATGTCAAACCCTACATGTCAAGAATTGCAAGATCGATTGACAGAGTGGCTCATTTTAGACCTTGCATGAGGCCTCAAGCTCTAAGCTTCCAGTCTTTAACAGGATTCAACTTGAGGCTAGTGGGACTGTCTACGGTATGGACATAACCTAATGAAAATCCAGCCATGGAGTCTCAGGTTTTGGCTGTCGCCAGGAGTAGTTTTTTCCAGCTTAGTAACATGGCTCACTTGCACTTTTGCACAGATTTTTTTTTTATTTATTTGCTTTTGTTAACCGGGTAAGCACACTAGACAGCCAAGTGCCTATTTTCAGGTGCGACCTGGGAGATTACAAGGTACATACATGAACAATTTTCAGGTGCGACACGGGAGATTACAAGGTACATACATGAACATCAGGCAAAAACAAGTGAAGGATTACATTAAAGTGAATTAGCACACAGGGACAATACTAGCAACAGTACCAACAGGGATTTACATTGCAGGCAGTAGGAAGAAGTACAGTGTGGTTTCATCGTTCCAGGCAGCAATGTTGTAAGTCTTGCAGGTGGACAAAGAGGAGTAACATTGGGATAGAGTGGGCCCAAAGCAAGATAAGGGAGTGCACAGTAATAATGCTCACCCTGTTGGGCAGGTGGGCCTGAGTGGTCTATTTTTCTAGTAAACTATGAGTACAGGAGGTGTATAAGTGCAGATGTACTCTACCCAAGTCATATTGTTTAGGTAGCATCTCAGTTTGTTGGCAAGGCAGTTGTTATTTATAGAGCTCCTTAGCCAAATGGTTCAGGGTGCATCACAAGGAGAAAACATTGATTAGAAACAATAAGACCAACAGAAGTACAGACGCACATATTAGCTATTAAAGTGAAACGCCAGTATGAAAAGATGACACTTTAGCCCCTTTTTAATTGCCTCCACCAAGAAGGAACTCCTCAGGTGGTACAGCAAGGATTTCCAAATGGATGGGGCTGCCACAAAGAATGCTCTGTCTATAGACTGTTTCTAGTGAGATCATGGAGAAACCAAAAGTAATTCCTCAGTGGAGTAGAGTGAGTGGCTGGGAGTATACCAAGCCAAGAGGTCTCTGAGGTCACGGTGATTATGGTGATTTGAAAATTCTCATGCTGCATTTGTTTTCTCCCGAACTGAATACAGAAGTGGTCTCTATATGAGCCTTCCTTGTGGTCAGAGCCAGCGCCAGCTCCAGCAGATAGTTCAAAATTTAGCAGTAAGTCTCCCACAATCCATGGTGGAAATGAGCCCTGGCTCAGTGTGCCTCTCCCGGTTACTAATTTTCAAATGAATAAATAAAAATTAAGTAGCTTGGATCATACTTTTTTGTACTATGCGAACTGGAAGTAAGGCAGAGGACTGACCTCTTTTAATGACCTCTAAAGGACTTCATGGATTGTGTCCCACCTACCTCTACAAGCTCCTGACCCCCTGCTGTCCGTGTAGAACCTTATGTTCCACAGATCAGGGCCTGCTTAATATCCCTACCTCTCACCTGAAGTCAACTGGTGATAGGAGATTTTCTGTGGTGACCCATCTTGTGAAACACACTTCCTATTGCTACTCACCAGTCTAGTTCTCTTACAGTCACACTGCATATATAATTAGACCTTCACTGCACAGTTAAAAGACGTCTTTGCAGTGCCACTGTGTACTGCAAAAAGGAATCTCTGCGGCATCACTCGTGCATTGTTTTGCTGCTTGAATCTCCACCTCATTAGCCCTTGGCTCAGAGCCTATTCTGCCAGTTCTCAGCTTTTCACAGCTGCAGTGTATCTTAACAAACTGACATTTAGGAATACTAGTTATGGTGTTGTGGGGGTTACAACTGCTGGAGTTGAAGAGGGTACTCTTCTCTGTGGTTTTCCTAAAACAATCTGTACTGAGGACCTCCTCCTTCATAATCAGTACATTTAGAAAATGAATTTGGATTTTACTGTGACTCAAACTAAATTTCAAATTAGGACTGGCCCCTTCTAGAAAAAAAAAGAATACATTTCAGTCTCAGTACTCCATCATACCATAAGGATGTCATCAATATAGCACCTCCATATATCAAGTCTGTAGAGAAAAGGTTGCTGTTAGAGCTGTAGATAAAAACGTCTTCCCAATTCCCTAGGTAGAGGTTGGCACAGTCTGTATCCATCCTCCCTCTGCACTCACTTTGCCTCCTTGATATCCCAATACAGGTTTGGCTCCCTTCCCTCTTACCTCTCCTTTTCCAACTCCCCCCCACCCCCGTTCCATCCATTACTGGGACCATTGCACTTTTGCCACTCCTCTAATGACTTCCCTCACTCTGGAAACAACTACCGTCCTACCTCCACCTTTCCCCATCCCCTGGCTTCCTCCAAGCACCAGTTGAAACTACAGTCCTTTTCCCACCTGTTCCTGTTACACGTCCTCCTGACACCTCCCCAGCTGGGCCTTACCATCCTGCTAAGCAGCCAGCTAGATCCCTGCTACTGGCTTGGTTGCACTTCCACACCACTACAGTTTTCTCCTTCCATGATGAGGTCAGGCAATAACTGACCCTACAAGTCATCCACCTGTTGTCAGTATTGACCTCTTTTATTGACCTCTGAAGGCCTTCATGGATTGTGTCCCACCTACCTCCATAAGCTCCTGACCCCCTGATGTCCCTGTAAAACCTTATTTTCCATGTATCAGGGCCTGCTTAATGTCCCTACCTCTCACCTAAAATCAACTGGAGATAGGGAATTTTCTGTGGTGCCTCTTTCTTGCAGAACACACTTCCTAATACTGTTCACCATACTAGTTCTCCTGCAGTATTTAAAACCAAAGTCTGCCACTGGTTATTTAATAAAGCCTTCACTACCCAGCTAAGAGACGTTTTTTTCAGTGTCATTGTGTACTGCAAAAGAGAATCTCTAGGATATGACTCACACATTGTTTTGCTGCTTGATTCTCCACCTTACTGTAGCTTTTGACATGGAACAGATTTTTCCAATCCTCAATTTTTACAACATAGACCTCATTACAGCTGCAATTGTGACATAGAAACATAGAACTTGTCAGCAGATAAGGGCCTTCGGCCCACCTAATCTGTCCTATTACCACTAACAATTGCATTCTATCATGTACTGTTGGCATTAGGTTGTGGGCATATCTTAACAAGCTGACTTTTAGGAATGCTATTTATAGTGTTGAGGGGGTTACAACTGTTAGAGTGGAAAAGGGTGTTCCTATTTGTGATTTTTCTAAAGCTAACTGTACTGAGGATCCCTTTCTCCTTCATATTCACTAAATTCAAAAAATGAATTTGGATCTTACTGTAACTCAAACTAAATTTCAAATTAGGATTTGCCCTGTCTAGAAAAAAAAGAATACGTTTCAGTCTCCGTACCTTACCCTGCCATACCATAAGGACGTCATCAATATAGCACCTCCACAAATCAAGTCTGTCAAGAAAAGGGTTGTAGTAGGAGTTGTAGCTAAAATCATTTTCCCAGTTCCCTTGGTAGAGGTTGGCATAGTGGGGGCAAAAGTAACATCCATAACTGTGCCTTTTATCTGACGATAGTGTTTGCCCAAGTACAGAAAGCTGTTTAAGTTTTATGATAAACTCCAATGGCTGTAACAAGTACTCCCTCTGTATTTATGTCTCATTATTTCTCTTTTGAAGCCAGTATTTTTTGCCACCTTATGTGCCCTCTGGCACCCTGCTCCTTTGGGACCCACAATTACCTCCACACACTCACCACATCAGTCTGCACTGATGGCGGGTACCTACAAGACCTCTCATTTTCCTGGAACCTACGGGACCAGTTTGTTGCTGTTGGGGACCTCCCATGACCTAGGAGGGCATCTCTTTTCCACATAACATCTTCCTTTGTCTAGCTTGTTCTTGCCTGGGCCCCCCCCCCGGCCTATAGGCAGGAACACTTAGTTGACCTGGGTGCCAGCTGGAGGGGTATTAATGGCACTCTGGAGGGTTGCTGGTGTGGGGGTGATAAAGGACATCATCTGGGGCTGAGCTACCTGCAAGATCTCCTGCATCCTTACTGCCCCCTCCGGCCACTCCGCTCAACTGGTGAGGGATTGCTGGAGATTCCCAGGGTATGACTAAAAACATCTGGTTCGAGGGCATTTTCATTTGTGGCCCCCACCCTGTCTAATTCTCTGCCTCATCGGGTATGTGAGTGCCTGACAGTGGAGAGCTTCAAGACTGCCCTTAAGACCCACTTATTTCAACTGGCATTTGGTACTATCTTGTAACTGATTGTTTTGTGAGTAATGGGGACTATGGAATTATGGAACAGTAATTTAATATTTTATGGTTTTAATTGTTGTTTTATTGTACAGTGCTCTGATACACTGTGAAGGGTGCTATATATTTTTTTATCTTCTCTATTTTTTATCCTCCTGCAGCCACAGTCCCGTCCCTGCCTACCTCCAGCCACCGCTTCTCCTCACCACCGACCCTGGAGTTGAGCATGTCCAGCTGGCATATGCATCTGTACCATTGAGAGGGGCCCCCTCCGATGCCCCCACCCCCGGCCAGGATCCACTACCTGCACATGCCTCTGTCCAGGCATTCGCTGGCCGGTGAAGCTGTGGCTATCAGGCTGCCGCGGACTTTGTGCTGCCATGTTTTTCCTCCTATTTTTTGTCCCCTGGAGTGCAAGCGTGCAATGACATCGTGAATGTGCCAATGTCTGCCGCACTCCACCCCTTGCTACACCACTGTAGTAGTGCCCCTAGTCATCACCAGGGTCCACTACAGAGCTGTGATTCCCTGGATCCCTCTCTGGGATGGGAGAGCAGTCCTCCGGATGCTCAATCCCATCCCTTCCCTGCCAACCCCTGACACCCTGGGCTCACGTCCGAACCCAGGTCGCCAGTGTGGTGCAAGGTGTGGCGTCCAGCACCTCAACCCTCAGCACCACCGGGCTGTGAAGGGCACTATATAAATAAAGTTTTTTATTATTATTATTATTATCTGGCAACCAGTGTGGAATTTCCTACGCATTTCTCCCACCCTCCTCCCCATTGACTTGTGCATGCTACTGGGAGACCTGGAAGGGGGCCTGATGGCACATGCTCACCCATACCATCAGTGGCACGTCCTCCATGCCTCCACCAGGAGCCCCTGCTAGAGTGGCACAATGAACACCCTATCCCTGGGAGATGAGCCTCTAGAAGCTCTGAGTCTTCCCTGCCTGACTCCACACCTGATGTCCCAGGCTAAGAGTGCACACTTGGGTCACCAGCATGCCAGAGTGATACCCCATCACTCGGTGCCACAGAGCCGACTACCAGCATTTTAATGCTGACAGACCTCCATGATGTGGAACAGTAGTATATAAAGATACAATGCCCATATAAATTAGGTACCATTGTGACTTGAGTTGAAGTTTAACTGTTTTAACTGTTTTCACATACATTGTTGTTGTTCTGAGTGACTTGGTTCTAGTCTTGCCACTGACTCCTGTCTATCTAATTTAACCTCCTATCACTTTAAAGCAGCAGTATTTGGTTAGTAACCATATCGTTTTTTTCAGCAATTTGTCTGGTAAAATATCAAGATACACATTTTTCTTTTTGTTTTGTTTTTCATTCCTGAACTAAAACATGGTATTTTGAAGTTGTTAAAATTTCCTGCTCCTGTACAATGCCCTGCATGAAAAAAATGAAATATCTTGGTACAGTGCTGTGCTGTTCACCATCAGAAACATATGGTAGTACCATCCTAATACATCCACAGTATGGATCTAGCATATACATTCAACAGCTACATTGTGAGTGAGTGGCTGCTATCTTTAATGATGTGAGTCATTAATTACAAAATTAGCTGTAAAAACTGTTTTAGCAATATCTAAGAAAACTAAAAATACACCAAGTATGAATCTTAGGATGTCTGAAATACAATTTTGCTCAAAAACAATATGATTAATTTTTTTGCAGACTAACACATATTGCTGTTTTAAGGCACTGGTGTATTTAGGGCACCATGCATGGGAGGCAGCCCCGAGTAAGCCAACATGTGAAACATTGGGGTTTTATAGCTGGGTTAGGCTCTCTGTTGGTCTGGTATGCTTTAACTTCACTTTTTAAACTTTTATTTAAGTTTGTTGAATTAAAATGCAGTACAACTGACACAGCATAACATGAACTTACATAGATCTGTACAGTTCCTATCTAATAACTGTTTCTTAAACACTTCATGCTCTTCCGTTATATTCCTGTGTTTTGGTGATGTTCTAGATATACTGTTTTAACTGCACTTTTTTATGCAGAAATTGCGCAATAAAGTATTTTGGTTGCAGTCTGGTTGCTAGTACAGTGCTTTTCTCTGTCCTCCAAACTACCCAAGTCTGCCCCTTCCATGTACCCCTGCCATCTCCATCCATACCTCTCAACCTCTTGCCTCCTGAATCAGGGACAAGGCTTAAAAAAATCAGGGACAAAGACCCAAAATCAGGGACACATCTTAAGAATTGATACTATTCGTTCAGAATGCTGATAGAATAAGAGGATTTGTGTTAAGATGCACTTTCTGAAGAAGAACAAGTCTGAATCTTTAATGTTTGACATTATTTTGTGATTTTAATCCCCACTCTGTCACAAAAACACAAACTTTACGAGGGACAGATGAAAATTTGGAGGCAAAATCAGGGACATCCCTGAAAATCAGGGACAGTTGAGAGGTATGTCTCCATCACCCATCATATCCTGGACATGTCCCCACAAATTAATTCCCCTCCAGAGGCAAGCCCCTCCAGAGACCAAATCCAATGTTGAGAGAAATTCTAGTCAGTGCTACAGGGCCTGAAGGTGATGTACATCACCCTAACAGCTGAGGCTTGTTTTCTGTTTTTATTCCTCCCTTGGTTCCTCCCACAGATGGCAACACAATGAGCCCCTGTAACATACATGGCAAAAGGCATGCACATGAGTTTTGTTTGCGAAGCTATGTTCCCTCCAGTCAGCTGAGCAGCAGTATCTTTCCCTTTAGGAAACCCAAGAGGGCAATTTCACAGTAGATTACTGTCACTCTCCTACTGAGAGGAGACAAGCATCCACTGGGATGTTCAAGTGTCCTCTCCCCGCAGGCCCTCTGCCAGATGGGGCTTATTCCGAAACCTGGGTCAGCAGCATCCCAAGCAGCTGCGCTGCTACTTCTTCAAGGGGCCGGCCTGTCATTGTGGAATTTAATGTGGTGCTGTGTGATTGCATTTCTTAAATCATTATTATGGAATAGATAGAACAAATCTAGCAACTGGATTGGCTGAGACATCTTGTTACCCATCATAAAATCCTATCACATAATCATGCGTAAGAAAAAGTCTGCCTAACAGGATTTCTTTTACCTACTTGAAATCCCTCCACACACACAGTCCAGCATAACTTTCAGAACAGCAAGCCCTATTAGCCAAAAGAGAACAAAACAGAACTAATATTTTCATAACTGTATACATGCATATAAAAACACAATAAAATGTTTTAAGAACTAGACAATATTTTATTTTGTCATTTTAATACATAAAAATGGACCCATTGCATAGTAGCGGTAATACTTTCCAGGGTGTGATACGTCATAGGATATTGTCTCTTCTTGGCTGCATTAGGCACTCGGCCTTTTGCTTTGTGCCTCACAAAGCACCAGAGGTGTGACAATATCCCATGCCATTTATTTATTTTATTGGTACTAGGAAAACCTTACCAACATACCACACCCTGTTGTATATTATTGCTTAATTAATATTTTTGTACACATTTATATATTGTTCCTGTATTGTTGGTGTTGTTTTTGTCTGATGTTTGATTACTGGTTCTGTCAAGGCATATTAAGCCTTTGGGAAGGATGCCTAATAAATAAAAAAATACCTACCCACCAATCTATCTACCTCCATTGACGGGGAATGAAGAATCCACCAACAGGGTGACACATGTCACACTCTGCTTGGTAGGCAGAGAGGAAGCCACCACCTGTGCACACTCAGTAACCCCCATTCAGTGGGAAAGGGATAGCCTTTGCCCAGGAGACACTGCAAGAGGGGAGCTGCTGCAGATGTAACTCAGGGAAATCCCTATACAGAGTCCACTAGGCCATGTGGAAGAACAGTTCTTATAAAATGGGTAGGGAAATCACTGCACTTTGATTGACTAATGAATTTGTTTGTTATTTATTTAGTTAGTTTTTGTTAACCAGTTAGATGCACTAGACAAATAAATGCCCATTTTCAGGCATGACCCAGGAGATTACAAAGGGTCAGAGTTGACAACAACAGGTGCATTCAAAACAGAGGCATTTACAAATGATAATCAGACTATATATTTAAGCAGTAATGCACAACATGGTGTGGTATATCATGGGATATTGTCACCCCTCGGGTGGTTGGACATGAGGCCGTAGGCCGATTGCATCCAACCACCTGAGAAGTTTTTTTTTTTCCAATTATTTAACCAGGTGAGACATACTAAGCTGAAAGCTTGTTTACAGGTGCAACCTGGGAGCACAGGGAAGTTAAGGGACTTGCTCAGGGTCACACAGTATGCAAGTTGGGGCTGTAGGATTCAAACCCAGGTCTCCAAATTTGCAGCTCAGAGCCTTAAACCACTGCGTTATACTGCCTCTCTGAATGACGATATCCCATGATATACCACACCCTGGAGTGCATTATTGCTATTATGAACAGGAATATAAGTTTTAGCAGTAACAAACCAAAAATCTTTTAAATCGTTCTGAAAATGTGTTTTGTGAGGTGTTGGAGGAGTACCTTTTAATAAAATAGTTCCTGGACAGCTCTGAACAGCAGGTGGCACTGTTGTAAGTCGAGTTCATGGAGGAGGGGTGTACTGTATGTCTCTCTCAAAACGTTATCTGTGGCAAGCAGGAAACAGCAATGTAATTGGGAAGAATGGACATCTTCCAGTAAGTCATCTGGAAATGTGAAACTGTCACTTGGACGGCTGTTAGTACTGTTAAGAAAACAAGTCATGGGCCGGTTTTGGATTCTTTACTGTTTTAAAAAAAAAATACTTGCTCAAGGCACGACTCGCGTCATTCTTGCCCTATACACAGATTCGACGTGCTGTGTGACTGCCGCCTAACATTACGTTTCTGTGGGGAATGGAACTGTAGGATGTTTTTGGCAGCTTGGCCGTTGTTTTTCCAGGCTCCCAGCAGCTTGTGTTGTGCTGCATTCTGTCATGGGCAGATTCATGAAGAGTTTTTTTTTTTTTAAAAAACAGCGGCGAACTGGATATCCGTCTCTGACTGTGGGAGATGAGGAACACTGCGCGGTAAGTGAGGAGGCTGGTGGCTGGAGGTTTTCTGAAGCCGTGATGGTGTAGCTCGATATCATCACGGCTTCAAAAACGTCTCGGCCAATCAGCGACATCCATTTACAATCACCAGTTCATAAATACAGAATACATGACACTGGAGATGTTGGCAAACGTGAGCAGGGTAACCTGTGAAGACAACGACTGCAGTAAGGTGAACAGTCACAATGGCAACAGAATTAGCAGCACCAGCATTTTTCTGTGACCCCATCCCCGAGTTGTGCCCCCGAGATGAAATATATAATTGGGGTGCGGGCAAAGCCCCTCACAAGAAAATACTTTTCCTAAAGTCATCGCGATGTGATATCGGCGTCATTGTGACCATTTGCCTTGCCGCAGTCACTTTTATGACATGGAACCGTGAGCAGTAAGCCTGTCATAAATGGTTTAGCTATCAAGACACTACAAAACAAACCACTGTTGCAAAGAGAGCAAACAAAACTTTAGGAACTTATAGTGGACACAAATGGAAATTAACAGGACGTGGGTTCAGGAGGGATGTGAGGAAGTACTACTTTATGGAAAGAGTGGTGGAACCTTGGAACAGTCTATCAGCTGAGGTGGTAGGTGTGAAAACAGTTAGGGGATTCAAGCAGGGCTGGGACATAATGAAGGGAATAGTGGTTATTGGGAGTGGCAGGACCAGGAAGGAGACTATAGATATGCCGGGGAGGGTTAGTACCCTGGAAGAACAGTAGACTCCAGGGATTATAAGGAACTTGAGCAGGCTGGATGGACCTCTGGTCTTTTTCTGCTGTCATTGTCTATGTTTCTATAGTAATACTTGATATAGCACACAAACCAAATGAAATAAGTAAGCTAGGCACAGAAACATACAGATGACTTAAGGAGGTGGCTGTGCCATCCCTCTTTGGAGGAGGTCACAGCCTAATTTTAGATCAACCGGTATGGAATTCTATAGCCTGGGGGCAACAACAGAGAATGCAATATCCTACAGATGCGTTCTATTTCTGGGTGTGGTCAGCAGGCCTAGATCAATAGGCGCTTTTACACACAGGTTTTTAAAATGGAATCAGCGTTACCTGTGTGGCGCCGTTGTACTCTGTTGCGTTCAGGTTCCTTTCTACACACTGCGAATATTCCGGGCAACATTTGTCTCCATTTGTTTCAGCTCCCCTAGAGTTTGCTGCTGTACAAATGTTGTTTTCTGCCTTTGTACCGGAATGGCTGTTTTACACAGCACGACAAAACAGTACACAACGGTGCAAACTGCAATAAGCAGAGATTGCGGTTTGGACGAACGTTCGCCTAGGGACCGAAACAGGTGCAATTTACACACAAGGGATGTAACGGAATACTGTTTCCGTAACAGTTATTCCGTTACATAAACCTGTGTGTAAAAGCGCCTAATGACTCTTAGTGGCTAGGCACCAGTAGGGGACTGGAGGAGACTTGTGAGTGATTGGGGGGGGCCTGGTTGTGCAAAATGTTAAAGATTACCCCTCCCAGGATTAACTCTTGCAGGGCAGCAGGAGGAAGCCATCCAAGTATAGAGTAGTAAGTACAGTGATGGGTATGGCGGTTCAGAGACATGGTGAAGTGACAGATGTTATTGTATGTAACATCCCAGTAGAGTTGGCTGAAGCATGGAATACAGACAACCCGTAGGTAAGCTCAGGAAGTAGGATACCCTGGGCTACGGCTCATCGGGCAGTAGGAGTAAGATTATTGTGGACCTTATACAATAGCCCCAACTTGGTGTTAGCTGATTTACATGTGCCCAATATATGTAGCGAAAAATTGAGGGATGGATTGAGTGTCACTCCTACTGTAAGTATTTGAAAGTGGATATCGATTCAGGAGGGTGGTCTGACAGATTTGAGTTTGGGTACACTCCCTGGAGGTCCGTGGACAGCCATATACTGACCACAGACATGCTATGGGAGTTAAAGTATAGTTCCAGATCATCTGCATGTAGGGTCAGGGTACTATGGGCAAGGGACAGGTGTATGTCATTTATCTGAAGGGAGAAGAGGAGAGACTGTCGTGTCCTATTACTTATCTCCCAACACTGACTACAGTGATTGGTAAAAGGAACATGTGGGGAAAATATGCCCAGAAGTAAAGTGTAATCTATTTTCTAAACACCCAAACACCACTGTTATTATTTTTTTACATGCCAGATCACTACAGACAATGTTCTTGGCCTGTACGTCACCTGTTACTGACACACACACATGTCTAAGAGCGTAAGTAACTGCCATACATTACTTTCTAGTTATTTTCAGCAAACCCTGAAAACTATACTGTGGAGGGTTGTCTATTCAGCTGTAGTATGAGCGAATCAGGAAGTCAAGAAGCAGAAGTCTTTTTCAGGTGCCTGCTCCAATGCATTTTTATTTACACTTTAACCTCTGTCCTCCACAAAACAACCACAAAAGGAAACAGAAGAAACTCTACTGCATTTAAGTCTCAGCAGCCGGCAGATAGGTTCTTGCTCCCCTCTCTTTCTGACTGTCTCTTTGTCAGACCTCTTGCCAGTCTCTGAGAAGTGCATTGCATTCCTGCATGCTGATCTACAGGAATGCAAGCTCTGTCCCTTTAACATATACTACACACAAATTAGGACTTTCTGATAAGGTTAGTTAAGTTTAGTCTTAATTCACTATCTCCGGTCTGGTTAGGTCTACCAGGGCATTCTGGGTTTAGTCCAAATGAAGGGTTTGTCATTCAAACCCAAGGAAATCTTACTGTATTCTGACAAATACAGTATGGTCTCACCATAAGACTGCCCCAGAGTGGAAATGGCTAATAGAACCTATGCTAATCATGGAATGTTAGGCTCGAGCTCGGTTTTCAAACCACTGTCCCTGGAATACATCCGCAACCGTCAGATTCTTTACTCCGCTTGCCTGGTACAGACACCTCGGAGAGTCCTCCATCTTTTCTTGAAGATTTAATTTTCTCATTTTTTTGAAGTCAATTTTCTGTTCATTTTTAAAGCACTGTCCTTGAGTTTACAGGTAGATTAGTCTAGATAGATTTAGTGTTATTCCGGTAAGTTTTTTTGTTTCTTCTCGGTTCGTTTAGCCGGGAGGAAACTGAACATTTATTTGCATTTTAAAAGGTAAATTTATGTATTAAAACTTTCCCTGGGCCGATTGTTTGAATTTTGGTCTTTTAAGAGAGAAACCAGGGTAACTCTCGGTTCTTTTGTTGGTTGCTAAACCGACCGCAAAAAAAAGAGAGAGAAGTTTGGGAGTTTCTGACTCACAGAAAAACCCACTTTCTGGGCTTTTCTTCTGGTTATGTCACAACCCAAGAAAAGAACCGCCCAACGGGTTTTCAGCATTGTACAGAGTGTGGGGAACTGTCTGCTAAAGCTGATCCTCACTTGGTTTGTGTTTTCTGCCTAGGGTTTGACCGCCTGAAGGCAGACTTTGAAATCTGTAAAAAATGTTCCTCAGTCAGTGCTTGATAGGCATTTGAACCAACTGAAAGAAAAAAATGTCCAAAAAGGCTGCTGACCCAGCTTCGGATAAACCTTCCTCTTCTCAAAAGGAGAAACCCAAGGAACCGGTTGAACAACCCTCTGACCAGGGTGATGTTTCCTCAGGTAAGAAGAGAACCGCAGACACTGCCACTGAACTGGCAAGTTCTGCCAAGAAGAAAAGGAAGGAAAAACACTTGGTTAAGGAACTGCAACCTACAAGTCTGTCAGTTCCAACCATAGAAGAAATAGCTAACTCTATAAGAATTCTTCAGGCGCTGCAAACCGGTACAGCAGTTCCAGTTCAGCGGCCTGGTTCACAGGCCTCGGTTCAGGACCTGGGTTCCTCCTTGATTCCCAGTTCACTTGAACAGTTTACTGAAGTTTTTGCTGAGGGGGAAGATGAGGATAATGATGATGAGGAGAAGGATTTTGGGAAACCTCTTGAACCTGATGTATCCCCTGACCCCCAGCGTTCTGACTCCCCTGATAAGGGAGCTGAGCACTTTTCTTCCCACTTTGCCTTTATGAAACAAGTGGCACAAACTCTGGACCTCTCCATCCAGGAATCTACAAAGGAGGTAGAGGAGCCAGACTACATGGAGATGATGGATGTGCCAGCAACAAAAAGGCTGTTGTTTCCCATCCACAAGTCCCTAAAGAGACAGGCCTCCAGGATCTTACGGACCTTCATGTCCATCCCTCCAGAGGACAAGAGGACAAGAGGATGGACAAGAAGTACTGGGTGACCATGTCCACAGTAGAGTTCCTCTTTGGACACCCCAGCCATGAAGGGGTGGTGCAGGCTGCTGCATGTGACAAAGCAGGTATTCCCCTGGCATCACACCCACCTGAGGAGGACTCCAGAAAAATGGACCCTATGGCCCAGTGCCTTTAGGAGGCAGTATAGCACAGTGGGTTAAGGCTCTGAGCTGCAGATCTGGAGTCCTGGCTGCTTTTGAATCCCACAGTCGCCTAGGTGCATAATGTGTGATCCTGAGTCAGTCACTTAACTTCCTAGTGCTCCCAGGTCGCATCTGGGAACAAGCTTTGGCCTGGTGTGCTACTCCTGGTTAAACAATGTTCCCCCAACTTATCCCAGGACACCCAGACAAAGGCACAGGATTTTACTTATGAGCCCACATCTGTCTTCAGTGAGCAAACAGAGGCTTACATGAAGAAGATGGATGAGTACAAGGTGGCTTATAAGAGTGGTGCTGCTGCAAAGGAGAAAGCAGCAACACCCCAGAAGTACAAGAGCAAAGGGGGCAAAGATAGAACCCATTACAGGCCCTTCCTCCAGGCTTAGGCATTGCCAGCCTGCCAATCTCAGAGAGGTTACTTCAGAGGCAGAGGCAGAAGGGGCAGCAGCTGAGCTGGCCCCAGCACTCAGCCAAGTGCACAGACAAAGCAGACCTCCTGAGGGGTCTGCCAGGGTCACCTCCCCACTTCCAGTAGGAGGCAGGTTGGCTCACTATCTCCAGGCTTGGGAATCCATCACCACAGACAAGTGGGTCCTGGAGGTAGTGAGCCAGGGGCTTGTTCTCAGTTTCAAGGTTCTGCCCAAATTGAGGGCAAGACTTTTCAGTCCTGCCAGTCTATCAGAAGCAGCTCTGTTGGAGGAGGAAGTAACAAAACTCACTCAGGACAAAGCAGTAGAGGCTGCTCCCTTGGACCAAAAGGGAAGGGGTCTCTACTCAAGGTACTTCCTCACTCTAAAGAAAACAGGGGAGTGGTGACTCATACTGGATCTCAGACATTTAAAGAGACATTTGACAAAGCCAAAGTTCAAAATGGTCACTCTGGCTACCATTCTTCCTACACTCAGGAAGGGAGATTGGCTGCCATGTCTGGATTTAAAAGATGCCTACTTCCATATTCCTATCAGGCAATCACACAGAAAATACCTCAGGTTCAGATTGCCATCAAGGCATTACCAGTTCAGGGCCATGCCTTTAAGCCTGACTTCTGCCCCAAGGGTGTTCACCAAGTGCTTAACAGTAGTAGTAGTAGCACACCTAAGGAGGCAAAGGGTGGCAGTCTTCCCATACCTGGATGACTGGCCAGTGGTACGCCAGTCTCCTCAGCAAGTAAGAGATGCACTGACCATCACTCATTACCCTGTGTACACTGGGCTTCCTGGCAAACCAGAAAAAGTCAGTGGTAAAACCAGTTCAACTCCAGGAGTTCATAGGAGTGGAATGAGACACTCTAAGAGGAAGAGCCTTCCTTCCTCAGGGTAGGGTAGACAGCCTGGTGCAGCTGGCAAGCTCCTTCCAACTACATATCCCCAGATCAGCAAGACATTTTCTTCAGTTGTTAGGACACATGGCTGCATCAACAGCAACTGTGTCAGGTTCAAGATTCCAGATGAGGGACATTCGGTTCCACCTCAGGTCTCACTGGTCTCAGAAAAGAGATTCCCTGTCAAAAATGGTACCAGTCATGGGAACCCTGCTTCAAGCACTACAATGGTGGCAGGAAAAAGACAACCTCAGGGAAGGGGTACCTTTCCTCCAACTGCCACCATCAGTGGTCTTAACAATGGATGCCTCCCTCCTAGGATGGGGTGCTTACCTAGGGGAGCACACTGTACACAATACCTTGCTCCAGCAGGAGTCCCTGCTGCACATAAACCTGCTGGAGCTCAGGGCAGTTTATCTGGGCATCCAGTCTTTTGCTTTAATGCGGCAGGGCAAGGTGGTTCAGGTCAGAACAGACAACACAACCACAATGTACTGCATAAACAAGTAAGGGGGCACAAGGTCATCCACCTTGTGCACAGACGTCATGAAAGTGTGGTGTCTGGCTTACTCCCTGGGGATCTCCCTTTCAGCGGTTCACCTTCCAGAGAAGGACAGTGTCCTTGCAGATGCCCTAAGCAGGATCAACCAGAACCACCATGAGTGGTCACAGAACAGGCAGATTCTGCAGGTTTGTTCAGAAGGTGGGGCACCCTGGAGATGGACCTCTTCGCAGCCATAAACAGTCACCAGTTGCCACAGTTCTGTTGCAGAACCTCCGCAGTGGGCACAATCCCTCTGGATACACTGCTTTTGGATTGGACAGGGAGGTTCCTATATGCCTTTCCTACATTTCCTCTGTTGCTCAGAGTACTGAACAAGCTCAGGGCTCAGCCAGCGACAGTGATCCTCATTGTTCCAGACAGGGCCAGGCAGCCCTGGTATGCCCTGCTACTGACCCTGTCAATATCCAAGCCAATCTTCCTACCCAGGAGGCATAGCCTATTGACCTCCTCTCAGGGCAGGGTCCTTTACCCCAATCTCCAGTCCCTCAGACTCAGAGCTTGGCTCTTAAGGACTTAGAATATGCTGACCTGCACCTCTTGGAAGGGGTGCTAGAGGTTCTCAGTGTCTCTAGAAAACCCTCTACTGGAAAAACTTACACTTCTGAATGGAAGAGGTTTTCCATTTGGTGCCAGCAGAAACAGATAGACCATCACCAGGCTGGTTTATCAGTCATTTTGGACTATTTGGCACACTTGCATTCCCTTGACCTAAGGCCTTCCACCCTTAGGGTACACCTAGCAGCTGTCTCTGCATACCTCTCAGCCAGAAAAGGGGCATCCCTGGCTGCTAACCAGGTATTCAAAAAGTTCTTCAGGGGCCTACTGCACTTGCATCCCCCTCACAGGGAACCCATTCCTGCATGGGACCTCAATATATGCATTGGCCAGCTAATGCAACCACAGTTTGAACCCATGTCCTCAGAAGAGCTGAAGTATGTGACTTGGAAAACAGTGTTCCTGGTATCTATCACCTCAGCCAGGAGGATCAGTGAGCTCCAAGCCTTGTCCACAGAGCCAGATTACATAGCAGTCCATAAGGACAAGGTGGTCCTTAGGACTAATAGGAGGTTCCTCCCTAAAGTGGTCTCAGACTTTCACCTTAATCAGTCCATTACCTTGCCAGTCTTTTTCAATGACCACTCCAATTCAGGGGAACAAAGACTGATAGCCTTGATGTCAGGACAGTTATAAGCTACTACTTGGATCACACAGATGGCCACAGGTAGGATAGAACCCAGCTCTTCCTGACCTATGGAGAAGTGGGGAAGGAAAAACCTGCCTCAAAGAGGTCCATTGCCCACTGGATTGGGGCATATATTCAATTTTGCTATAGAAAAGTGGGTAAAGAGTCTCCTATAGGCCTCAGGGCCCACTCTACAAGGGGTACAGCTGCTTCAATAGCAGCTGAGAAAGATATCCCTTCATTAGAACTCTGCAAAGCAACTACCTGGAAAACAGTTCACACCTTTACCAAACACTACAGCCTGGATACCCAGGCCAGGAGTGATGCCAGGTTTGGCACAGCAGTACTGCAGAGCCTGTTTCCTAAATAGGTTCTCTACCCTCCTGAAAAGGTACTGCTTGGGTAGTCTGCATTTGTCAGAATACAGTAAGATTTCCTGGGGTTTGAAGAAAAAATTACTTACCATAGTAATCTTGTTTCTTCCAAGGGAATCCTACTGTGTTCTGTGCTCCTCCCCTGCCTCCTTTACTAGAACCTATAGGCACTGTGATAGGGTGGGTGACCCTACCCCAGTTGGAAAACTGTAGTGAGGGTTAAAGCAGCTCTGCTTCAACAAAGTTTACCCCATGATGTCAAATTAGGTATATGTATAGCATGCAGTAGTCCCTGGAAGTAAAATAAAGTTGTAGTTACCTTTTCCTTCCTCTATGTAAGTCTGATGTACTTTATATTTTGTTTATCTTTGAGCCTTGCCAGCTGGCCACTATAAGGGTAGTCTTCAATCTAGTTTGTGTTCTGCAATCACCCCCCCCCAAAGAATGTGGCTTGCTGGTCTATAGAGATCACCATAAGAAGCATTACATGAGGGCTTTGCTTTTACATAAGAGTAAAAGAAACTGCCCAAGGGGTGTAATCTGCCAGCTAGCAAATGAGTAAAGCTCTCCTTACTGTAGAAACTCTGAGCATGGCAGTTTGGCTATTTAATGGGAGGATGTAACCCCCCCCCAGTACAAGTGTAACAAAGTGCTGAGCAATAAATCCAGGCAAATATACCTGTGCTAAATAGTTTGCTATTTGCAGGCTGCTGCTGATTTTAGGAAACAGTTGAGACTATATTTCTGTGAAACAAAACGTGATATAAGGAAGCATTTGATAGCTTTAGAAAAAGAGATGTGTATAAACTATAAAAGTACATGCAGGATAACAGTTAAAGGTTGAGTTAATCTCTAGAAGAATCTATGCTTTTTATGTTTGCTTGCACGCATGTGCAAGAAACATAGTGCTATCATCCGAGTTTTTGGAGGTGTGTCGCCCCCTCTTCCAATTCAGTCAGTGTGTTGGCAGGCGCGGCCCTTGTAAGCCAATGCATGCTGGAGCTGTCTATGACAAGCTCCAAAATGCAGTGGCATACAGTTGAAAGGGGGAGCTACGCTTCAGTGAGCAGCGATAAGATATCGCCTGCTCATGCGCAGCTCCCCCTACACACACACATACACACACACACACGTGCATGCATACTGCGTGCCCCCCACGCACACACTCTATAGCCGACGGGGTGGCTAATCCCCTGGCCGCTGTGCCAAGGCCCCCCCAAAGTTTCCAATGCCACGCTTGGTGCCTACCCCAGCATGGCAAGTTATCGATAGCCGGCGGGGATCCACTGTCACCCCCGAGTGGTTGGTGCCACGCTGGGAGCCCATCCCAGCGTGGCAACTGATGCTATGGCCGACAGGGTGCCCAATCCCTGTCAGCTTCATGCCTCAAGTTACTCCTTGTGCCACGCTGGGAGCCCACCCCAGCATGGCAAACGCCCCGCATCTTTTAAAAACAAACCCTGAAAAGCAAAACGGTCCCACGCAGTCTCCCTGCCCCCCACAACCCGCACTCCACCCACTGCGACCCTGCCTCCCCACACCCCCTCACCCCATACTTACCTCCGGAGCTCAGCGTGACGATCTTCGTGGACCGGGAACATATCTGCACTCTTCAAAGCCGACCGCAAACTGAGGAAATGCTGGTAAGCTGTATAATGGGCTAGATGGGTTTTTCAACTTTGTTTATTTTTTGGATTTTGCACCAAATTTTCAACATGGGGTTTTTGGGACCCCCTCCTCATGAATTCTTGCACTGTCATGGCGTTACTCGGGCCCGAAGGGTGATTTCGCAGCCACTGCGTGAAATCACCTTTCCAGAATGATTAACAAAATGACACTGCCAGTGTTCATAAGGTGGGCTGTCAAAAAGACTGTTTTGAAAATTTGGTGGAAAAATTCTTAAAAATGACTGTTTTATGAGCGTGCGTTGCGCAGTTCCTATGCACGCTCATAAGTTCGTGAAATTTCAATATTTTCACTCCAGATTTTCAACATTGCCATTTTACCACACCTTCTTATGAGCAGTACAGCTGTCATTTTTCACATCTCACCCAAAACGTGTTTCCGCCCATGTAGCACACAATGGCACAGTCGGTGTGCGAAATCAATGTACAGGACATATTAAGAAAATCACAGTGACACTGTTCATGAGCAGAGGTCTTAAAATGGCTATGTTGAAAATTTGGTGAAAAAATTCCTAAAAATGACTGTTTTACAAGCGTGCGTTGCACAGTTCCTACACACGCTAGTAAGTTCACGAAATTTCAATATTTTCACTCCAGATTTTCAAAATTGCCATTTTACCACACCTTCTTATGAGCAGTACAGCTGTCATTTTTCACATCTCACCCAAAACGTGTTTCCGCCCATGTAGCGCACAATGGCGCAGTCGGTGTGCGAAATCAATGTACAGGACATATTAAGAAAATTACAATGACACTGTTCATGAGCAGAGGTCTTAAAATGGCTATGTTGAAAATTTGGTGAAAAATCAAAAATGACTGTTTTACAAGCGTGTGTTGTACAGTTCCTACGCACGCTCGTAAGTTCGCAAATTTTCAATATTTTCATTCCAGATTTTCAACATTGCCATTTTACCACACCTTCTTATGAGTAGTACAGCTGTCATTTTTCACATCTCACCCAAAATGTGTTTCCCCATGTAGCGACAATGGCGAGTCAGTGTGCAAAATCAATGTATCGGGACAAATTAAGAAAATCACAGTGACACTGTTCATGAGCAGAGGTCTTAAAATGGCTATGTTGAAAATTTGGTGAAAAAATTCCTAAAAATGACTGTTTTACGAGCGTGCGTTGTGCAGTTCCTATGCATGCTCGTAAGTTTGCGAATTTAATATTTTCACTCCAGATTTTCAACATTGCCATTTTATTACACTTCCTTATGAACAGTTCAGCTGCCATTTTTCATATGTCGCCCAAAATGTGTTTTCGCACATGTAGCGCACAATGGTGCTGTTGGTGTGGGAAAGCAATGTTTGGGACAGATTAAGAAAATCACAGTTACTCTGTTCATGAGCAGAGGTATTAAAATGGCTATGTTGAAAATTTGGTGACAAAAGTCCATAAAATGACTGTGTTATTAGTGAGCATTGCGCAGTTTCCACGCACCCTCGTAAGTTCATGACTTTGTAATATTTTCAGTCCAGATTTTCACCAGTGGCATTTTTCCACACTTCCTTATGAACAGTACAGCTGTCATTTTTCACAACATGGCCGAGTGTGTTTTCACACTTTCAGTGCAGAGATGCGTGGTCGCTGTGGGAAATCATTGTTCGACAGATAAAGAAAATCACAGTGACACTGTTCATGATCGGAGGCACCAAAATGCCTGAGTTGACAATCTGCTGTAAAAATCCCCAACCTAATTATATTACGGTGTGCGTTGCACAGATTCTATGTATGCTCGCTACTCACCATTTTTTAAATATTTTACTGCAGATTTGCAACATTGCCATTTTTACACCTCCACATGAACAGTACAGCTGTCATTTTTACATCCTGTTCGAATGTTTTTGCACCTGTGGTGAAATACACGTAGTCGCTGTGCATAGCAGCCTGCTAACAAACTGATATTCCCCTGTTCATGAGGTGGGGTCACAAAAACATGTTGAAAATTTGGAGTGAAAATACCAACGAATGCCTGAGGTATTAGGGTTTCCAACCATAACGCCTAACCCTGTAGAGAATGACAGGCATCAGGGCGTGACTTGGGATTCTTGCCTGTAATACTTATACCATTCCACACGCTGCAGCCAGTGAGAGGCATCGAGATATGCCTTGGACTCTTTGCCCCCAAAGTTCACCCCATTCTCCTATATTGCACCCATCTCACCATATTTTCTAATGGAATGGGGTGCGCATAAGGGCCAAAGACCCCAAGGAACACCGTGACACTTGTCAGTGTCTGCAGGGTGGGGTGTGGTGAAATGGCGTGGCCGTTATGCCTGACAACCCAAAGGCACACCCCAATGCCTGTCACTCTCTGCAGGGTGGTGGTGGGGTTGGCTTCAGTTCAATACTTCACTGCCATTCCTATTATGCAGCTCTGTAACTTCTACACTACCACTGCCAATGCCAGCAAGCAAACATTCGGCATTGACAAATGCTTATTAAAGGTAGTTTGTACCTGGAAGCTGGGAGTTCAGAAGCTTCTGGGTCTGTGTTTCTGCTGCTGCTATTTCAGCAGCGGCAGCCATTTTAGAAAGATGTTCCCTTACAGAAGGGCTGGCCCTTAATTGCATTAGTATATAGGGAAGGCTTGGGTCTTTTCCTGCCAGGAAGTGATTAGTTTAGAGGGATGAACTTTCTGAAAACGATATTTGCTTGTATGTTCTTGTGTTATGCTTTTGTAAGGGGTTTAGCATTGTGTAACAACTGCCCCTATATATGTATCCTGTATATTTCTTTGAAAATAATGCAGTTGTGTGAATTATAAATCTGGTATTCCTCTAATTGTTTAATAGAACATGACTGATAAATCATGTGACACCTGAGCTGTATATTAGGGATGCTCAGGTAACCTACAATTAGTTTTACTTTGGGCTGAGGAGCAGAGAGGAACCTCAGGGAGAAGCAGTGTGGAGCCAGAGAAGCAGCCAAACCTGAGAGAGACATGCAGTGTTAAATTTACTGAGATCCTGGTCACCCAAAGGTGAAGGTGAGGCAAGCTTAAGGTGGAGCTCAGGTTGAAAGTCCTGTAAAGCCTAAAAGCAAGGAGGCATCACTGTGGCCTGGGATTGGCCCTGGACCTCCAAAGGTCAGGTTTGGGCTACCTGGATGCTAGAAGCTGCTCACCTGGAATTTACCAAAGGGAGAGAACTCAGACTGGCGAGAAGCTGCAGAGGCTTGAGTGGGCAGATACTCAGACTGCAGAGGAACTTGCAGAAACCCAGGGGGTATTGGCAGGGTGACCATACCATGCGATGAGTTCAGTTCCTGGTCTCTAGAGGGCATTGTAAGGTCCAGCTGCAGTGTTCTAGTGAGAGGTCTTCTAGCTAAACTCCCAGCCCACACTCTTTATTGTTTTTCTTATAGTAACCTGACAAAAGTTTACATCTGAAAATGTCATCTGTACAAACCTGGCAATAAAACAGCACCCCAGGGTGTTTTACACGATATTTTATGATTCCTGCTGTCTTCCTGAATTGAACCCCACGACAGGCACTACAACACAGCTGTCCATGCTGTTTAAAACCAGCAAGTGTTTCTCTATTGGGCTTAGTGACCTGAGTTTTAGTTTTGCCCACATTTTTAAATAGAGGGGATTATTAGGTGTTGGGTGTTGTTAATTAAGTTAATTATTATTAGTGTAGTTTAGATAGCTTGTTATTATGCATGCTCCATAAGAATCTGACAGTTACAGGATGTATTCCAGGGACGGTGGTTTGAAAACTGAGCTTGAACCTAACATTCTGTGATTAGCATAGGTTCTATTAATCAGTTCAGCTCCAGGGCAGTCTTATGGTGAGACCATACTGCATTTATCAGAATACAGTAAGATTCCCTTGGAAGAAACAAAATTACTATGGTAAGTAATTTTTTCTCATCACCTCTTACCATACCTAGAAACTGTACTGGGCAATTAGTGTATACTCAACAATCCTGGAATTCCTTTATTACAGTATATAATCACAGAATTTTCTGCAAATCTTGCGTCCTACCGCAGGTGATATGTAGTGCAGCAGAATTCCTTATTGTTGGTGATCTTTTTATTCAAAGTCCATGAGAAATATGAATACCCACACTCATGG
Organism: Neoceratodus forsteri; assembly: GCA_016271365.2. Lineage (NCBI taxonomy): Eukaryota > Metazoa > Chordata > Ceratodontiformes > Ceratodontidae > Neoceratodus > Neoceratodus forsteri. Next base: position 34,438,134 of record JADMNL010000037.1, on the reverse strand, counting down.
ATTTAAGAATCTGATCAAATAAATATTAACAGTATTAGTTCAGTCACAAACGAATGGAAACTATGTTATGGGAGTTCTAGTTCCTGGGATAAATCTGTAATGGATCTTAGATTACGTAATCTTGGAAGGAAAACTACAGTTCCCAGAGCTAAAGCAGGGATTCTTTAACCTGGTTTGAATGCCAGAAACATGTTTGAAGTGGTAATACATAGTCTTTAGTGTTTCTGAAAGTTGTAGCTCACAATATGTTATTAGAGTAGGACTTAGATTTTAGGATCTCTTAAGCAAATCACCCTAAATATATATGTTAATTAGTAACCAATATCAAATTAAAACCACAAACAAGGAAATACTTTTTTTCCTGCGCAATACAAACAAAATCAAAACTTAACAATATGAGACAATTTAAAACCTTCACTGTTTAACATGTTTAATACAATTGTTGTAATACATACTAGAAATACAAACCTACAAATAAACATTGTACTCTTTCACAGACATGAACAAATAATACATTGAGACTATAAGGACACTTAACTGAAACCACAAGCCACTCGGTAACAGTCATCAAATTACTGACACAAACACTGCACAAAGGAAAATGAACACTACAAAATGGAGAAGGCAGAAGTAATGAAATATTTTTGGCTGATAAACCAGACCTGGCGGAATTCCATGTTTGTATTCAGATGACCACCGTGGCAGGTGTCAGGCATTTATCTGTTACATGTGCTTTTAAGGCTCTTTTTGAAAATGTATAACAGACAGTCAAGTCAGACTAAAACTGTGAACATTTTTTTTTCCAAATTTCAGTCTTGGCATTGCTTTCCTGCATTATTATTCCAATATTTTCTGGGGGTTTGCCTATCCTGTGGGTTCGGGCTTCTGTTCTTGCTCGTAACGTGTGGCCCAAGAGTGGGTTTTATTTTATGACACTGTTGTATTGGCAAGGAGAGGACTGGAACTTTTTTCAGCGTGAGCTTACAAGTTATGGAGAATTACACAAATGCAGACTGCAAGAGAAAGAGAGAGAATGCAGATTTGTTTATAATAAAAATATGTACAATTTACAAACAGTTACATTTTGTTCTGTATATGCCAGTTCATCATGCACACTTGCTGGCTTGTCAGAGGGCTGTTTCACTATGAGTCCTAACTGCAACTTTTTTGCCATAGTTATGCCTCTGATAACATTTTGGACTTTGAAACCAGTTAGATGGTAGATCCCTTTACTGCTGTCTGCTATCAGTAGTGCTTTCCAGTCTTTTGTAGAAGTAGAACAAATGTCCTGCAAAAAAGGAAAGGTGGTTCAGATCATCCCAATTTAGTTGATTCTTTCAAAAATTGACTTCTGCATGCAGCATAAACTTTGTAGACCGGAAATGTTTAGAGATTGTTTCCCTGTACATACAGCTGGCAGGACTCCTGTAGTCCTCTGAAAAACTGGGTCATTAAGGAATCTGCTTGCAATGGAATAATAATTATGATTTTGCCAGCAGAATCATGACACCCTATTAATCCACTCCAAGGAATTGGGAAAGAGAAGAGTGGCTACCATTATTTGGCCTGTTTTACAAAGGGGACTGGAAGCCCACCCCTTTTTTCCCATGGAGCTTTTCCTTGCGCTCCGATTCTACCCAACGGCACCCCTCAACCCTGTTACAAACTTTCTCATGGACTTACTGGTTATCCACCACTTACCCAGGACCATATATTTGTGGGTGGTCTGCCTTGTTGGTCATGTGTGAGCCTAAGGGAGAGGCAGGCATAGGGCAGATTGCGGCTTTTCCCTTCAATTTTGGTTTTCTCCCCAGGGATGCCGGCATGATACAACTCATGCACGCGTGCATGCTGGGCATCCAGAATCCACCCCTCCCCTCTCATGTGCATCCCATCTGTGCTCCCACCTGGCTGTACCTGGGAGACCAGGGGGCAGTCACGCAGTGGGAGCGGTATCCCCCTTTTCTGAGGAAGGAATGCAGTCCTTGGGATGCTCAATCCTAATCAGACCTCAGTGGCTTGCGCTCATTCCTGAACACAAGTCGCTACTCGAGCGTTAGCGCTACTGCTATGCTGATGGGCTGGCTTACCAGCCCATTTTCCACCAACTACTTCATACTACCAATTAACTTCCCTTTCTTTCTTAGGGTTGCTACCCTAAAAAAGCTGAGTTTGTTGTTTGTAACTGTTTGCTGCAGTCTATCACTGGGGATTATTATTGTATTGTACCGGTTCAAGGATGGGGTGATTCCTGTGTAGAGGTGGGGAAGTACTGCATCCTAAAGAGGTTGTATCTTACTGACCCCAGGTCTACTCAAAACTTCCTCTGGGTGGAGGCTCCATGCAATTAATTTAACACTTCGTATATCACCCCCTAATTAGGGGTTTAGTGACCCATACATACTTATATTTTGGCTATCTAGCCACTGAAACTTTGAAATTTGGTATGCACAGTCTTAGTCCTAGAGGTCAGTTGTTTGCCAGTGTTGATGCAAGTCAGTTTGACTGTTTTTTCTTTTTATGTTATCTCTTTTTACCTCCTCTGGTTACCTGGTCTGCTCCCCTGTCCTTGAATCCTCTAGGGATTCCAGCCGCCATCTGCCTCTACAGCAACCAGCCTGGTACCCTACTCCTGTGGCTTACCCCCCACAGTGGGGCAGCAGGGAGCCCCCAACTCCCCACAGAACATGGATCCAGATGGGTGCAATGTGCCAGCCACAGTGAAACTCGTGGATGGCCATCAAGCTGCTCGAAACAGGTGCCATACCTTTTTCTTGGCTTCTTCCCTCAGAGCCGAGGGTGTGCAATGATGCCGATGGAAGGGAGTACACATGCATCTGCACGCACTTCCTCCTGATGTCTGCCCCCAGCTTCTCCCTTATGCACAGTGGAGCATCTTGTCCCCCAGCCTCTGCCAGGAGGCAATCCTGCGCCGACTGTCATGGACCCTCTCCCTGGAGAAGGAGAGCAGTCCATCGGATGCTCAATCCTTCTCCTTCCCTGCCAACCCTCAGCGACCTGTGCTTGTTCCTGAACACCGGTCGCTGGCATGGTGTGAGGTGTGGTAACCAGTGCCTCAGCCCTCAGCACCACTGGGCCAGCTTCAGTTTGACTGTTTTAAAGTTATTAAATAGTGAATTTATGTAAAAATTCCTGTTTTTAGTCCTTTTTTGTTCACCAATAATGAAAAAATGGGCAGGGTTAAAAAGGAATTCTGACAGCAATGAAAGTGGTTACAAAACATTGGCTGAAAGATATTATACCAACAAGACAAGAGTAGCAGTGAAAGAGCCAGTAGAAAGAGAGAGTATTAGGACCAGTCCTCTTCAATGTCTTTATAAGCGACATTGCAGAGGGACTGGAAGGAAAAGTATGTCTCTTTGCAGATGACACAAAGATCTGCAACAGAGTTGATGCACAAGGTGGGGTGGAAGGGATGAAAAGGGACTTGGCAAGGTTAGAAGAATGGTCACATGTATGGCAGCTTAGATTCAATGCTAAGAAGTGCAAGGTAATGCACCTGGGAAACAAAACCCAGGGAAGAGTACACAATGGGGGTGAGATACTAACAACAAAAAAATGGAAAGGGACCTGGGGTAGTCATATCAGATGACCTAAAGGTGGGCAAGCAATGTGAGAGGGCAGCAATGAGGGCTGGGGGGATATTGAGATGCATAGGGAGAGGCATCACCAGTAGAAAACAAGAAGTTATTATCCCTCTGTACAGACAGCTGGTCAGACCCCATCTGGAGTACTGTGTGCAGTTCTGGAGACCCAGTCTTCGTAAAGACATAGACAGGATGGAAGCTGTCCAGAGGAGGGCAACTAAAATGGTGCAGGGTCTGCACCAGAAGACATATGAAGAGAGACTAAAGAAGCTTAATATGTATAGCCTCGAGGAAAGGAGGGAGAGGGGGGACATGATAGAAACTTTCAAGTACCTCAAGGGAATCAACAAAGTCCAAGAGGGTAGCATCTTTCAAAAAAGAGGTAAGAACAGCAAGCACAATTTGAAGATGGGGGTGGCTCAGAGGTAATTTAAGGAAGTATTTTTTCACAGAGAGGTTGTGGATGCATGGAACGGCCTTCTGGAGGAGGTCGTGGAGTCAAAAAACAGTGGTGGAATTCAAGCATGCATGGGACAGTCATAAGGCAATTCTAGGGATGGGGTAGGAAAAAGTAGGCTGCTGGTTAACTAGGATCTGCAGCTTATCCAGTAGGCAGGGAAATGGGCAGACTGGGTGGGCCAAGCGGTCCTTATCTGCCGTCAAATTCTATGTTTCTATGTTTCTATGTTTCTATGAGCTACTGACACCTCAAAGAAAACTTTGAAAAACATAATAATTAGGTAAAATTCTGCTTGTATTTCTTATATATTCTAGATTTCTCCTCCCCATTATTTATTACTGAGAAAATGTGCATGAATACATGATTTCTATCCCTTGCAGATACTTTAAAATTAATCTGCCTCTGTAGCTTACTCCCTGCTTCAAGTCATAATGCTCTGTTGTGACACCACAATCTGTTGCCATGAGAGTAACTGTGATGTCACAAGCAGTGCATTATGACCTCAGGTAGGGAGACAGCAACAGAAATAGTTGAATTCTTCAGAAGCAAAAAGCCTGTTTTCATGCCAATGACCTCAGCAATAAATAATGAGGAGGAGGAATAAAGAACTAATGTGAAATACAAGCTGAACTTTATCTAAATATTATGTTTTGTTAAAATTATCTTGAAGGTGGCAGCTGCTGTTTAAGAGAAGTGAGTCAGGAAGTGCAGGCAGATTACGGAAAAAGGTACGAGGCGCAAACAGCATCACTTTAATTAAACCACAGCAATAAAAAAAATCTGTTTTTTTGTCAGACAACTTCAGAATAGTAAACAGATTTGGAAAAACTGATTTGGCAGTCTCTTTACATCAGTTATAAATTGAAAATTAAGCAAAGTAATTTGCATTCGATAACTGCTCTGAAAGGTCTTGCTTCTCTAAGCAGTAGGGACCTTACCTTGCAGCTCCAGGTTAACTTAGACTGTGTTAGGTCTTTCTTCCTCATAGTTTCTTAGGCAATCTTTGGTTTCTTCTCAGAGTTTATATTGTCAAGATTGAGAGAGTTCTCCTTTTCTGCAGCGTTCTATTGGTTTTTATTGATTTTGTGATCTGACCTCCCTAAACCTTTGGTATTCAGAACATTGCACCCAATTAGCTGTTCCTACTAAGTGTGCAGAGACAGACAAACAAGAAGAACTAAAGTTGGAAAACATTAACTTATTCTTGTGTTCAGTGTTGATTTATTCTTTAATAAACTCCCATTTTTTAGAGATTTCATTTTTCCCCTAAAAAATGGGACATGCTTCTGATCCAGTCACAGTGGGAAAACATTTGCAAGCAGGTTAAGAACATGAAGTTTATTATAGCTTTACTTAGTCTCAGAAAAGGGAAACACCAATCTGAGGCCCCTTTTACCCATCTCTGGTGCTGTCCTGGTGGGTGTCCAGATGGAAATAAAAGAACCCAAGGTACTTTTTGCAAGAGTAGGGGGTTTCCCTTGTGTCCTGGCCAACAGTCCCCTTCCCATAAAACTGGTTCATGCAATTCTGTAAGGCCGTGTGTGCCTGTTGGTGTGCAAAGTGACTGTCATTATACATTCTGTCACTTCTCTACCAGTCTAGCATTGCTTGTAAAGCACTTTGGGATACATTGTGTATGAAAATCCTCCTCAGAAGGGAGAGAAACAAGGCTGGGGCCCCTTGGTCACAATATGTTCACACTGAAAGGGATGGCTGAGAAACTGACAGGCAAGAACTAATTTTTACATACACCGGCTGTGTAAATTTAGCCATGCTCTCTCTCTCTCTCTCTCTCTCTGTTGAATAAATTAACAGCTCACTCTTTATAGTTTGAGAACAAACTGCCTCAGTATATTTAAAAGAATGTCATAGTTAAGTGTAATTTCCTATCTGGCTTAATTTTACAGTATCAAGTCTGATGTATGCTAATTCAGAGCAATGTATAGGATATGTATATATTTTTTGCATGTGATCACTGGAAAACCAATTAAATCATTTAAGTAAAAAAAGGTTAAAATAAATATTTATTGTATATATTCGGAGTAACATCTTTGAGCAGAGCTAGTTTACAAAAGTTCCATGTCAGAGATACAGTAGTATCTAGTTATAGTACTGTGAAGAAACGTGAATAAAAGGATCATGCGAGATCCGAGAAACATTTACATTTACATAATACAAAGTATCACTCAGAAACTAGTTCCTGTGCTCAAGAATAACACTAGATGCAGCAGCAGGTGATGCATTGTCTAAGGTTTAAGCAGTTGCAGGGATGTACCTTTGTCTACAGTAATCCAGGCATGTCAGGTAGCACAACCAGGGGAGACATTAGAAGGACTTGTCTAGTGGTTGCACTGGCATACGCGCTGTAGAGTGAGGTAAACATGGATTTGTGTCAGATTTTTATTTCTAACCTCAGCAATCCCTCCATTATGTTGTTTACACTCTTAAGAGCAGCTGACACCTTTGGGAAGACTTTGGAAAACATAGTATTTAGACACAGTTCAGCTCATATTTCATATATCTTCTGTAGATTTCTCATCTCCAGTTATTTATTACTGAAGAAATTCTCATAAAAACAAGACTGTAATTCCTTGCAGTTCATCAGTCACTAAAGGAATAATGCATGACAGGGTGTGTGTCGTGCTGGGATAACGCCATGCCTGCGGGGGGTTGGGCACGAGGCCGCAGGCCGTGAAGGCCCAATGCCCCAGGCGCATGCTATCCCAAACGATACACACCCCCTGGAGTGCATTATTCCAATTATACAATGGCTCGTTGTTGTACAGAATAAAAAAAATAATTTTAAAGATGTTTTTGTGTGGAAAAATATTTTGGTTTTTAAGAGAAGATGAAACAATCAATCAAAGGGTCAAGCTCCATAAAACAATCAATCAAAGGCTCATCTACATGGTTTCACAGTGCTGAGACTAGACCTGTGGCGACGTGCTGGGATAACGCCATGGGTCCAGCCCCAAACTGACCAATCACAGTCCAAGATTCTTTCTTGCCATTGTATAATGTAACGTATTCCCTACTTGAAATTTTAATACTCTGTTGTGATGTCACTCTGTTGCCATGGAAATTGCTGTGATGTCACAAGCAGAGTATTATGATATCAGGTTGGGAAGAAGCAAAAGGAGCTAATGAACCCTCAAGAAACAAAACTCCTGTTTTCATGCTTATGACCTCAGTAATAAATATTGGGGAGAAGAAATACAGAGCTAATGAGAAATATAAGCTGCTTTGTGTTAATATGTTATGTTTTTCAAAGTTCTTCTTGAGGCGTAGGTTGCTTTCTAAGCTTCTCTTCCCAGCATAAAGAGATGCCCTGGAGATAGAATCATATGCAAATTATAGAACTTGGAATGTAGGTTCAAACTCTGCTCTCGTGTCATGCTCCACTCTAGGCAGTTACCTCAGATTTGTTTCTCTGCTTGAAGTGAGCAGTTGCCCCAAAGTCAGCACTGGTATTTCTGGTCTCCAGGTGAGTTATCGTTTTTGAAAGTTTAGTTTCAACCATAATTTAGCTTATTTTCAATAACTCTGTGTTAGTTAGGAAGTTATTGGGAATTTTGTGATTTTTAGCAGTTTCTCCGATTCCCAGGAACTGGAGAAGACACGATAAAGCATGGTTCCTGTCTTTAGGGAACCATATTTAAATTGTTTGTTTTTATGCAAAATATTACCTCTCATGCTTTATTGCAGTTTTTCCTCTCTAGACAGTTGCGGTTCCTGTTTTTAAGGAACTGGATTGAACTTACAACTGTATTCAAATTATAACCGCTTAATTTTCACTGCCTTGCAGTTTCTGGTTATTCTATAGTGGCTCTTAGTAAAAGGAACTATATTTTTCAAACAATCTTGATTTGTTTCACTATTCAGGGAACTGACTAACATTTTGTATTCTCAAAGGTCTTCAGAAATTGGCATGTCTGATAGATCAAAGAAAAGAACAGGATCAGCAGGCTTTTGAAATTGTCAAATTTGTTCCAGCTCCTGGCAAAAGCAGAATGCCTTGAGTGGGTCCAGATCATGATTGTGCCTAAAAACAAAAAAGAAAAGGGCTAAAAAAAAAGAAAAGCATTTATGGCTTCTCAGTCTGCCTTCATGTCACTGAAAATATCAAAGGCTCTGAGGGAGTTCCTAATGATGGTTGGAAATGTGCATCAGAGGGTTCATCTTCTCAACAGCAGTCCCTGGCAACTGGAACAGTGAAAAAAGGTATAGCTGCTCAGCCATCAGATAAGTATGGTGAAGATGGTAATGATACCAGAGTCTCCAAAAGGGGGAACCCTTAGTCAAGTGATGTCAAAAAGATAGATAGGAGAGCCTCAGAGAAGGCACTGGAAACAGTGTCTACCAAAAAAAAAACAGAAAAGAATGTCCTTACCATTCCTGAAAATGGAAAGGAGCAGGCTTTTTACTAAAAACAGATGCCCTCCTCGCACAACATCGCAAACATGTGGCAATTTTTCCTAGGCCTTGCAGGTCATTGGAAATTATTTTATGAATATGCCCACTCCCCACCACCACCACCACCAGGATCAGGCCTATCTGCCTGTGGAGGAGGAGGAGAAATAAATGTATTATGAAGACAAGGAAGGTGAACCTATTGAACTAGATGGTTCACCTGACCAGAGCGGCAATTTGGCTCCCTTCCAAGGCCTACAGGGAACTGTTTATCTTTTTCCTCCTTTGTTAGGAGAATGGCAATTGCCCTCAACATCCCCCTCAGTAGGCAGAGGAGGATGAGGAGGAAGCAGAATTTATGGACGTGATGGGGTTAGCTCCTACAAATGAGGTTACTTCTTCCCCTTCACAAATCATTACAAAAAGCCACTTCAAAAATCATGTTTGCATCTACCTCAGCTGTGGCTATAGACAAAAAGATTGAAAAAAAGTATCAGGCAGGCAGATGGGGTGGTGTGTGGGGGGGTGGAATATCTGTGTGCCCACCCTGATCATCAATGTGTAGTTCAGGCAGCTGCTTGAGAGAGGGCTAAAGTATCCTTCTCTGCACAGCCCCCTGAAAAGGACTCCAGAAAATTGGATACCATGGCCAAAAAAGTTTACAAATCAGCTTCACTGCTCAGCTTACTTGACCTATACAGTCCAGTACTAGAAGGCACTGTGGAATACAATGCTGATGCAGGCTGAAAAGGCTAATGGTTCCCAGGTTACCCAGCCATTGCCAGTGGGGGGAAGGCTGGCCCACTACTTCCAGGAATGGGTAAACATTACCACAGACAAGTGGGTTGTGGAAGTAACGGGTCTGGGGTTGTCCCTGCAGTTCAAAAACTTTACAAAGCTGCAGAATCACAAAGGTTTTCCAGCAGAAAGAATTCTGCTGGAACTGTAGGTATTCAGTTTCAGTTTATTGATCGACTATGATGTTATTAGCATTCAAAGTCATGACAAATATAAAAAATAGCACACTACAAAATGTTTAAAAATACAATAAACAAAAACAAACAGCGGACATATATATAATAAATATAAGCAGCGTTATAAGGCAATATATTTACACAGTATTTTCTCATTTTGTTTTACCAACTGAGTATTTATCATTCAAATACAATATACAGGACCTGAACCAGGTGGCTAAAAAAGGTAAATTGTATATATGGCAGTATAATCCCTAGATGAGAGATGACATAAAAGGTTAGAATCCTATTACTGTCGATGGGATCATTTCTAAATCTGAGTGGGACTGTCCTTCAAAATTCTGAAATGTTTTTTCTTGATTTTAACAATGGATGCTATAAACTAAGCTATCATTGAAGCATCTGCTTGATTTTTAGGATGAAGAAGTATAAATAACCTATCATAATTGGTATTTGCATAAGTTTTCAAGAAATTCAAAAGAAAATTGTTCCTTGGCTTAGTGTACAATGGGCAAATATTAATATATGGGAGAGTGTTTCCTCATGCCCGTTCTTACATCTACATTGTTATGTTTTACTTTGATCATCATTAGGAATATCTATTCTATTATACATATTTAGAGGTTATCAATTCAAACCTAGTCCAGGAAATTAATTTCCTCTCATCAGGGATAATTGACAATATTAGATAATCCTCCATGCAGTGGTTCATTTTATTAACTTTAAACCATTCTGCACAGTTCTGGTTCCTTATTTTTTATAGATCAAGACTTCTTGCTTTCTCAAATAGCTTCTCTTTTATTAAAGTCCTAAATTTCAACGAGATATTAATTTTTCTATTATAATATTACCATAAATGGAACAATTCCACTTTCCTCAGATTGTTAAGCAAAGCTGATAACCATTTGGATTTGTGACCATCTTTTAACCATGCAATTTTTTTGTTTAGACAAATGTAAGGGAAATTATTGAATTTGTTGTTTATTATCTTTAACCAATAGGAGCGAAGACTCAGCTCTGTGAAAGACTGAATGGGGATCCTACCCAGCTCAGCTCTCACCATAGCATTTGCCGTAGAAGAAACGGCAAGCAATGCCTTATAATACTATGACAGAGCATTTTCAAAACCTGGAGTTATCTGATATCCCCAAACTTCAGCTCCATACAGTAAAACTGGGTTTATCTTAGCTCTCCCACTTTCAGGGCAGGGGTAATTGAGTTACCCCCATATTTTAAATTAAATTTCAATAAGGCTCTTACAATTGTCCTTGCTTTTAGGTTTTGATCCCTTTGGTGTAGGATCCAATTAGATGTACGAGTGAACTTTACTCTTAAATAGAGATAATTGTCTACTATTTCATTTCAATTTTCTCCAAAATAGAAATTAGCTTTTCAATATTTACTTTGCTTACTAAATATAATTATTTTGGTTTTATTTAAATTTATCTTTAATTCCAGGAGGTCACACTTCCTTTTAAAGATATTGATTTTCTTTTGCAGTCCTACTTTTGATAAAGCAAACAGGACAATATCGTCTGCATAAGCTAATGAGTGCAGGGTATTCTGTTTAATTTTTGGAGCATCCAGTTTCATCTCCCTGTCAAAATGCATGATATCATTGATATATATATATATATATATATATATATATATATTGAACAGTAGGGGAGCCATCAGGCATCCCTGCTGAACACCTCTATGGGTGTCAAAGTATTCAGTAAGATTTCTGTTATTATCATATCTTATGGATGATTTAGTACCAAAATGGAGTAAACAAATCATAAACAATGATCTGTCAATCATTTCTAATGGTCTTTTCCATAATTTTTGCCTAGTTATGGAATCAAATGCAGATGAGAAGTCTGCAAATATAACATAATTTCATTTTCCTCCAGTGAACATATTTCTCCAATAGGTGTACAAACACAAAAATATTATCAATAGTTGAAAATCCTTGTCTAAACCCCACTTGGGTAGGTGCTAATATGTTGTTTTTTTTCCCACCCAGTTGGTAAGTCTATCTAACAAGAGCCTTGAGAATATTTTGGAGACTACATTTAGCAAACTAATTGGACAGTAATTAGAGGGGTCATGAACCGACCCTTTTTAATGTATTGGGATAATAATACAAAGCTAAATGTCCCTCGGGTCTGGGCTCTAAAATGCTTTACCTATCTGCCCCTGCCATCACCTCCCCTCTGACCGCTCTCTTCAATCTCTCATTCTCGCTTGCTTCAGTCCCAACCAATTGGAAATGTGCCACTGTTATCCCCCTCCCAAAAGGGGTGACCCCTCTACTCTGAGTAACTACCGCCCTATCTCCCTACTCCCCATCCTGGCTAAAATTCAAGAGCTACTTGTGCTCGACCAGCTCTCCTCCTTTCTCGACGCCTCTTCCTTCTTCATACCCTACCAATCGGGATTCAGGAAGATGCTTTCCATCATCACCTCCCTCCTCAGGCTCACTGACACTGTTCTCACAGGTATGAATCATGGGCACATCACCTCGGCTATCTTTGTCGACCTCGCCAAGGCATTCAACACCGTCTCCCACACCCTTCTACTATCCAAACTCACCCAGGCAGGACTTTCGGGTATTTGCACCAAATGGTTCAAATCCTACCTAGTAGGCAGATCCCAATCTGTGAGAATCAGTCTTCATACCTCTTTCCCCCCACCTGTAGTCATGGGGGTCCCCCAAGGTTCGGTACTTGGCCTGATCCTGTTCTCTATTTTTCTCAATGACCTGCCCTCCATATGTCTATACACATCCATTCATATGTATGCCGATGACATGGCACTGTATGCGGCTGGTCCCTTCCCCTCTGAGGTGGCCTCTAGACTTCAGGAGGACTTCAGTGCTGTTCAGCTCTGGTTTTGATCCAACCATCTCCCAAACCTTCAGTACTAGACAGAGGCTCTCCCAGCTCACCACAGACCGCACTTACTATACTATCGATGGGACTTCTTTGGAGGCCTGCAGCTCCTTCCGGTACTTCGGGGTCTGGCTCGACCAGCACCTCAACTTCTCAGCTCACATAGACTCAATCCACAAGAAACTACACCCCAAGCTGGGTGCTGTATATCATAACAAGGGTTGCTTACCCCTGAAAACTCACAAAGCAATCCTACAGCAAATGATTCTCCATATAGTTGACTATGGTGATGTAGTTTACAGCTCAGCCCCCAAGTCCACTCTCACAAAACTCGACCCCATCATCCATTCCTTCTGCCACTTTGCCTAGGACTGACCTTTCTCAGTGCACCACTGTAACCTCTGCAAGTTGCTAGACCTCCCCTCGCTACAGGATTGGAGACTTACCCACTGTGCGAGGACAATGGTGAAATTCTGGATGCAGTCCCTCTCCCCCTACCTAGAGTCTGCCCTTGCACTTCAACCTTCCTCTGTGTACTCTGTCAGGAACACTGACTTCTGTTTTTTGCATGTCCCAAACATGTCCACAACCAAAGGCCAGGTGGCTTTCAGCTACCACATGCCTAAACATTGGAACTCCTTGCCAGCTGACATTAGGCACACAGACAACCCTCAGTGGCTAAACCAGCAACTCAAGTCATTTTTCCCCCCATCCTGCTCATGCTGTCCACTCCACCGTAATGCCATATATCCTACCTCTCATCCTTAAACTATACCACTGTCTGGTACATCTTTAACTTCCAAGTCCCATGGCCTAGTCTTGTGCCTGGAGTAATCTGACCTGTAGCACCTGTTGAAACCCTATGTGTCCTTCCAGTATTACTCATCTCACACAAATTGCATAGCTGGACTTGATAGTAATTTGCACTCTGCTAGCCGATGCCTTTCGGCATCTAAGTTACTAGCTTTGTTATTGTTCTGTATAATCGTATTATGATCTGCGCTGTAAATTCATGTGCTTCAGTGCTGTACTTGTCCTTTCCCCCTCCGCCAGGACGCATCTGGAATTGAGTGGTACTCCGCTCAGTATGCTTTCCTGGTGAAACTCTTAAATAAATAAATAAATAAATATTTAACCCAGGAAGATGGAACATACTTATATTTAATACACAGATTAAAATAAATCAGTAGAGGTGTCCAAAGATCTGTATGTTCCTTATAGATTTCTGAAGGAATTCCATCTTCTCCTGCCCTTTATTATTTTTGAGTTTCATGATTGCCTCATTCACCTCTTTTTCAGAAAATTCAGAATTATTTTCCAGAGTTACCCTTAAATTTTTATTAAGGACTCATTGGCGCCATCTAATTCCATTCTACTAAATATTGTTTTAAAATGTTTTATCCATAAGTCTTTTGGAATATATGTGGGTAAGGCTGATATGTATGCTTTGACTCCCTTAGCTACTAGGCTCCAGAAGGAATTCATATCCTGATTTTGGATTACGGTGTTCTTTACCTCCCACAGTTTTTGTTGATATTTACTTTTTTCCCTATTAACCATTTTCTATAGTTTCCTAATTTTGTTTAAATTTTGAAAGTTTTTTTTGTAGAGTGTGATTTTGTCCATTTTATTAATTTATTTAATTTTTTCTTTTGTACTTTGCATTCCCCATCAGACCAATTCGGGGTAAATGGCTTTTGTCTTTTGACTTTCCATAAATAATTTTACTGATATTCAAATTTAATTGGTGAGGTTTATCTCAGATTGTTTAAGATGTTTAACACCTGGATCCAATGGCCCCACCTTTTTACAAAATCCCTCCAGGATTTTGTTAATTTTCTGTCTCTTGATTTTCCCTCTTCTTAATCTATTTTTTTTCCTTGACAGCTTAGACTAACTAAAGGTCCTTTATTAAGTTCAGTAATGAGTAGATCCTCATTCATCTACATTTGTAGGCAGATTACAGCATGGCCATTTTCTGATCTCATCTAAATGTCAAAGTTTGTGACTAAGGCTATCAACTCTCTATTACAGAGGACATAATCTATTGTACTTTGTCCCAAAGATGAGAAGAAAATTCTTTCCCTCATAGTCACTCTTTACTCTACCATTAAGGATCCATAAGTCATTCTTCTCCATAAATTCAATCAGTTTTTCCTGTGCTCATTAATGCAAGGGTCTTAACTTCTTCTAGGTTCCAACAACTTTATGTCTGTCACATCCCTTAAAAGATCTAAGTCATATTGTGCAACTCTTGCACTAAAATCCCCTACAATGAAAAGGTTATCAGGAAATGATTTAAAAAACATCTCTAAATATCTCTCTGCAGAGAAGCCCATAAGGGTAAATTATTTAGGTTTTTTTTGTCCTGGGGGGAATATAAATATTAGTTAAAGTGATAGGCATCATATTCCATTGCATATTCTGTATTATATAATCGCATTTAATTTTTATTGTATATTTTATCAATATGTCATATCTTATCCTAATGTATATTGACATTCTTATTTTATATATACCATAGCATGCCTCTTTACATGCAGGTGAATGTATGAGGAGGTAACCATTAATATCAACTGGCGTGTCAACCCAAGTTTCTTGCAGAAAGATTACATCCTTACTTTTAAAAAAAGCTAGCCCATTCAGAATCATCGATCTTCCTCCTCAAACCAGCAATATTCCAGGACATGAAAATAGAAATTTCTAGTTTGTCAGCTAAAAGCAAAGACACAGCCCTCTCCTAAGGGTTCATTTTTCAGTCATTCATTCAGGGGGTGTCAGAGCTTCATATCTATTTGAAATAGTAATATTAAAACACTTTTGGAGCTTCTCATTCCAGATCAGCGTAGTCGGAGCCAGCGGGGTGGTTGTTATAACTTCACTTGATCCTTTTAAGGCCTCATAGTTAGGATTTACTATGTAGAGGCCCATAGCATCCAAAGTACTTAAATTTTCTAGAAGCTTCTAGAGAAGAATTTCATATTTTATTATTTCAACTTGGTCACAGTCTAAATTCTTACTATGGTGAGTCACCCTGATAGCCGTAGAATCTTGTATGTGTATATGGAGCAATTGTTCAACCAACTCAGTAACTGTATTCTTAAGTTTCTTTGAATTCTCATTTTTTAACTGGTTAAGACCAAATAGAAATTAAGTCAAAGGAGTCTTCGTTTCATCAGCAGGTGCTGGTTTTTCAAAGTTCGGGTGAATTTTGTCCAATATTTCACTGTCTATAATATGGACCCCAACCAAGTCTAACAATGGTGCTTTCACAAGTATTTCATTAACAACAGTATCTCCCTCCAGCAGGACATCCACCTGAATTATTGTCAGAGCTCCACCTAACAATCCCTTTTATTTTAATGTCCACAGCTGAGATTTTTAAGACATGTGTACATAGATTTAAAAAGGCTTTCTGCAGCTTTCAATTATATTCATTAGGAGTTGCAGTTAGCCCAAAAATACTAAGAGATCTTTGTTGGTTAGATGTTTTAACATCTAATTGATCTCTACTTAGGAAATCTATTCAGCATCTTATATTCTCAAATGACTTGCTACTTAGCCAGATTTGATTAGCAATTCTGGCAGCAGAACAAAAGGTAAACACACATAACCCCTATCTTTCCAAAGCTGAATGATATCTTTTAGTCAGATCTGCCCCTCTTATTGTTCTAATTTAATGCACAATCTCTTCCTTATTTTTTTCTACCACTTCACCATTATGCCAATTGAAACCATATAGAGCCAGAAATGCACACTCTGTTAAATTAACCAATCCTTCATGTTTAGGAGTCATTTGTACTTTAGGAGATCTTAGTAACAACTTCTGCTGTTTATAGGGGTAGTAAGAATTTACTGTTTGCCTGTTAGATGACCAATCCTTCAAATCCTTTCGTAAAACCTTAAGATCCAAATCAAACCCTTTTAGCTGAGCAGAGATGCCTTCACATTGAGATTTATAATCAGATTTGGTCATTGGGTCTACAGTAGATTGTATGTCTGTATTCTGAGCTGATTGCAAATCATAATACAGAACTTTGCTTCCTTCTATGCAAAAACTCTTACTTATGGGCATCCCCCTTGAACCAGTTTCAGAAAGTTTCTCAGTGGAAGCCTCACTCTGATTTAAGCCTTCCATCAGACACTCAGAGTCTTCCCTTTTTTGTTGCAATTTTTTTTGTTTCTTATGTTTTCTTTGTTTATTCTTTTTTTTAATTATGTTTTTTCTCTTGAGATGGGGACTTCTTTTATAGGTGTATCAGGGATGAGTATAGAGGGGAAATCAGGACTTAAGTTTGATCTTGAATTAAGCCTCTTTAATAAATAGAGAGGAAGATTTAATACAAGGATTCATTTTATCAAGTTTGTAAATAACATCAAGACGAGAGCCGGTAATGGCTAAATTGCCCTTAAGGGTCTCGATTTCTTTATGAACTACTATTAATTGTTCATATATCATAAGATGTGCAACGTGAGGATCTTTCATAAAATTCTTTAGTTCCTCATCTATACCAAAAGGGTATGAGGAAATTTGAGCAGAATTATCCCTGGCTACCTGTTTATTAAAAGTCTGGAGTCTAGGAACAGTACCTTTAAGACTTATATCCAATTTATTTAAGGTAGTTAAGATATTATGTAAATAAGAAGTTATTCCCTTTAATTCATATATTAAGTCCTTATTTTGTTTGTTATGGTTATGATTAATTTCTGGGCTATATGGCCCTGAAGAAAAATTCATTGACTCTGATATTATGATTCTTGATCAATCTATTGATGCCTCTGTGCCACAATTCTTATTTTTAGCATTAAGAGTTAACAGTGACTACAGAGATATCAGAAGGACAGATCTTGCTCTGTTGAACCTTTAATAAGATCTTGAGCAAATACCTTTGGAGTAGAGGAGAGCCTAGAATAATCTTCCTCTAAGCTGTAAATCATCTCTCCAGGTATGATGTTATTCAAACTAAAGATAGTTGCTTCTGGGTTTAGGTCTGTCCGAACTGTTTTGTGGCTTTATCTGCTCAAAATGGTCATCAATTTTAGACTGCTTACTCAGTTTTCTTTTGTTTCAGATTTTTCTTGCCTTTATGGGCTTCTTGACATTTTGTTTTCTAATTTCTTGAGGAGTTGCCTCTTGCTCAACAGGCTGTTTTTTATTATTTGCTTTTTTGCTGCTTTTGTTTAAGTAAGGTATTATTCTTTCCTCTACCCTTCAGACACCCTTTATCTTTTCTCCCCTGATTCTTAAATACCTCCTGACTGAAACCATCAGGGCATTCTATCAAAATTACAGATGTTTGAGTTGGAACATGATTATAACTAAAAAAAGGAAAAAAAAAACAAGATTTCTCTATAACAACACGATCACTTTTGTTCAGAGTAGCCAAAGCTGCAGCCTGTCTTCGTGTATTAACCATTGTATCAGAAGTTTCTACTACTAATCCAACCAAAATATGTATTGTATACTTACTGTTCAGTTATTGTTCTTTAACCACTCAGCACAAGTTCAGCAATTAAGCATTTACCTTTCACTGCTGAAACAAAGAAGTAATTTAGACTAATGAGAAAGCGAGTTCATGGAACGTCCCAAATTTGAAAAATGTAATTCAGCTTCTCCCACCTTCTCCCACCTTTTTCAGCCTTAGGAGTATTGAACCCTTTAAATCCAACAGTAGCGCCACACCTCGCACCACGCCGGCAACCCGGGTTTGGGAGCGGACTTGGGTCGTCAGTCTGTCGGCCAGGGGGAGATAGGCTGGTGCATCCAATGACAGCTCTCCTTCTCCGGGGAGGGATCAGGCTGATGCCTGCCACTTGCATGACCCCGAGCGGAGGCTTGGGGAAATGCCAGCCCCTTAGGGGATGGGATGGCCATTGAGCAGCTTGGATGTTGATGCTTGTGTCATGATGTCGTGGGAAGTCACTCGCTGCTCAGGGAGGGAGAAAAATAGAAAAAAGCCTGCCTCAGCTGGGAAGATGGGAGAACTGAGGATGTGCCCACAATTTGCCCGTGCTCACCCAGCAGACCTCAGGACCGATGAAATGTAAGTTAGGGGTGTCTGACCCCCATCCATGTCCCTACCCGGGGGGATAATCCATGGCTCCATGGGGGCTAGAGGTCTATTTGGGTGGGGTTCCGGGCAGTGGGATGTCCACTTGTCCCCCAGAAGAGTTGGAGGTGGCAGGCTGTGGGAAGGAGATAAACTACAGGATAAAAAAAAAATCCAACAGTAGTCCAATACTTATAACTCATCCAATAGTCAGGATTTGGCTTGTAATAGTAAAAATAAAGCCCTTAAATCCTTGATAACCCTTGTATCCTTCAGGGCAATTAAAGCTTCTGGTGCTAGAGAAGAAAACCAGAGCAGGTCTAAAAAAAAAGAAAAAAATAAGTATATCAGGGCTATGCTCTGAGTTCTAAATTCTTAACGAAAGAAAAAAAAAGGCACTAACGTCTTAAAAAGGAGCTCCCACTAAATAAAAGCAGGTTCCTTATTTTATAAATACAGTTGTGCTACTATATTTAAGTACTAAATGCTGAAATATGTTATGCATTTAAATGCTTAATGCTTGGATACTTGATCTGCCGCATCTATTCCTAGCTTACTAAATAAAAAAAATTTATATAACAAAAAAAAAATTAACTTATTGAGTCATCTCTAAAATTGCATTCATATTCAATAATAGGGATAAGCCCTTGAAAACAGGCAAATTAAAACCGTATGAATAAAAGAGAACTTGTAGCTCAAACTCGTAACTTGTGGCGGCACGAAGACAAGCACAATAGCACATAAAAAAAACTAAATAGCTTAAAAGCTTCAGCAAAAATTTATTTTTGGAGCTGGTTGGCATGCTAGCTTCTATGTAGCGATGTCAAGCCTCCTCATCAAATGCTAATCTAACTTAAGAATGCCACGCATGCGCTATATATGTATGGAAACCACGTGACCAACCAGGCTCAATCACATTAGTATGGTGTGAAAATTTAAATAAGATTAACTAAGATTTCAAAATGTTTAAAATGTTTTTGTAAATGGATTAAAAATAAAAAAAAATAAAAATACAGTTCAACAGACTCCGCTACACAACAACGGAGCATCACATCACACAAATTATATTATTTCCTTCAGCCACAGTGCCCATGCACTGCCTCCAACGAGCGGCACAGCACAAACACAACCCCGCAGATTAGTTATTTATAATTCTATTTTATTAGTTCTGTTTTTCCCAGCATTTCATAAAATTCCACTCCTGAAAACTGACTTTCACACTTTTCCAGGTCACCACAGTCCTTGTTGTGGGAATCGCTAAATGCAAAGTACTTTATCTAGCCGTGCATCAGTCAGCGATTTCACCCAATCCACAGTCACAATCTCAGTGGCAAAGATAAGTCACATAGGTATAACATGTTTTGGGACATTTCCAAATCGCTTCCAGTAGAACTCTCGATGTTCCATTCACACTCAGGTTAAAGCCTTTCTGAAGGCCTCCCTTGCTTCTTTCCAATCTGGCCTCCACCGCTGGCTTTCTTCCTGTGAAAGAGAGCAAAGAACACCTGAGGGAGAATGCCTACCAGCATGGAACACAAGATGGTTTGGTAAGGACCGCTAATTTAATCCGATAGTGGCATACCTTTTAAAAATAAAAAATAAAAAAGCCTTTAGCAGCCCCCACTTTCTCAGCTTGCACGCCTCAGCTCAGCAGCATGCAGTGCAGCCTCTGATGTGTTGAATGGTAATGTCAACTGTAAGTAAACAAACTGCTATGAGCAACAGCAATGGAAAAAGTCCCTGTCTCACAGTGGGGGGCAAGGGCCAGTTTTCAAGGTACTTCCTGACCCACAAGAAAAATAAGGAATGGCAACCCATTTTAAGCCTCAGATATCTGAACAAACACAAAAAAGAGAGGTTCAAGATGGTCATACTGGGCACAGTGATACCATCCTTACACTCAAGGCATTGGCTAGGGTCATGGGATCTGAAAGATACCTACTTTCACATTCCAGTCAGGCCTACCCACAGAAGATACCTTAGGTTCAAGATAGGAAACTGCCAGTACCAGTTTGTAGCCCTGCCCTTTGGTCTTACTTGAGCAACAAGAGTTATTACAAAGTGCTTAGCCATGGGGCAGCACACCTGAGAAGGCAGTGTGTGATGGTTTTTCCCCTACCTGGATGACTGGCTGGTCTCGGGGGGTGGGAGAGCAAGAGACAAGATGCTTTATTCAGAAGGTACAGAGCATCCTAGAAAAACTGGGATTCCTGATAAATCTGCAGACGTTGCAAACAGAACCTGTTCAGATGCTGGACTTCAGAGGTGCAGAACTAGATACCCTGCAGGGAAAGTCTTCTTCCCTCAAGGAAGGATAGTGATTCTGATTGCCATAGCAAAATTCTTCACTGTGGGCCAACCATGACCTGCAAGGGATTTCCTGCATCTACAGGGCCACATGACTGCTTCCACAGTTGTGATTCCATGGGCCAGATTTCAGATGAAGGACATAGAAACATACAGTAGATACTAATGGCAGATAAGGACCACTTTGCCCGCCTAGTCTGCCCATTTTCCATGCCTACTAGAACACCGCAGACCATACTTGATCTCTGGCTTTAGCCCCCCCTTTTTCTACCGCTAAGGTTTCTTTATATCTAGCCCATGCATTCTTGAAGCCCATTTACAGTTTTTACTCCCACCACATCCACTGGGAGGCTGTTCTAGGCATCCACCACTCTTTCTGTGAAGAAGTACTTCCGCACATCTCCCCTGAGTACCCCCTCTCCACCTTCATAGCATGTCCCCTTGTTCTTGAGCATCTTTTTTTCAGAAAAATTCTTCCCTCTTGAACTTTATTTATATTTGTGAGGTATTTGAATGTTTCTGTCATACCCTCTCCTTCCCCCAGGGTGTACATATTGAGGTCCTTCAGTCTCTCCTCACAGGGCTTGTGATGCAGACCCTGCACCATTTGGTTGCTCTCCTCTGGAACACCTTTACCCTGTCTATGTCCTTCTGGAGATGTGGTCTCTAGAACTGGACACAGTACTCTAGGGGAGGTCTCACCAGTGATCTATACAGTGGTAACACCACTTCTCGCTTTCTGCTGGTGATACCCTTCCCTGTGCACCCTAGCATCCCACTAGCTCTCCCCACTGCCTTGTCACACTGTCTGGCCACCTTTACGTCATTAGATATAATTACTGCAATATCCCTTTTCTGTTTGGTGATGGTTAATATTACCCCCTCCCCATTTTGTACTCCGCCCTGGGTTTCTGTGCCCCATGTGCATGATTTTGCACTTCTTTGCATTGAAACCTAGCTGCCTCACCTTTGACCACTCCTTTAACTATCCTACTTTCCAAACTATTAATTTTCCAACCCTACCGGAGTGTCTACCCCATTACTGATTTTAATGTCATCTGCAAAGAGGCATACCTTTCCTGTTAGCTCTCTGCAATTAGGGGCGGCAGTATAGCGCAGTGGTTTAAAGGCTCTGAGCTACAAATCTAGAAACCTGGGTTTGAATCCCACAGCCTCCACTTGCACATACTTTGTGGCCCTGAGCAAGTCACTTAACTTCCCTGTGCTCACAGGTTGCACCTCTAAACAAACTTTCAGCTTAGTGTGTCACTCTTAGTTAAACAATTGGAATATCACTAATAAAGACATTAAAGAGGACCGGTTCAAGTACTGATCACTGTGGCACCCCGCTTGTCACCCTCTCTTTCTTGGAGTGAACTCTGTTTACCACCCTCTGTCTTCTGTCTCCCAACCAATTTCTCACCCAGTTTACCACCTATGATCTACTTCTAGGCTTGCCAGCTTAGTTATGAGTCTCCTATGTGGAATGGTGTTGAATATCTTACTGAAATCTAGGTAGGCCACATCCACCACTCCACCCTTATCTAATTCTCTGGTCACCCAGTCAAAGAAATCTGTCAGATTTGTTTGACATAATCCCCCCCCCCAAGTGAATCCATGCTGCCTCGGATCCTGAAGGCCACTGAATTCCAGATATTCCACAATCTTCTACTTCAATAGTGATTCCATTACTTTCCCCACCACCAAAGGCAGGCTGACTGGCCTGTAGTTGCCAGCCTCCTCTTTGCTTCCACTTTTGTGAAGTGGGATTACATCTACCCTCCTCCAGTCCTCTGGAACCACTCCCGTCTCCAGTGAGTTGTTGAACAGGGCTGTCAGAGGTGCAACCAGCACCTCCCTGAGCTCCCTCAGTATCCTACGATGCATCCCTTTCTGGTTCCATTGCCTTGTCCACTTTCAGATTTATGAGTTCCCTCAGAACCCTCTCCTCTGTAAATGGACTAGTGTCTGCCTCCCTTCCTTTGATGTTGACCTTTATCTGTGGTCCCTCTCCTTCCTCTTCCTCTGTAAACACTGAACAAAAGTACTTGTTCAAGATGTCTGCTTTTTCCTGATCCCTCTCTACACACTCCCTTCCTTCCTTCCTAAATCTTACTATCCCTCCTCTGTTTTTTTTTGTTTTTTTGCTTACATACCTGAAAAATACCTTGTCCCCTTTCTACACTGCCTAAGCTATTTGTTTCTCTGTCTGCGCCTTTGCACTCCTAATTGCATTCCCTGCCTCCCTCTTTCTCCTGATACACCTCTCTGTCTTCCTCTCTGTGTGTCTCTTTATACCTCTTGAATGCTAATGTTTTTGCCGTTACCTTCCTGGCCACCTCTTTTAAGGATCATAGTGGTCTCTTTTTCCTCTTGCTTTTGCTTACTTATTTGACACAGAGATTTGTTGCCTTCTATCCCTTTTAGATTTGTCCACTGTTCCTCCACTCACCCAGATCCTTCCCCCATGCCAGGGCATCCCTGAGGCATTCCCCCATCTTTTTAAAATCATCTCTCCCGAAGTCCAGGCCTTTCTGTGGTTCGATCCTTGTGCAGTACTTACATTGAACCATGCTGTACGGTGATCACCAGTTCCCAGGTGACCACTCACTTTGATGTCTGCAACACTGTCCCCATTGGTGAGTACAAGGTCCAGTACTGCCCCCTCATGAATGGGCTCTTTTTTACTAGTTGCCTGAAATATACCCCCTGAAGAGAGTCCAGGATGTCCCTGCTCCTAGCTGAAACTGCTGCTGGGATGCTCTGATCTATATCTAGCTGACTGAAGTCGCCCACCGTAGCACCACTCCCTTATTTGTCATCTTTTGGATGGGTTCCACTAGAACCTTATCCAACCCGCCCCCCCCCCGTGTTGGAGGTCTATTGATCATGCCAGTGTGAATAGCAGCTCCCTTTCCTGTTTCTAGGGTGACCCACAGTATCTCCATCCTTTCCTGATTTCCCTGTATCTTGGTAGCCTTTATGCTATCCCTTACATAAAGAGCCACTCCCCTCCTTTGTTTCCCACTCCGTCCTGTCTGAACAGAGTGTAGCCTGGTATGGCTATATCCCAGTCATGGTTCTCATTGCACCATGACTCGGTAAAGGTGAAAATGTCCAGGTCAGCCTCTGCCGTGATGGTCTCTAGGTCTGGGATTTTGTTTCCCAGACTTAGAGCATTTGCACACATGGCCTTCCAGAATGTGCTACCACCCTGTTTGTCATCATCCCCTGTCCCCTTTTGCCATCTCTCCTTACCACCTCTGCTCTCAGACCTGTCTTTCTTCACTTGTACCACTCTGTTTCCTTTTGTTGGGTACCCTTGGGGATTTCTTCCCTTTTGGTCTCTCCCTACTGCCTACTTCAGTTTTAGGGGAGGAGGAAGAGTTTATGTCTACCCATTTCCGGTTCTGCTACCCCCCTCGGCTAGTTTAAATGCCTGTCAATGTAACATTTAAATAATTCATTGAGGACTGTGATTCCCCTCCCAGGTGGATGCAGGCCATCTCCCCTGTATAGGCCTCTATCCCTCCACATGGGACCCCAATCCCCAATGTAGCTGAACCCTCTGCACCATTTCCTCAACCCTGTGTTGAAGCTTCTTTTATGGAGTACCCTGTTCTTCCCCCTGTCATAGACAGCACCTCAGAAAAGGCTACTGAGTGTGTTACCAACTCCCTGAACAACTCCTGTACTATCCTTGTCCCCAGCCAGGTCATTGGTCCCAAGGTGGACCATGACATCCAGCTCTCCTTCCCATTCTGCTCCTCTAGTGAGCCTCAGAATCTGCTCCCCATTCCTCTGAGCAGTGGCGCTGGGTAGGCACCTAACCTTCCTCTCTCCTTCCCTTCTGTCTCCAAATCTGTCCCCCTAACAATTGAGTCCCCCCCCAAAACTTTTTCCTCCTCCTCTGGGGTCCTCTACCATCCGCCTTGGGGTCTCCACTACGGAGGACCCCCACATCCTCCTTGGTCACAACTGCGGGTGCCTCATGGGACAGTTCTGACTTGCCAGAGTGGCATAGGAATTTTGTAGTGCTACCATGGGGGGGGATGTGTCTCTGATCCACCACCCTTCTCCTTCCCAAGCCTACCGTAGTCCAGCCAATACTCATTCTTGGCATCCTTTGAGGCCATAGTGGCAGACTTGGTGGGCCCTGGGTGGGGATGGTGGCACCCCAAATGCTAGCCAACTTGGCCTGGAGTCTAGCAACTTCCCTCCTGAGCCCAGAGAGGTGCATGCAGATGGGGCAACACCGCAGTCTCCAGAAAAATTTCCCTGAAGACTGCTACCCCACAGTCCCTGCACTGCACCACTCCCAGGGTAACTGTGTCCTACCTTGCCTGTTTTTCTGTTTTGCCTCCTTTAGACCCTTTTTACCCTTACTCAACTATTGCTTGACCCTAACTCACCTCTACCCTGCCTGTTTTTGTTTTGCTCTCTTTAAATCCTTATTTCATCCTACCCTAGTTAGGGTGTTTCACCTATACCCAAAGTATTGCTAGACCCTAACTTGCCACTACCCCAATTTTTTTTTATTCCCACCTGTTCCCTTCTTAGTGTGTGTCCCTGACCCTCCTCGCTCCCTTGCAATGTGTGTCCAGTTACAGGAGTTTAAACAAGAAGCTTACCTCTGGTGTCAGGTAAACCATCCTGATGTCCTGCTTCCTCCTGTTTTACTGCTTCATTGCTCCCTGCTGACTTGTTGAATTACAGAGTAGGATGCAGACTGCACACACAGGCAGACATCCAGTACCACCTAAGTGACCACCAATCTCCAAGATGGGACTTCCTCTCAAAATTTGTGCCAGTAACAAAACATTTGTGTAATCCCTAGATGGCGCTATCCCAGGGGCTAATACCCCTGCCTGATTTGCCACTAACAGGTTGAGGGGCCTGGATCCGATGGCGGGTGCCTCCACCCAGAGGTCAGGGTTTGCAATAGTTAAACTAACTTGGTCACAGCCCTCTGAGACACTGCAACCCCCCTTTCTTCCCACTAGTGGCCCACACAGTATATCAGAATTACCTTCACAGTATACACTTACCCCCAGGACTGGTTCAGGCACTGGGACCCCTGTAAAATAAGAAGATGAGAGTGTAACAATCACAGTACAATACTTTAACATAGACAAATACCTCAGGCAGTATAACTTGCTGGAAACAAGCAGCTCTGATTTATTTAGGGATATAACAAGGACAGGGGAAATCAGGTTAATTAGCTTATCACTTTACTCATCTACTTATGGCTTTGTGCAAGGCCTATCCCTACCAGTTACTGTCCCTGGGTACCAAGCCCTAGTGGCTAGTCCAAACCGTGGCAGCTGGTAGGGCCCTTTCACACAGAGAAAGAAAATTAGTTAAACAGTCAGCAGTACAGTAATTCCATTTGGATTCAATGTGGCAATTCAACAGGGGCCACTGAATTAGTAATCACGACCTCCAAACAAGATAGGGTCCTTCAACGTCAGCAGAGCTACTCTTGAGCTCCACGAGACTCCTCACACATTTATATGACAAACTGCAACAGGCAAAAGTCCTTTAATGGCAGCAGGATTCACTTGAGCTACACAAGCCTCCTCACACATTTATATGGTAAAAAGAAAGTACTAAACCAGGCAGGCTGCTTCTCTATCCCGATCGCAATTACTGCACAATACCCGGGGAGAACACACAGCAGATTCAGTTCCTGACAGACCAAGCGCAATTCAGCAATTTCTCCAGTCTTCTACAGGGTGAGCCTGGTTTCTACTCTTCAGATATCCTTTGATTCTCTTCACAGGATGGATTCAGTCCTAACAAGCAGTTACACAAGCTGCAGCCCGAACTTGGGGCCTTACACGCGTTTCCCGACTAAAACTGCACACCGAAAGAGCACAGGGCTCCTTCCCTCTTCACTGCCAGAGCTCAACTGAAACTCCAGCAGACAAAACTGGGCACTTCCTTTGAGTTCCTCCCAGTTCTTGGCTGGATTGGCTGTCACTCACAATAGACTGCCCCTGTTGGTCCAAAAAGGCGCCGAAGTCCAAACTACATCTCCCAGAGTCGCTGCCCATACAATCCTCTTGTGGCTGGCTCAGATTACGAGTCCAAGTTCTGATTCGTCCAAGGCACCATTTTAGAGCTACCTTAACCCACACTGATTGGTCCAGTTCAGCAGTTCAAAACTAGAATGGGGAACTAGGCAAACACAGTTCTGACTGCAAAGAAAACAGGTTAGAAAAACTGTACTTTCATTATTACTCTAAATGATTTCTGGCAAACAGTTACATCTTTGAGATAGGTTCCCTTTGCACTCCTAGTGACTGCAAAAATGGAGTGAATTGGCAGCAGCTCGAGTGGTACTCAAGCAGAGAAACACACAGTCCCCCATACAACCTAATTATGTCTGCAAGCAGACAGCTCTTAAAGAGACAGTACCAGAGGCTCTAAAACATTCGCAGATAAATGGCTAAGCATCAAACACCATTCAGGCTTGGAGCATTCAAGCAAGCTCCTGAAGTCTTTTGGGAACCCCCATTTGCAGGGGGGTTACACCCTTCCTGGCCTGGGAAAGCTTGACGTCCGCGTCAAGCAAGTACCCTCATAAGTTTCAACTGCAACCATATACATTTGCATTAGTCTCACACATGTAATCATCAGTCAATATATCATTTTACCAAGAACACATTTCTGAAACATTGCAGTATGTCACTCTTTACACAGTATTACACACACATTGTACCATAACTCAAGTTATTACCTCTTGTACATGAAATCTGAAGAGAGGGGGCCCTTCCCTATCAGTTACCTTGGGGCTGGATGGGGCAAGGGCACCTTATTAGAGGGCAACACAAGTAACTTGAGTTAGCACTGACGCCAGTTTGGGCAATGAGCTCGGGACACATACACCTTTATGGACAACATTGAGAGGCAAGTCCACAGGCCTCCCAAGGGAATCATAACTGAGGTGCACCACAGGCTTTACAGCTCAACCAGTCTTTCTAGGGGAACTGTTACAGTCTCTGCACTCTGAGCCTCATTTTCAGCATTGTCCTCACTTGTCAGGGAGTCTCCATGGGGTAGAGAGGCTAGAACTTAGGGCACTTTCAGCTCCAGGAGTTACAGTTTCTGAGTCCACAACATTTGGCTTGCATGGAGAGCTTTGGACACTGGCAGTGGACTGTCAGGGCACTCAGAATACTCTTCTTGTTCTGGTGTATCACCAGTCTGCCCCAATCCATCATTTTCCTCCCTGAAAGCTCAAACAGTTCAACCATGCACAATGATTCCATTTCATCTGATCTGATGCTTTGCACTTCACTTTCTGGGAGCATTGGCTCCAGGGATGAAGCTGGGGCTTAGACAGTCCAGAAGGCCCAGCTTCATCTCCAGTATTGACTAGGGATTGCCCGAAACAATTGACTCAGTTCTGAAGAAGGATAGTATTCAAAGTCACTCTCACTTTCTTCTGATATGGACTGACAGTCATGCTCAACTGGGACTTGTGGAGGGAACACTTTAACTCTGCTTCTGTAGGTGCAGACTTTCTTGATCTTTCTTAGCAGCAGCTCTAGTCACTGGTCCAGAGCGGCATCTTCTGGGGCTCAGACTCAATCAAGATTTGTCCAATGGGCAGTAAATGATTTCTATGCATTGTTTTACATCTTTTGAATTATTCTCAGGCCTTACTTTGTACACTGGCAGATCATCTAGTTTGCCCACTACAATGTGAGGAGATGGTGCCATCTGTCAGCAATCTTGTGTTTGCCATGCAGTCCCAGATTTCTTAGCAATACCCGATCTCCCTCCTGGAGTTCCTGTGCTTTCACCTTTTATCATACCTTTCTTTGTTGGCCAGATTTCTTTTGGCAGCCATGGTTTGAGCCAGTTGGTATGCATGAGTTAGCTGGGCCTTTAACTTTACACATACTGTAAATAGTTGTCAGCTTGAACCCCATCAGAGAGACCCCAAACACACATCTACCGGTAGTCGAGCTTCTCTTCCAAACATCAGGCGGTAGGGGAGAACCCAGTGGCACCACTTTTGGTGCAGTTATAGGCATGTACCAGGGTGCTAATTTGTTGGTTCCATCTAGGCTTGTCCTTTGTGCAGGGGTGCCTAGCATATCTAGCAAAGTGCGGTTGAAACGTTCAGGCTGTGGGTCCCCTCTGGGGTGTGTAAGGAGTGGTTCGGACTTTCGCACTCCCCACAGAGAAAGCATCTCTTTGATCAGATGACTCTCAAAGTCTCTCCCTTGATCAGAATGGATTCTTTGTGGAGCCCCATAGTGAACAAAAGTTTTCAAGTACTTTGGCCACAGTGGATGCTTTCTGGTCTTTGGTGGGGAAAGCTTGGGCATATCTCGTGAAATGGTCAGTGACCACCAGCACATTACTGATATTTCTTTGATCTGACTCCAAACTCAGAAAATCAATACAGACCAGCTCCATGGGTGCACTGGTGGTGATGTTAACAAGGGGCAGCCCTCTGGGGCAAAAGCTTTCCTCTGTAAGCAATGACTACAAGTTCGAATGTGTTGCTCCACATCAGCCCCATCTTAGGCCAATAGAATCTGGATCTCACCAAGTCAAGTGTTCTATCTATACTAAGGTGCCCCATGTGGTTGTGCAAGGACCTCAATACTGAGTCTCGAAGGCAGTGGGCAGCACTAGTTGTTGTTTGTCTACCTGTCCCCCTCTGTCTACTGTGTCTCTGTATAAGTTTATTGATCAGTTTCAACTTAGGACCTTCTTTGTATAACAGTGCAGTTCTCAAATCAGTGGAGCTAATTTGACACATCTTTTCCTGCACAGAGGGCTTCTAAGCTGATTTGATCATGGGATCACGGACTGAGCCCGCCGAATACTGTCATTGTCCAGCTGAGGCAGTGCACCAATGTCTATTGCAGAAAAGTGGCAATAGCAGGTATGCAATTCTCAGAGGGTCCCAAGCAATCCACCATGCAGTCCACTGCGTCCGTGGACATTTGTTCCTCCCTGTCAAACTTCCGCAGAGTGCCCGAATGTCAGGTTCTGCCAATCTGACCCAATCATTCTGGAAACAGGCCTCCGGAGAGAGCATCAGCATCTATGTGGTTGAGACCTGCTCGGTATTCGAGAGCATAGTCGATGTAGATAATGCAGAAAGCCACCTATGGCCAGTGGCATCCAACTAGCTGAGGTCTGCACATAGGTCAAAGGATTGTTGTCGTTTTACTAGTATTTTAGCCCATACAAGTACTCATGGAATTGGTCAACAATAGCCCACTTCAAAGCTAGGAACTCTAACTTATGGACAGGATAGTTCTTTTGGATGGGGTCAGGCTTCTACTGGCAAAGGCCACTGGTCTCAGGCCATTCTCGTGTTTTTGGTACAACACAGCCCCAACCCTTGCAAGCTAGCATCAGTGTGCAGGACGTAAGGTTTTCTTGGATCGGCATAGGCCAGCACTGGAGCATGGGTAAGTTGATATATGATCTCATGAAAAGCAGTCTCACAATCAGGAGTCCAGCGGGCTCCAAATACTCACTCGGACGAAATACACTCTTTCAGTCTTGAGGGATGCTGACTTTTGGTATTTTTGTGGGTTGGGGATACCCTTGAGTAAGGTTAAGTAAAGGGGGTCACTCTTGAATAGTCCTTGATGAAACGCCAATAATAACCACAGAATCCCAGGAATCTTTGCAGTTCTTTTAGATTTTTGGGCTGTGGCCAGGTGGTCAAGGCCTCAACTTTACTTGGGTCGGTCTCTATTCCCTCGGTGGATACTATGTGTCCCACATACTTTACTGATGTCTGAAAGAATTGACACTTATCAATGGACAGTTAAGGCCAAAGTCCTCCAGTCGGTCCAATACCTTAAATAATCTGCCTCATGTTCCTCCAGTGAGCTGCCAAACACAATAACATCATCTAGGTATACCAGGCACTCTAGTAAGTTCATGTCCCCACTGCACGCTCCATCAACTGTTGAAAAGTGGCTGGGGCACCTGAAATCCCTTGAGGCATCCTCATGAATTCATAGAAGCCAAGTGGACAGATAAAGGCTGTCTTCTCATGGTCCTCTGGGGCCATCGGGATCTGGTAGTACCCACTGCGGAGATCCAACACAGAGAACCACTTGCTTCCGGTTGGCAGTCCAAGCATCCTGAATGCGGGCATTGTGTACAGATCAGGGATAGTCCACGGTTTAAGGTGCGATAATCACGCACATCCTTACTGTCCCATTCTTTTCCTCACTACCACAATGGGGAAGCATAAGGGCTTCTGGATTCTTGTATTACACCAGCAGCTAACATCTCTTGCAGATGCTGCCTCACATCATCTATGTTAGCAGGTGCCAGGCGCGACCTCTCATGAAATGGTCTTTCGTCATGCAGCCGGATATTGTGCTCAGCTCCTTGCACGCATCCTACGTCCCATTCCTTTAAAGAAAACACCTGGTCTCTCTGGGCAAGCTTCTCACTGATCCTCACTTTCCATTCAGCTGGCAAGGGAGTCGCGAAATCAAACAAGTCTGGCGTTACTCTATCATTCTTCCTCGAACTCTTGCTGTGGTAGCACTGCAGTGTCTGCACAATGCACATTAGCCAGGATGCAACCTCTATTTACCGAATGTCTCTTCAGACACATTATGAACTTGGACCATTACCCTTCTGGCATAAGCATGGGCTCTAGCGGGCAAAATACTAGGCTTGACCAGCAGTCCCTCTGGCAATTTTCCATCGCCTGGTGCATCCAACATTAATATTTTATTCTTAACATCCTTTCTGATACGGACCTCTCCCTGTAAGGTACACTGGGCATTTGGCGCCAGGATCAGAGACTCAGGATCCCTCTTCCATACAATTCTGACCGGTTCCTCTGGTTCTATTTTTTCAGCATCTCTCTGTGCCTCATAGGCCTTCTTAATTAAAGCTGGAACTCTTAAAGCTCTACTAGTCTTTGACCCCTGTTTTTCATAACACAACTGTGCCAGCCTTCCGAACATATGAGCATTTGTTCCAATCAACAAAGGGACACCATCATACAGTCCAGTGGGGGACACACTAGGCTAGGGTCTCTACTTGTTCGCCACTCCAGCCACGGAGGTGGGGAAAGACAGCCAAATTCGGATATACCCGAATAGGGGTAGGCCTTCTCACTTAACCCCCATACATGCAGTCCTTCTAATGGTTGTAAGGGTACGTCTGACAAATGCTTCTGATACCAATCCTGGAACATAATTGTCACTTGGGAGCCACTGTCTAATACAGCTCTTGTAGACACTCCATTCACATTTACAGTGGTCTCCATGGAGGGATCCACTATTCTGGACCAGTCTGGAGAGGCGGTAGAGGGGGCCTGGGCAACTGACCTTGCCACAAAAGGATGTGAGTTAGCATTTTTGGTGCCCTCACTGGGATCATTTTGTGCACCTCTTAACCACTGATTTGTTCTCTGAAGCTCTCCTTGTAGCCTATATGCAACTTTGTCAGTGTCTTTTGGGGACCGGCATTCCATCTTCATGTGCCCATCCTTCCCACAATTATAGCAAAACATACTTTCTGGAGTTTGAGCTGGCGAGGCGCCACACTGGGAGCCAGGGCGGGTACTACTAACTGGAAACCTGGGTGCCATCTCTGTCTCGCGGCGTGATAAGCATTTGGAGACATCTCGTCAGTTTCTCCACTTCCATGGTCAAGGAATTGAGTTTGGAGCTGTTATCAGCAGGAGATACATGGGTGGGTACCCCACCCCATAGCAGATGCAGTCGGATATAGGTCGGGGCTCAGACTTGCAGGCGTGGCTTCATAAGGGACTGTTTTGAATTCGGATCTCTCAACAGTTCACCCCATTGTGGCATATCTTTTTCCTTGTCAGAGCACTCATTGACTGCCAACCTCTGCCCCTGAACTTCACTTGATGGGTCACCCTCAGTCACTCGGGTCGTAGCCGCAGCTATTGGTGCAGGTCCTCCCGAGGTCGCCTTTTCTCAACTCCTTGAATTTCCTCATTAACTCATCATGGGAGGGTGGGATTCCAGTCGATTTGCCAGGTGAACTGAAGCAACAGCAGTTCTGAGAAGGGGCAGACTTAAGGATCCTGTCCAGCCTGGTTTGGTCCAGTTCAATCGCTGGCAAACTACCCTTTCTGAGGCATTCTTGCAACAATTTTTCCAGCCGAGATACATACACAGACAACAACTCCTTGGTACTGTTGTGCATTTCTTACTCTCCACCATAGGTCCTCATCAGAATCTGGGCTCCCATACACATTCTCCAAGGCCTCAAGATAGGCCTGTGCAGTCACTTCAGGGTTACTGGCCCTTTAGCATGGATGGTAGCCAGGGCAGGACCTCGAGGCTCTCACTAACCCTCTTTCGCTTTTTTGGCTTCGAGCATTGCTATTCTAGCACTTGGGGGCAACATGTCTATCCAGGTCTCCCAGTCATCCTCCCTGGGGGTGGGAGGGTGCCAGAGAAGATCCTCAACCTGGTAAGAGTTGTGACTAATGGCAGGTGCAGAAATAGAAGTCTGCATTGGTTCAGCCACCATTACGGTACTGGAGCGGAGAGGGTGTTGGGAGGAACACCCCCAGGTGGCAAGAATAGTTTCTTCAAGTCCTCCACAGTTTTCCCTTCCCCCAGCAACCAGTTAGCAAATTTCTCCTCAAAAGTTTCAGACAGTGGTGGGGGCTCATTCCCCCCCGGGTCTTTACTGTCCTTAGTTATCACTCTCCAGGCAGTGAGGGCTCCCTCTGGGGTAATGGTCTGTGGCACTTTGGAGCTATCTATGGGATCCTTAAACTCTACTAGGGCCAGGAAAGTGTGGGTGAGCAGATTAGCATGCTGACCCACCACCACAGGGTTTTGTAAACCTTCCACCTTGGAAAGTACTCCCTGTACAGTGTCCGTATTGATACCAAGGGGGATGTCCAGGATAAGCATAGCATTTTGGGGGTCGATCTCCTCCCAGTACACCACTCCACCAGCCGTGTACAGCCACTTCTGTCAGGGTACCCATTTTTTCTTAACAGTGGTTTGTAAATATGGCCACTAGAGGACACACAATCCAGCGGTGCCTCCAAGATGTAACCCCTAGATGGCACTATCCCAGGGGCTACTACCCTGCCTGATTTGCCACTAACAGGTTGAGGGGCCTGGATCCGATGGCGGGTGCCTCCACCCAGAGGTCAGGGTTTGCAATAGTTAAACTAACTTGGTCACAGCCCTCTGGGACACTGCAACCCCTTTCTTCCCACTAGTGGCCCACACAGTATATCAGAATTACCTTCACAGTATACACTTACCCCCAGGACTGGTTCAGGCACTGGGACCCTGTAAAATAAGAAGATACAGCCTAACAATCACAGTACAATACTTTAACATAGACAAATACCTCAGGCAGTATAACTTTGCTGAAACAAGCAGCTCTGATTTATTTAGGGGATATAACAAGGACAGGGGAAATCAGGTTAACTAGCTTATCACTTTACTCATCTACTCTATGGCTCTGTGCACAGGCCTATCCCTACCAGTTACTGTCCCTGGGTACCCAAGCCCTAGTGGCTAGTCCAAACCGTGGCAGCTGGTAGGGCCCTTTCACACAGAGAAAAGAAAAATTAAACAGTCAGCAGTACAGTAATTCCATTTGGATTCAATGTGGCAATTCAACAGGAGCGACCCTGAATTAGTACTCACGACCTCCAAACAAGATAGGGTCCTTCAACGTCAGCAGGGCTATCTCTTGAGCTCCATGAGACTCCTCACACATTTATATGACAAACTGCAACAGGAAAAAGTTCTTTAATGGCAGCAGGATTCACTTGAGCTACACAAGCCTCCTCACACATTTATATGGTAAACAGTAACAGGCAAAAGTCCTTTAATGGCAGCAGGATTCAATTGAGCTACACAAGCCTCCTCACACATTTATATGGTAAACAGTAACAGGCAAAGTCCTTTAATGGCAGCAGGATTCACTTGAGCTACACAAGCCTCTCACACATTTATATGATAAAAAGAAAGTACTGTACCAGGCAGACTGCTTCTATCCCGATCGCAATTACTGCACAATACCGGGAGAACACACAGCAGATTCAGTTCCTGACAGACCGAGCGCAATTCAGCAATTTCTCCAGTCTTCTACAGGGTGAGCCTGGTTTCTACTCTTCAGATATCCTTTGATTCTCTTCACAGGACGGATTCAGTCCTAACAAGCAGTTACACAAGCTGCAGCCCAGAACTCGGGGCCTTACACGCGTTTCCCGACTAAAACTGCACACCAAAAGAGCACAGGGCTCCTTCCCTCTTCACTGCCAGAGCCCATCTGAAACTCCAGCAGACAAAACCAGGCACTTCCTTTGAGTTCCTCCCAGTTCTTGGCTGGATTGGCTGTCACTCACAATAGACTGCCCCTGTTGGTCCAAAAAGGCGTTGAAGTCCAAACTACATCTCCCAGAGTCACTGCCCATACAATCCTCTTGTGGCTGGCCCAGATTACGAGTCCAAGTTCTGATTCGTCCAAGGCACCATTTTAGAGCTACCTTAACCCACACTGATTGGTCCAGTTCAGCAGTTCAAAACTAGAATGGGGAACTAGGCAAACACAGTTCTGACTGCAAAGAAAACAGGTTAGAAAAACTGTAC
The DNA here is from genome assembly GCA_016271365.2 of Neoceratodus forsteri. Taxonomy (NCBI): domain Eukaryota; kingdom Metazoa; phylum Chordata; order Ceratodontiformes; family Ceratodontidae; genus Neoceratodus; species Neoceratodus forsteri. The sequence goes on along the minus strand of JADMNL010000037.1, from coordinate 34,402,837 downwards.
TTTCATTATTACTCTAAATGATTTCTGGCAAACAGTTACATCTTTGAGATAGGTTCCCTTTGCACTCCTAGTGACTGCAAAAGTGGAGTGAATTAGCAGCAGCTTGAGTGGTACTCAAGCAGAGAAACACACAGTCCCCCCCATACAAACTAGTTATGTCTGCAAGCAGACAGCTGTTAAAGAGACAGTACCAGAGGCTCTAAAAACACTCACAGATAAATGGCTTAAACGCCAAACACCATTCAGGCTTGGAGCATTCAAGCAAGCTCCTGGAAGTCTTTTGGGAACCCCCATTTGCAGGGGGGTTACATTTGTCAAGGCACTAGAGTGGTGGCAGGAAGAAAGCAACTTCAGAGAGAGCATTTCCACTCTCCAGCAGTCCCCAACAAGTGTTCTCATAATAGATGCTTCACTCCTTAGGTACAAAATCCACAACACTGTGCACAGAGGCAATGAGGATCTGAGACCTCTCTTACTCCCTAGATGCAAAGATCTCTGCAGTACACTTGCCAGGCAAGGAGAGTGTCCTGGCAGACTCCCTAAGCAGAATCAGCTAGGGAAACCATGAATGGACTCTGAACCAGCAGGTCCTGGCTATGGTTTTCAGATGATGGGGCACTCCAGAAATGTACCTGTTTGGATCCTGGGAGAAAAATCAGTTCCCAAAGTTTTGTTGCTGGCCAGCGGCCACCAGCAGTGTGCACAGTCCCAGAGGATGACCTAGCCCTGAGGTAGACTGGGATGTTTCTGTATGCCTTCAACCATTCCCACTCCTACAGAAAGAGCTCCTGAAGCTCAGGAGAGAGCCTGCAACATTAATCCTAATAGCCTCACATTGGGCCAGGCAGGCCTGCTACTCAATGCTCCTGGCCCTGCCCAGCAAGAATCCAGTCAGCCTGCTACTCAGTTACAACCTGCTGACCCTATCTCAGGGCAGCATAACATTCCCAGACCTCAGGACTTTATACCTGAGGTCATAGTTCTTGAAGAGCTAGAGTATTCTGGATTGAATCTATCAGAGGAGGCTTTGAGGATGCTTAAAGTTTACAGTAAACCAGCAACCAGGAAAGCATATTCCTCTAAGTGTAAGAGATTCTTATACTGGTACACTCCCAGAAAGATAACCCCAATGCAGGCAGAGTTGCCCACAGTCCTGGACTACCTAGTGCACTTGCAATCCTTAGGCCAATAACACTAAAGGTGCATCTAGCAGCAGTGTCGACCTATACATCATTAGGCAAGGACAAGTCACTGGCCCCTCAGGTCTCAGCCACCTATACCCACCCGTGAGGGACCCATATCCCCATGGAAACTGAAAATCTGCCTTGGGCAGCTGATGACAACCCCGTTTGAGCCTGTGGTTACTGCTAACTTAAAATGTGTCACATGGAAAACTATTTCTGCCACTGTCCGTAGGTCTCCCGGATCTTTGTTATAATTCAGCCCCCTTCTCCTCCAATATTTCACTATATAAGGCATACTCTGACTGTCCCTTCTGTCTCCCTGGGTACCAAACGGGTGCCACTTTAGACTGCACTTATTGCATATACCTTCCTGTACTAGTAGTACCAAGGTACATAATTACTGCCACTGTTTATTGCACTTATTGTATATAACTACCTTATTTCTGCTGCTGCCTATCGTAATACCTGGTTTGTGCACTGTATTTTATCCAGGTTTCCAATCTGCTGTATCTGTATATTATCCATATTGTTTATTCCTATCTTACTGTTGCAATTATTTTATTATATCAACCTCTTCTTATTTGCTCTTTGTATTTACAACTGTATAATGTATAACTCTGCTTGTTTTTGTTCTTGAGCTTATCCCTCTCCCCCCCCCGGCACATCTGGAAATGAGCTATTTGTGCTCAGTATATTTTTCCTGGTGAAACTCTTAATAAAAATTAAAAAATAAAATAAAAAAGTTTCCTGATTGCCATGACATCTGCCAGGAGGGTAAACGAGCCACAAGCCCTCTGCACCGAATCAAACTACATAAATTTCCACATGGACAAGTTAGTCCTTAGAACCAATAGAAAGTTCCTACTTAAGGTGGTACCGGAATTCCACCTGAATCAGTCAGTTGCCCTTACTATACTCTGTCCTGAGTTCTGCAGCCCATATAAGCAGAAATTACACAGCCTGGATCTGAAATGAGTATTGGGCATCTATCTGGACTGGATAAGGTCACTCAGCTTTTTGTCACCTATGGTGAAGTGAACAAAAGTAAGCCAGCAACCAAGAGGACAAGCTCTCGCTGGATAGTATTGTGCATTCATTTTTGTTATGAAAAAGGTGAGAAAATACCCCTCAGAGGTCTAAGGGCACATTCCACAAAGGGTACATCTGCCTCTGTGGCATCCCCAAGGGGCAGCTCACTAGTGGACATTTGCAAAGCAGCCACCTGGAAAACAGGGCACACCTTCACAAAGCACTATTGTCCGAACACAGTCCAGAAGGGATGCTAGTTTTGGAACTTCTGTCTTGCAGAACCTTTTTCCTAAGTAGGTTCTGGACCAGGCCTCCCATGGTGCTGCAGTAAAGTTTGCTTAACGTGTAAACAATAGGTGAGGGATTCCTGGGGTTAGATAAAAAAAAAAAAAGACTCACTATAGTAATGTTGTTTCTTCTTAGGGATCCATCCCTATGTTTATACTCCGTAACCCTACTTCCTCTTCCAGAACATGAAAATAGGTTCACACAAGAATCAATTATTTTCATTAAGGTTGCCTTAGTGTTACTATTGCAGTTCCTTAACAACTCTAAAATGTGGTCAGTTCAATATTTTCAACATTTCTACTATTTAAAAAATATTTATAAAGGTGTTTATCCTCCTGGGCTGACCAGCTGGGTGTTCAGCTGTGTCCCTGGGTGCCATTGGCCAGCCTTACTGCTTCTCTTCTTCAGGGGGGGTGGGTATTCCCCAGTGGATTCCTCTCACAATGGGGTCAGGGGGAGGGCTCTTCTCCCCCAGTGACTCTCATCCAGAAAATCCCTCTTACCCATTGGAGCAGCAGGGTGGACTATGATGCCTCGGGCAGGGCTTCATGTAGCCTGGTCCCTTACATTTTCCTTTATTTTTGCCTCCCACTTGCCCAGAGCCACAGCGTGGCACAGAAGCACATGTGCATAAAGGCGCACATGGGCTGTGGAACTGCGATCTCCTTGCACCCACCCAGATGTCTTTCTGGCCCCTTGTAGCATCAGTGCTACCATCAGGCCTTCAGCTGGTGGCAGCCAACAACCGGAAAAGTGAACCACTCCTACCCGGGAGAGGAGAGCTGCCTATTGGCCGCTCACTCCATCTCCACGCCCTCCCCCTCCAGCTCTGGCAACTCAAGCTCATTCCTGAATTTGGTTTGCCAGCATGGCGTGAGGTAAGATGCTTTACAGCGCCTCAGCCCTCTGTGCCACTGGGCACCAGCCTCCTACATTTTCTCAATGTGTCTATCTTAATCTGTTTAGTGTTTTTCGAAATTTCATTTAAACATTTTTGGGGAAATTTTTGGTAGCCATTTAACTAGTCTTAATAGTTGCAGCTACCCACTAGCTGTGGAAGAAATCTGAGGTAACTACCTAGATTGGAGTGTGACTGCAGTGCAGAGTTTGAACATACATTTCAAATCCTATTATTTGCATAAGGCCCTATCTCCAGGACCATCTCTCTATGCTGGGAAGAGATGTTTAAGGTGCAAATGTAGTGAGTACATTTTCCTTAGAGTATGGCTAATTTCCCTTGTGTCTGTAAAAACACTGACAAAACAAGCATTTGTTAATGCCAAATGTTGATTGCGTTGGTGTGTTGCGCTCGCTCACTGCCCCTCTGTCACTCGCTCAGTTTGTTTCTCCCGGTGCTGCAGGCTGCTCATTTGTACTGGGCTCTTGCCTGCATTGGCACCTTGTTCTGCCCACTAAAAAATCCGCAGCTGTCCCGACAGAGCTCCATTGAGGTGGCTCACTCCCCCCTCTCACTCTCTCATTCTGTTTCTCCTGCCGCTGCAGGCTGCCCTTTTGTACTGGGCTCCTGCCTTTGTTGGTGGCCTTTTCTGCCCTCAAAGAAATCTGCAGCAGTCCCGACACAGGTCTGTTGAGCCTGCTGACTCCCCCTCTCTCACTCACTCACTCATTGTGTTTCTCCCAGTTGTACTGGGCTCTTGCCTGCATTGGCACCTTTTTCTGCCCACAAAGCAATCCACAGCTGTTCCGACAGAGCTCCTTTGAGGACGCTCACTCCCCCTGTGTCGCTTACTCATTCTGTTTCTCCTGGTGCTGCAGGCTGCCCTTTTGTACTGGGCTCCTGCCTCTGTTGGTGCCTTTTTCTGCCCACAAAGAAATCTGCAGCAGTCCCGACAAAGCTCCGTTGAGCTCTCTCACTCCCCTTCTCTCTCAGTCACTCATTCCATTTCTGCCAGTGCTGCAGGCTGCCCTTTTCTATTGGGCTCCTGCCTGCGTTGCTGCCTTCTTCTGCCCAAAAAGAAATTTGCAGCAGTTGCAATACAGCTCAGTTGCTCTCGCTCACTCCCTCTCTCTCACTCGCTCATTCTGGTTTTCCAGCCACTGCAGGCTGCCCTTTTGTACTGGGCCCCTGCGTGCATTGCTGCCTTTTTCTGCCCACAAGCAAATCTGCACCAGTCCCAACAGAGCTCCGTTGAGCTCACTCACTCCCCCTCCCTCACTCGCTCGTTCTGTGTCTCCTGATGCTGCAGGCTGCCCTTTTGTACTGGGCTCCTGCCTGCATTGGCGGTTTGTTCTGGCCAGAAAGAAATCTGAAGCAGTCCCGACACAGCTCCCTTGAGCTCGCTCACCCCCCCCCACTCACTCATTCCGTTTCTGCCGGTGCTGCAAGCTGGCCTTTTGTACTGGGCTTCTGCCTGCGCTGCCACATTTTCTGTCCCCAAAGAAATCCACAGCAGTCACAATAGAGCTCCGTTGAGCTCGCTTACTACCGCTCTGTCACTCACTCATTCTGTGTCTCTTGGCACTGCAGGCTGCGCTTGTGTGCGGGGCTCCTGGCTGCATTGGCACCTTTGTCTGTCCACAAAGAAATCTGCAGCTTTCCCGACAGAGCTCCGTTGAGGTCGTTCAGTCTCCCTCTGTCACACGCTCATTCTGTTTGTCCTGGCGCTGCAAGCGGCCCTCTTGTACAGGGCTCCTGCCTGCATTGGCACCTTTTTCTGCCTACAAAGAAATCTGCAGCAGTCCTGATAGAGCTCTGAGCTCACTCAGTCCCCCTGTCTCACTCACTTGTACTGTTTCTCCCACCGCTGTAGGCTGGCCTTTTCTACTGGTCCCCTGACTGCATTGATGCCTTTTTCTGCCCACAAAGAAAACCGCTGCAGTCCTGACAGTGCTCTGGTGAGTTCGCTCAATCCCCCTCCCTCACTCAGTCTCTCGTTCTGTTTCTCCCAGTGCTGCAGGCTGCCCTTTTGTACTGGGCTCTTGTGTTGGGGCCTTTTTCTGCCCACAAACAAATCCGCAGCAGTCCCGACAGAGCTCAGTTGAGCTCAGTCACTCTCCCTCCTCACTCGTTCAGACTTAATCTGTCCCAAACACTTTTCCCACAGTGACCGTGCTATTCTCCTGCAGGAGTGCAAAAACATATTTTAGCCAGGATGTGAAAAATGACAGCTGTACTGTTCATAAGGAGGTGTGAAAAAATGCCACTGTTGAAAATGTGGTCTGAAAATATTACAGATTTGCGAAGTTACAAGGGTGTGTGGAAACAGTTCAAGGCATGCTTGTAACACAGCCATGTTATGGAATTTCGTCAACAAATTTTCAACATAGGGATTTTAGGACCTCTGCTCATGAACAATGCCACTGTCATTTTCTTAATCTGTCCCGCACACTGATTTCCCACAGTGACCGCATTATTCTGTGCCGCAACTGTGAAACCACATTTCAGTCAGGATGTGAAAAATGACAGCTGTACTGCTCATAAGGAGGTGAGAAAAAATGCCACTGTTGAAAATCTGGCGTGACAATATTTAACATTTGTGAAGTTACAAGGGTGTGTGGAAAGTGTGCAATGCACACTTGTAACACAGTCATTTGATGGGCTATCATCATCAAATTTTCAACATAGGCATTTTAGGACCTCTGCTCATGAACAGTATCACTGTCATTTTCTTCATCTGTCCTGGATAGTGATTTCCCACAGCGACCTCTTTATTCTGCGCCGGAAGTGCGAAAACACATTTCAGCCAGGATGGGGAAAAATTACAGTTGCACTATTCTTAAGTAGGTGAGGGAAACTGGCAATATTGAAAATCTGGAGTAAAAATATTATTAATTCGTAAAGTTACAAGCGTCCGTGCAAACTGCACAATGCACGCTCGTAACACAGTCAATTAATGGAGTATCGTTACCAAATTTTCAACATAGGCATTTTAGGACCTCTACTGATGAACAATGTCACTGTCATTTTCTTAATCTGTCCCAAACACTGATTTCCCACAGCGACCACGCTATGCTGCGCCGGAAGTGTGAAAACACATTTCAGCCAGGATGTGAACAATGACAGCTGTACTGTTCACAAGGAGGTGTGACAAAATGCCAATATTGAAAATCTGGCATGAAAATAGTGCAGATTCGCGAAGTTACGAGTGTGCATAGCAACTCAATCAATAATCAATCAAAATCTTTATTTATCCAGGCGGTCATCATTGAGCAAGGCTCATTTGCAAGATGGACCTGGGGATAACAGGGTCAGGTACACAAGGAAATACATTACATATGAAAATATAAGTACACACATACACAATTATATATATATATATATATATATATATATATATATATATATATACACACACTATATACAATTTACATTTGAAGACAGAGGCAACAATGAAGACATACGGTGGAATACCTGGCTGACATAATACAAGAGAACCATATACAGTTGTGAAGCGATAAGTTGTGGTCCAAACACATGATAGTAAGTTGCGGGGAACCATTTATGGGTGGCAGCCCCCAAATGCAGTTATAGTTCTGGCTCTTAAACTTGGGAATAAATTTAGAAGCTGCCGGACGGTACAGTGGCGAGCAGGGATGGGAGGAGCCGGGCTGGGGGGGGTCAAGCCCCAATAACGTGTATTTTGTTGGGATTCCATGGTTGCTTTTCAGGTGTCAGGGTAGGGAAGTGGGAAAAAAGTAGAAGAGCTAGGGTGAGAATTGGGTTGCCAAGGAGGGCTGAGATGGGTAATAGGTACTTTGAGCGGTCGAAGTATAACAAAGGATCATGAATATGTATAAGTGGACAGAGGGAGAAAAAGAGTGAGATTACGGAGTGTTGGAGGTAAGAAATTGATAGGATAGAGGAACTTAAGTCGGGATTAAGGAAAGCATTTGTAACTGCGCAATGCATGCTCATAAAACAGTCATTTTTTGGATTTTTTCCACCAAATTTGTAACATAGACTTTTTGAGAGCCCACCTCATGAACACTGGCACTGTCGTTTTGTTAATTGGCACGGAAAGGTGATTCCGCGCAGTGACTGCGAAATCACCTTTTGGGGCTGATTAACACCATGGCAGTTTGAGAATTCATGAGGAGGGGTCCCAAAAACCCCATGTTGAAAATTTGGTGCCAAAATTCCAAAAAATGACTGAGATATGCATTAAAGTTGAAAACCCCCTATTTCTACCATTATGCAGCTTACCGGCATTTCCTCAGTTTGTGGTCGGCTTTGAAGAGTGCAGGCGTGTTCCGGTCCACTGAAGATCATCACACCAGACTCGGAGGTAAGTATGGGGTGAGGGGAGTTGGGGAGGCAGGGTGCACAGTGGGTGGGTGCGGGTTGCGGGTGGGGGCAGTTTCCTTTCAGGGAAAAACCAAAAAGACATAGCGGGACAGTTTTTACTTTACAGGGCATGTGACACGCTGGGGTGGGCTCCCAGTGTGTCACCGGAGGCTTCTGTTTTGGGGGCCAGCAGTAGCCGACGAGTTGGGCACCCTGTTGGCAAACAACAAAAGGGGGATGCCATTCTGCCGACGGGATTGGGCACCCTGTCGGCAAAGAACAAAAGGGGGAATGGCATTCTGCTGACGGGAGAGGGCTTCCCGTCGGCAGATAAACATGGTGGGGAGGGTATTGTTTGTGAGATCCCGCCCCGTAATGATGGAAAATGCCCTCATTGCAGCGGATGGTTTACTCTGCAATGACGAGGTGGTTCCTGCTTCTGCGGCATGATTTTCACAAGTTGGTGCCAAGGTTCCAACCGTGTGTCACCAGCAGCATGCCATGGTATTGGGGGAAGCGGGACAAGCTTTTGCAGGCTGTGGGGGCATTGGCCTCTACAACCTGCTTCTGAGAAAGCTGTCGCAATATGTTTCTTGCGCTGTGCGCTATCAACATAAAAATAGGTCTGTGTGGGTTTCCTTGCTATGTAGATGTGTTATTTCATGACAAAACTGTAGTATTGGAACAGACATTAGAGGGCAGCAGTACACAGTAAGCCCTCAGCTAGTACCTGTTTGAGGAGCTTTGCCTTGTGTACTGATGCAGTCGAGACAAAACTGAAAGCTGCAGGGTCAGAGCAAGATGCTTGCTGAGCAGCAGTGATGCCAGTAGAACAATGACTGTTAATCTGCCACCACTGGTTCACAGCAGAGCATTCCTCTTTCTCTGTTTTTTCTAAAGCATTTAGTTTTTCATCACTGAACACAGATTTATAGCTGTGTATGGTGGTCTGTAAAGGTGCTGTTTTGAGACTGATTTGATCAGCGTCAGTTTGCAATTGGTCTCTCCCAATTGAGGTTGCTATGAAGGAAGGGATTGTATGTCCTCTATAGAGTGCACTCATACAGTCATGCTATAGAGAAAGGCCCTTCCAAGGGTGCAGATCACACGCACTATCCCCCAACCATGAGTAGTGGGGCTTCCGAGCCCAATACTCATTGCTGTGTGGTGCTTGGGCTGGAATGTGTGCAGAGTGAAGGACTACAACCCATGGCAGAATACAGCAATCTGCGATTGACTAAGGACACTTGTAAACTATGCATCCTCACCTTGATTATCAAGGAACTGGACCCTCATCTGAAACACTATTAAACAGCACCTACTTTAAGCTGACCTTGTTGAGACAATTGTTTCAGGACTACAATTTTCTGTCCACGAGTGCAGCAGCCTGTCTTTTCTGCATGGTCATATTCTGTATAGGAACAGTGCTGCAGATCACTGGCCCCATGCCCCCAGCCTGTCACGAAATGGAGGAGGAGGGATGAGTATGAGCTCTCTGATTTAAGATGTTTTGGGGGGGGTGACTTGAACCCTGCAACACACCGTGCCAGAGGTGGATGGGTATGGTGTCCTGACCCATGGTTCCTATACCAGCACCCCTCAACCCAGCCACCCATTTAGTTCTGCAGGCAGAGCAGGATCAGGTCAGGTGTGTATGTCTGGCCAGGGGTAGGGGTTGGTAAATGCCATGGTGGTCTCCATGGACCCTCTCCCATTTTGCGGCATATTAACTTAGAAATCCCTCTACACTTCAAAATTCTGTGTGCAGGCTTCATGAGTAGGGCACACAAGAGTTAAGTGTGTGGCAAAATAAAACACACTTGAAATCATCTTTAAGATGAGTAATTCCCTTTTTGATAAAAGACTGTAGCTTGAAAAAATACTGCAGAAGAAACAGCTGATGTAAGAACAGACATACTTATATTTCACTTTACTTCTGTGCTTGATATGTGGTTCAATGCATGTTCCAGCAGATGGAGTGTGTTACCTTTTATTATATTCTTCCACAGGCTCCTGGGTGCTGTGGCACTGCAGCGTAAATTATTTCTGCACTGCAATTATGTTTTGCTTGTCCAATAAAAAAAAAATACTCTCTCTATTCACTTTTTACAGGAACAGTACAGTACAGTCTACAAACCACCTGTTTTCAATTGAAATTATTTTTTTTCTGAATGTCTCCCACCCCCATTGTTTTTCTGAGCATCACAGATCTGAGATTTTAACACATTCTGTGGAAGGCTGAGACAAAATGTCTCTGCCACAGCCTTCAGATAGCCACAGCCACATGAGTCTTGTTATTTGTAAGTGTCAGGTCCATGGCACAGCTTTGGGAAGCTTCTTGCCATCATGCAAATTTGACCTATACCCCAAAAATACAATAAAGCTGTTCAGTAGCTGTTTCCATGGCTGTGGCATTTATATGTATTATTTGGTTGGTCTTGGTAACAGGGTAAGCCCACTGGCAGAAGATGTCCAGTTTCCAGGGGTGACCTGGAATTTAGTTACAGGCAGAAATACATACAGTGTACAGACATTAGGGCGCAAAGTGCAGAAAAAACTCATACAAGACAATTGCAAAAACTGTTGAAACAATAGATGAAATGTAACCCCCCTACAAATGGGGGTTCCCAAAAAGTCTTCCTTGAACTTGCTTAAATGCTCACTGCAAGGCTGGTGTCCTGCATTTTAGCAGTTTAAATGTACTGCCAGAGACTGCCTGTATAGTCTCTGTGTACTGTCTCTTTAAGAGCTGCCTGGATTGCAGTCACAATTAATCTGAGAGGGAGCTCTGTTAGAAGATGTAATTGTTTGCTAATCATTTGTTAGAGTAGTAATAATATTGCAGTTTGTTCTAACCTGCCTTCTTTGCAGCATGGACAGTTCTGTTTGTTTCCATCATCTTGGTACTGGTCTGTCAGAATGGGCCAATCGGTACATTTGGGACTCTAAAATGGAGCCTGCCTACAGGGGCTTGGTGGGGCCAAAACTTGTAGGAGTTGTAGTTTTGGGCTTTTGGCACCTAAAATAACCTGGAGGGGGAGCCCTTGTTGTGACTGACAGATGGATCAGCTAACTGAACCTTTTGGATCTTGGGGAAAGTCCCACACTGCTTGAATCTGAATTTGGAGAGCGAATTAAGCCACTGAATTGTGACCAGGCTTTAACCTGAAGAAGACCGAAGATTTGCTGAATGCGATCGGCCTGTCAGGACTTCCAGTTACCTGTGAACTCCCGGATTGTGCAGAGACTTGTAATTGTGACCAGAGAGCCATTTGCTTGGTACAGTGACATTTCCTTACATGTGAATGTTCTGTGTGGTTATAGTGGGTCGTGATTTGTTTCCCCACTGTGTGTCTGAACTGTGTTTTGCTTGCTGGAGGCTATATCCAGTTCCATAGACTGAATCCGTATCCATTTCCATTTGCCTGGGCCCTGCTACACTAGCCCAGCCAGAATATCTGCTATGCAGAGAAAGTCATCGACGAGAGACTGGCCTGGGGATCAGCCCCATGCTCAACGCCTGGAACAGGAATAACACCTTGGTGATTCGTGTGGGCCCTGCTTCTCTGGGCACTCCAGCTCAACAGTCTGCAGTCTCAATTTCATCCTGCCTGTGTCCAGTATTGAGTATCATGAGTAAACATCAGGTTAGCTCCCTGCAACAACAGCTAAATCTAAAAGTGTTGTAATCTGATTGTCTTGTTGCCTTTTCTTTCACGAACTGAGCCCTCCGGCTCCGGATTACAAATAGTGTGTGTGTTGTACATGTTGCTTTCTTCCATCACAGGGCCCCAACCAGCTGCAATGTTCCTGGCTAGCCCACTGTTTTCCTACCTGGGTACCCAGAGTGGTGACTGTGTAGGGACTCTGAACTGCATGCATAACTGTCTGATTAATATAGCTTTTAAGCAAATCAAACTGATTATGCCCCTCCCTTGTTCAAGTCTCCTGAATAAATCAGATTTAACTTTGTTTGCATTTAATCTGACTGTGGTTCCAGTTTCTGCCAAAAGTGTTGTACTGTTGCTATTTGCTGTGCTTAACCTTGTTTTACAGGGGGTCCCCAGGGTCAAGCTAGAGGAACCAGCCCTGGTGGTAAGTGCAAACAGCGTGGGTAATTGCTTGGTGAATTAGGGTCATTGTGAAAGTAATTATTGTATATTGTTCAGGCCACTAGAAGGGAAAGAGGGTGGTTACAGTGTCCCGGAGGGCTGTGCCCAGGTTAGCTTGACCACTAATAACCCTGACCTCCGGTTGGAGGCATAAGTTTCATTACCCAGGCCCCTTAACCTACTACTACTAGCCAAGCAAGCAGGGGTAGTAGCCCTTGGGATAGCGCCACCTAGGGGGTACAGAAACATCCAAGGTATACAAATTATCACACTCTCTTCAAACTAAACTGCTTAAACCAGTAATGGTTAGCATCTGTGCTGCTGCCCTGTTAACGCAGTTTTTGAAAACAATTAAGACCACTGTGGGATTTAATTTCCAGAAGGGTTAACAATGTAACTGTTTAACTACAGCATTTCTACCTGCAGTGTAATTCCACAAGCACAGTTCTGTGTGTTGAAATTCAGTAGGCATTTATTACATGGAGAACAGGGCATATACCAGAAATGTGGACACACTATAATGTGGATAAGGCCTCTGTGTCACTAGGATAAGCTTCATCAGCTAGGGCAAAAGGAGCACCACAATAACTGCTAACAGCTCTTACTTGTACATAAAACCTTATTTGTGGGACTAGAAGGTAACAACATGAAAAAGTGACAGCGAAGGAGGAAGCAAGTTGCATGGAGGGCTATGTGAGTTATTTCAGAGTAGGATTATTACCTTTGAGCCGAGGGCTCGTTTACAAAGGCTCCAAGTCAGAGGAAGTACATGACATCACATGCTATTACAATACAATACAGTTGAAGATACAGTATACAACAGATTAACATCAGCATAATAAGTGCAATTACAACACAAACAAGTTTAGAAGGCCAGCAAGTGAGAAGTACAGGACTTACACTTGCGGAATAGACAATGAGAAGCAACACTATGAGAGTGTGGTACATACTTAGGACATAACAGGGAGTAACCCGTGATGGGGGGGACTCCCAAATCAGTTGGGGGGGCAGTTAGGTGCAGCCAGGCATGGCTTTGTATAGGAGAGGGCAGGGGTAGATGAAGGAGGGGCGGGAGAGGAAGGACAGGGGTGGAAAGGGCAGGAGAGAGGGAGGTGGGAAGTGTTTGTTGGAGGGAAGGGAGGAGATTGGTATGGGAGGGTGAGATGAGGGAGTGGGGAGGGGTGGTCAATTCAGCACAGGCATGGAAGGGAGAGGCGAGAGAGAGAATTCAGAAGGGCTTTGGAAGGACTGGGGAAAGGACCTAATAGTTGGCAGTCATAGGCTAGTGGCAGCATTAACAGTCATGTATGTTTGCAAGGAGAGATCATAGCCCTATTTTAAATTGGCTGAGCCTTGTACAAACGACAATGGCAGCAGGTAGGTCGTGGTACCACTTGGGCCTGCAATAGGAGAGAGATCTCTGTGCTATTGTAATACGCTTAAAGGGAACAATCAGTTCTCCATTGGAGGCACTTCCTGTATTGATGAAGGGTTGTGCTTTTTCAAAGAGGATGGATGTAGAGCAAGGCATTGGCCCCAGCAAGGATTTTTTTGCTAGTAGGCAGGCCTGGTATTGGAACCTGAGGTGGAGAGGGAGCCAGCCAGTTTTCTTGTATAGTACACAGGAGTGTGTCTGCTTGTGTGCACCAAGGACCAGTCGGCTGGCTTTGTTTAGGAGTATTTTGACCCTCCATAGCGCAGTGTTGGAGCCAGCTCCGTATATGACGAGACTGTAGTCCAAAGAGGAGCGTACAGAGCAACTTGTGACAAGTTTTAGTGCATCTAATGTCATGGCAGTTCGGTGCCGGTAAAGGATACCAAGTTTTATATTAGTGGATTTTATAAGTTGCTCGATGTGAAGGGAGAAGGTAAGTGTGTCGTCCAGGTGGATTCCCAGGTATTTAAATGTATTGACTTGTTCCAGTATTTCTCCTTTGTGGCTAAGTATTCTCAGGGGTGACCCTCTGACCTTGTTTTGTGTTGTGCTGAAAAGCATGCACTTGGTCTTTTTGTAATTGAGTAAAAGTATGTTATGGGAGAACCAAGATGCCAGTGCATGGAAGTTATCCTGTAATTCAGAGTTGATAGCTGACACATATTTGCCTGGGACAGAAATGAGAGCATCAACCGCATACAGCACAATATGTGCAGGGCAGGCCCTGGGCAGGGTGTTTATGAACAGACTGAAAAGGAAAGGGCCTAGGATAGATCTCTGGGGGATGCCTAGGTGCACCTCCCTTGGATCTGAGGTGGTACTGCCTATCCTTACAGACTGTGTCCTGTGAGACAGGTAACTATTGAACCAGGCAGCAGCACCAGTTAACAGACCAGTGGAGAGGAGACTTTGCACAAGAAGTTGGTGATTAACAGTGTCAAAAGCCTTTGTGAGATCTATAAAGATGGACCCCACTGCCAGCCCTTGGTCCAGGGCACCATAGAGTTAGGTGGTGTATTCGACTAGGGTGGTGGTGGTGGTGGAGTGGTTTTGCTGGAAGCCATGTTGTTGCAAGCAGAGAAGATTATACTAGACAAGGTACTCTGTAAGTTGTTCGGAGACCACCCTTTCAAGGGCTTTGGAAAGGGGGGGATAGTATTAAGACAGGCTGGAAGTTGGCCAAGTTAGTTCTATCCCCATATTTGAATGCAGGTGTGATGAGTGCTGCCTTCCACCTGTCAGGGAAGACCTCGATCTAAGGGATGAGTTGAAGACCCAGTGAGTGGCACAGCTATTTCATTTAAGGTAAGAGTGACCATCTTCATGTCTAACTGGTCACTTCCTGACCTGGTCTTATTGAGGACTCATTTGATGTATTTGGTGGCTTCAGTTGTGGAAATCTGCCTGAAATAGATGGAGGTGGGACATTAGATGGCTGGGAGGCAGGGTTTGGATTGTGAGTCGGTCTGGGTGTGGTAGGATTCAGGTAGTCTGGTGGCAGTAAGTTACTTAGGTCGGTAAATGCTAAAATAAAAGCATTTGCAATATCCTTAGGGTCTTGCAGGGTCCCATTGGAGGTTGTTATGAAGTCTGGGGGTTCCTTAGATGCTTGTCCAGTGAACGTTTTCACTGAGTCCCAAAACTTCCTACCGTGGCCCCAAGTCCTACCTAGTAGGTCATTGGAGTACTCTGCCTTTGCAATACGAATGAGTTTCATGCAGGTATTCCTAGCTGTCTTGTAAGCTAGGATGTCTGTCAACTTCCCCGTTTCTTTGGCCCTATGCCAAAGGTGGTCTCTGAGGCGCATGTGCTCAAGCAAAGGGCCTGATAGCCAATGGTTATGGACACCTCTGACTTTCTTTGTTTAGTAGGGGGTGGAGATGTCACAGGCTTTATTGAAGACCGTATAGAAGTAGTCCAGGGCTTGGTTTCCATCCTTGGCTCCATCCAGAGGGGACCAGTCAACCTCCCTTAGGTAATGTCCGAAGGTGTCCAATTGTCCAGTTCTCAGGGATCAGCTCCTGGCAGTCTTAGGCTTGTGCTTGGTGAACTTGTTTGACCATGTGAAAAGAACTGGGGAATGGTCACTGATGGAATTAGCTAAGACTGTTACCTTGGCGATGTGTTCAGGACAGGAGGACAGTAACCAGTCGATGAGGGAGCAGGTGCCTGTACGATAATTTTGCCTGGTGGCTTGAGTAACCAGTTGGGTTAGGTAGAGACCAGAGATTTGGTCTCTTGCTGCTGTGGCATCCTGAGAATGCCAGTTAATGTTGAAATCCCCTGAGATAACATGCTCCCAGTTTAGCTTATTTTGCTCAAGATAACTGATGAACTGTTGGAATCTGTTTGATTGTAGTCCAGGGTGCAGGTACACAGTGGAGAGCACTAATACTTTGTTTTGCTGTCCAATGTTGAGTTTTAGTATTAGGACTTTTGCCTCCTTGGCACTAAAGCTACATGGCAGTATTTGCCCTTTGATGTCGTGCTTGAGGTAAACCAGGCAGCCACCCCCTCTTTTAGATGTTCAGTCATGCTGGAACATGTTATAGCAGAGTAGTGCAACAGTTTCATCAGGGATCTTAGGTAATAGCCAGGTTTCTGTCACCGATATGACATCCGGTTTAGTTAATGACACCCAAGCCTGGAATTGTGGCAGCTTTGAGAGACTACATATATTCAGGGAGACAATTTTAAGATGGCCAAGGCTCGGGAAGTTGTTTGGAGTGTAGGGCCAGGGTTGTGGTGCATGTTTCCAGAAAGTAGGAGCACTAACAGGATGAGCTTACTTAGGAAGCAAGACCAGGTTGCCTTGGTATGTCCATTGAACTTTGCCTCATTGCCTTTTATGGTGAGACAGGTGCAGTCAGGTAGTCGGCCAGTTAGCAAGTCAGCAATTGGTATTTTCCGAGGCTGGGAGGGTATGTGGTGCTGGGGGCATACTAAAAGAGCTGCAGGTTTGTTGGGGTCATGGGATGTCCCCCTAATATTGTGCAGCAGGGGCAGAGTGGATACTGTGAAGGTAAAAGACTCAGACACAGGCGGCTGAATCACTGTAGCTAGTGGGACCAATGAGCAGAGGGACAGGGCTAATATTAGCGCAAGTTTAGTGTGTAACAGCATACTGGCTGTGGTTTGGAGGGAGACACTTAATAAGAGGAGTAGGGCAGTCTGAGAGTTGGTGATTTGCTCGTGAGTCAGGGGAAAGGAGTAGCCTATGGGAAATGGGAGGGGAGGAGCTAAAGTGTATTTAATAGAGGCTGAGGCTGGGGTCGAGGAGGGTGGGACACAATATAGGGCTCAGAGCAATCCCAAGGGAAGATTTCAAAATGCTGTAAAAGTCGTTAAAAGCCGTAGGTTTTAGGCTTGGCATGCTGTGTCCAATCCCAGGAGGGGCTGTACGGCAGCAGCCAATCGTGCGCGAGCTAAAAGGTGCGCCATTCAGTCAGAGTCCCAAGATGTGGTCCCGGCTGTCCAGGCAGGCTTACCCTGTTCAGGAGCTCTTTTGGCGGGGTGCAGATGGAGCGTAGCCAGCTGGCTTGCCCAACCGTGGTTGCCGGGAAGCAAAGGAGCTGTTTGCCTGGCCAAGGGCTCCTGGGGAAGAGACAAGAGGGAGGGAGGTTAGATTCACCTAGGGAGTTCTGGCCAAGGTCTAACTTGGTGGCTGGAGAGTTAAAACAAAAGGCTGGAATTAGCAGGGGAGGGGGCCATCAGCCAGACACAGAGTTAAATGGCTAGGTGGGCCAGGCACCACAAGCGAGGGAAGGTTGAAAGACAAAAGAGAAATAGGAGTCAAGGGTGGAGGGAGGAGGTGGTGAGAGAGGATCAGCAGTAGGAGAATTCAAGTTGAGCAGCAGAGAAAATTACACAGTCAGGTTCAAACATTTACATTTTACACTCTAGGTTCAGCTTACAACAAATGAGTATAATTTCAAACAAATTCCCTCCCAAAATGCAGCTAACATTTCAAAATACACAATATAGGGCTCAGAGCAATCCCAAGGGAAGATTTCAAAATAACGTAAAAGGTGCGAAATGCCATAGGTTTTAGGCTTGGTGTGCTGTGTCCAATCCCAGGAGGGGCTGTACGGCAGCAGACAATCGTGCATAAGCTAAAAGCTGCGCCAACCAATCAGGGTCCCAAGATGTGTTCCCAGCTCTCCAGACAGGCTTACCCTGTTCAGGAGCTCTTTTGGTGTGGTGCAGATGGATTGTGGCTGGCTGGTTTACCCAGCCACGGTCACCAGGAAGCAAAGGAGCTGTTTGCCTGGCCAAGAGCTTGTGGTTTAGGAGTTCTTTCGGCGGGGTGCAGATGGAGCGTGGCTGGCTGGCTTGCCCAGGATCCTGGGAAATAAAACCTGTGACCTGCAGCCAGTGGTGATGGTAGAATCCCAAGTGCACTTGGTGGCTGTCACAGAAAGACGGGCAACACAGCACCATGACTGGGACTTGACCATTCCAGGTTATGCAATGTTTCATAGAGACAGAGAACAAGGGATGTGGAGTGGTGGCATTCTACGAAAGGGAAGGTATCAAAGTTATGGAGGTCAAGGACCAGTGGGGGGCACAGAAACAGTGTAGGAGCATGTAGTCACCAGCAGGGGGAGGAACATCAGGATTCATGGGGTATTTAAACTGCCATCTCAGAAAAAGATCACTGATAGAGGACTGGAGGAGGAAATTAAAAGTGCGGCAGAGGAAGGGACGGTGCTGCTAATGGAAGACTTCAAATGCCCATGTATGGACTAGAGCAGCCCAATGACAGCAAGTGCATGGAATAAGCTGATAGTAGGAGCTTTTCAGGAAGCATTTCTGTTACAGAGTTGAGGAACCTACAAAGGAAGGAGCCATTCCTGCCTGGTCCTCACAAGCAGGGACAGTGTTAGGGAGGTTACAGGTCAGGATCCATTGGGAACCAGCAACCACCAGATCATGTGGTTCAACATCAGATCAGAGGTGGACAGGAGCAATCACAGGCAAAGTTTCTAGACTTTAGAAGGATGGATTTTGGTAGGATGCTGTAGTTGGTGAGGGAGAAATTTGAGGGGGTGGACAAAAACTGGGAATTGATCAAGAATGGGGTATTTGAGGCCACAAGTCTCTGTAAAAGGGTGGTAGAGAAGAACAAATAATACAGGAAACCACTGTGGTACACAAGAGTGGTGGGGAGGCTGTGATGGAGAAGAAGGTCTTCAGAAAATGCAAACTCAGCCAGGGGAGGAGGATATTTGTTTGTTATTTGTTTGAGGATGTTTAGCAGTGTCAGCGGCTCAGCAGGTAGCACACTCGCCTCTGAGGCTGGGAGATCAGAAGGCTGTGGGTTCTATCCCCACACCAGGCACTTGGGTTAATATCCCAATACTGACACTGTAGTGCAGCATGAGGGAGGTGCTGCACTCCTGAGATGCCGTCTCTCGGATGAGACGTTAAACCAAGGTCCCATCTGCCTGTCCTGGTGGTACTTCAGGTGGATGTTAAAGATCCCATGGCACTTCTCGAAAAAGTAGGGGACGTTTCCCTGGTTTCCCTGGTGTCCTGGCCAAATTTCCCTCATTCACTAAAAATACCACCAACAGCTTAATCTGGTTCAAGGTCAGTTGACATTCATCTGTATCTCCCTCCCTTGGGTCGTGCCTGAAAATAAGCAGAATCTGCCTAGTGCACTTACGCGGTCAACAAAAACTAAATAAGTAAATATGGTGGTGTGTTTTAACAGGATGAAGGAGACCAGCAAGACAGATGCTGACTTAAGAATAGCAGAGGGAATAAAGAAAGGGGGAGAAAACTATATTTCATTACATACAGGAGATCACAAAAAAGGGAAAGTCAGACTGAGGAAGGGTGGGGGAAGGATGACAAAGGGAAAGTGAACATACTGAGCCAATACTTCTGTTCAGTATTCATGGGAGAGGATAAGGGGACACTGCCTGATGGTGTCATCAAGGCCAGGGTGGGAAGGTGTCTGTGTAGAACTAATTTGTGAGGCAAGGGTATTGAAAGGGTTAAAGGCACCGAAGGTAGGCAGATCAATGGGTCCAGAGACACTATATCCCTGAGTGTTGAAAGAGATGGGACAGGTCTTGGCTTCACCACTGGCAGAGCTCTTTAATAGCTTATTGGAGATGGGGGAGGTGCCAAGGGATTGGAGGACAGCAGATGTATTTCCCCCTGTACCAGGGTGGAAATAATGACAAATCCAGAAACTACAGAATTGTCAGCCTCATGTCTATAGTAGGCAAGTTACTAAAGTCTATAATAAAGGAGACATTAGTGGGTTTCCTGGAGACAAATAGCTTTCAGGACACTAGACATAATAGGTTCAAGGGAAGGAGGTTGTATTAGATGATTAGGATTGACTTCTTTGACTGGGCAAGACAGTGGTGGACAAGAGTCAGGCAGTGCATATACTGTACCTTGATCAGCAAAACCTTTGACTCGGTCCCACAATGATGGTTGGTCAAGAAGATGGGTGATCTGGGGGTGGTAGATAGGATTTTGTGATGGGTAAGTAACTGGCTGACTGAGAGAACCTAGATGATTGTTTTCAGTGGGGAGCACTCTGGGGTATGAGGTCACAAGTGGATTACCTCAGAAACCCATCTTGGAACGGGTCCACTTTAATGTCTTTATTTGTGTAACTGGAGTAGGGATCATTGGGAAGATCTGCATCTGTGCAGATGATACTGAGATCTGCAGAAAAGTGGACAGTAAGGAGAGGGTCAGAACTATTGGGCCTGTGCATTAAGATGCAGATTGCCTATGTGCTGTGGATTGGCAACGTGTAGGCAATCCTAAGTGTTAATGCTGCACACATGCACAAAAGGGACGCATGTCCCAAAGACTGGAGGATAGCAGATGTAGTCCCCTTATACAAAAGTGGGAACAAAGAGGAAGCGGGGAACTACAGACCAGTCAGCCTCACCTCGGTAGTGGGGAAGATCATGGAAGCACTACTGAAGGAGAGATTGGTGGAACATCTGGTTGTCAATGGACTACAGGACCCAAGGAGCATGGTTTCACCAGGGAAGGTCTGCGTCAGACCAACCTCATTGAATTTTTGACTGGGTGACTAGGGAGGTGGATCGGGAGGTCAGTGGATGTGGCCTATCTGGACTTCAGCAAGGCCTTTGACACTGTGCCACAAAGACTATTGCACAAACTGGGGAATATGGTGTGGCAGGACAGTAGTGCGGTGGGTAGGTAACTGGCTGGGCAGCAGGACACAGAGGGTGGTGGTAATGGCTGTCACTCCACAGAGGGAAGAGTGACCAGTGGGTACCAGGGATCAGTGCTGGGACCGTACTATTCAATATCTTCATCAGTGACATCGCAGGACCTAGAAGGCAGAATTTCACTGTTCGCTGATGACACAAAGCTCTGTAACGGAGTAGACACACCAGAGGATGTAGACAGAATGAGAAGGGACCTGCAGAAACTTGAAGAATGGTCAGGATTTGGCAGTTGAAATTAATGCAAGGAAGTGCAAGATAATGCATATGGGGCACAAAAACCCTGGCACAATATATCAGTTGGGGGGTGAGGATATAGCATGCACCAAGCAGGAAAGGGATCTTGGAGTTATCATCTCTGATGACCTCAAGGCAGGGAAACAGTGTGACAAAGCAGCAGGTAAAGCAAATAGGATGCTGGGATGCATAGGCAGGGGCATCACCAGCAGGAAAAGGGAGGTCATAATTCCACTATACAAGACACTAGTGAGGCCGCACCTGGAGTACACTGTACAGTTCTGGAGACCTTACCTACGTAAGGACATAGACAGGGTAGAGAAGGTTCAGAGGAGGGCAACAAAGATGGTGCATGGATTGCATCACAAGTCCTATGAGGACAGGTTGAAGGCACTGAACATGTACTCCCTGGAGGAGAGGAGGGAGAGGGATATGATAGAGACATACAAGTATCTTACAGGGAGGAACAGGGTGCAGGAATGCACTATTTTAAGCGAAAATATGTTCCAGGACTAGAGGGCATGGGATGAAGTTGAGGAGGACGATCAGAGGAAACGTGAGGAAGAATTTCTTCACAGAACGGTGGTGGACAAGTGGAACACCCTGCCAGAGGAAGTGGTGGGGGCTGAAACAATCACAGGATTTAAGAATGCATGGATAGACATAAAGGAATTCTGGAGGTCAGGGTAGGGCAGCAGACTTCCTGGAAAACATAAACTGAACTTACAAACTTAAATGGGCAGACTGGGTGGGCCATAGGCCCTTATCTGCCGACACTGTCTATGTATCTATGTATCTATGTCCATTCCACACTGGATCCCCTTTTGGGTCATGCGGCTGTGTGCATGGCTGGTCTGGGGGCGTGTCTGGGGTGTGTGCACACACTACTGCACCATTCATGAAGGTGGAGGGCCAGGCCAATGGAGGCACAGGATACAACAACGGGGACCCTGTTATATCTTTTATGTGCCCCTCCAATGACACCAGTTGGCTGTGGCAGGACAGGGAATCCCTCTACTTTGCTGCCCAGGTTGACAAAGAGGACGGGGGCAATGATTCTGGCACTTGCCCATGCTTTTAAAAAAAAGGTGGTCCCATGCATTCCCAGATATCCCTGTTCATGAGAAGCAGGGTATCTACTTCAGGACCCAGGACAGGCATCTGATTGGATGCCTTCCAGTTTCCTTCCAACCACCCACATGCAGCTCTGCATTGGGAGGGCAGCGCCACAGGCAGGTGTCCTGTGGAGGTACGTGGTTGTGCATACTGCACACTCTGCACTTGTCCACAGGTGCATAGCTATGTGGACTGGGGTACATGCGAATCGCACATATCTAGCTCACCTTCATGCATAGCCCCCTATGTGGGAGGATCTGGAAAGACTTGATAAATGGTCACATGTAACAGAGTTAAAATTCAATGCAAAAAAAGTTCAAGGTAATGTACATAGGGCACACCCCCTGAAAACAAGATACAGGATTGGGAGTGGTAGTGGTGGAAAGAATGGCTGAGGGTGATAATATTGGACAATTTGAATACATCTATTAGGGCAGTAGGGGAGTGAGAACAGGATGCTAAGATGTATAGGAGGGGCACAGCAGCAGGCTGAGAGAGGTGAGTCTTCCTTGTTACGGATCCCTACTTAATGGAGAGGTTGGAGGACCTCAAAATGTACGTAATGGAACAAAAAAGGAAAGGAAGGTCATGAGACATGAAAATATGTCCATGGGATAAATGAAGTAGATAGCAAAGAGCCATTCACCCCGAGTGGGAACACAAGCATCAGGGAAACGTAATGAAGTTAGCAGGAAGGGGAGATTTAGGAGGGATGTCAGGAATTATTTCTTTATGAAAAGGTGGTAGATATGTAGAACAGACTACCAAGAGATGTTGTCCGTACAAAACCAGAGATGGGATTCAAACATGGGTGGAACAGACACATGGGACTGGTCGGGGCATCAGCAAAAGGGAAGGGGGGGAGGAGTAAAGGGCCACTAGGGCCCTCACAAACAACAATAGGTGGACTGGCCCATTGGCACAGTGGTAGTGCTACCGCTCGCTATGCTGGCAACCCAGTTTCTGAAGTGGACCTAGGTCATTGGGGGCTGGCCTGGGGGGGAGATGAAGCATTCCAGGGGATGCTCTCCTCCTCAGAGGAGGGAGGGTTGTCACCCCTGTTGCAATACCAGCACCTGGGTGACCATGGGTGGAGGTGCAGCCTAGAGGCATGCCATGGGTGAGAAGGACATCAGCCAAGTTCTGGAGAAGCTGTTCACTTGCATGTCTGTGTTCCTTGGACTTCCTTTCATGCCGGCTTCCTTGGAGATAGGAAGTAACATCGGAGAAAGCCCTGCAGGTGGCCCAATGAGGGCCTCTGGAACCCTGCCCAGAGGACCTAAACCAGATGATCCTGGATGCAGTCTGATGAAGACAAATGCAGTTAGGGGGTAGTAGATGGGGAGCTGCTCTCTCCTTCCCCACTGGGGGGCAAGCCTAAGCAGTGTGGAAGTAGGCACCAGGAGGAGGTCCGGGAGTGGGCATGGTGTAGCACCTGGTTCCTTGGAGGACCCTGAGGGAGCGGTGCAGATGCAGTGATATGGGGGCAAAAACAGGAAAAAAAAAACAACAATAGGTAGGGCAGTCAGGGGTGACTAGATGGGCCACTGGGCCTGTTTCTTCCAGCAACTTCTGTTTCTATGGCAGCACTATGAAAGTGATTGGAGATGTTCAACAGTAAAATGTATAAACCTATTTTAAATTTCTCTGAGTAGGACACACTCCAATAAATTAGAAGTACTTTAGTGCAGGCAATCAACACAGTTTGCTTGTTATCCTTTAGGGATCTGCTGTAAGGAAATACTAGATACATGCCTGTTAACATTGTAATGCATAATAACATAAATTATGATCAGAATTAATTTTAGGTTTATTGTGCCTGTCCCCTTTGCTTCATAAGCAAGGACAGAATAATTATGCTGTGCAAACTCTTACCAGTTTGTAGGAATTCCCCACCCACTGTACTACCCATGGTACCTGGTGATCTCCTTGGTAAGCAGAAATTTGCCCAGGATTACTTTAAAGGTCTGCACTGTCTTCATGTCTACTATCTCTGATGGTAGACTGTGCCATAGGTTCACCACCCTCTGGGGGAAAAAGTGTCTCCTGAAATTATCACTGACTGTACCAACCCTGAGCATCAGAGCACCAGACCAAACATCTTCAACTGTTATTCAGTACGTGGAAGACTAAAATTGTGTCTCCTCTTAACCTCCTTTTTCCATGCTGAACATGTTAAGGGCCTCCAGCCTCTCTTAGTTTTTGTTCCCAATGCCATTGATTAATTTGGTGGCCCTGTGATGCCCCCTCTCCAGTGCCTCAATATCCTTTTTGTACTGAGGAGACCAACACTGTATGCAGTATTCCAGGTGGGACATGACCATATCCTTGTAAAGTGGCAGGATTACTTCCCCTGCGCAGTTGGCCACCCCTCTTTTGCTGTACACTAGCAGTCTTCTGGCTCTCTTGACAGTGGCCAAGCTCTACTTGTCCTGCTGCAGCCTTTTGTCTATTACAACACCCAGGTCCTTTTCCACCTTGACATCGTCAATAGGAGACTGACACAGTGTGTAGGTTCTACCTCTGTTTTTATTCCCCCAAGTGTAGCAACTTGCATCACAGGAACATTGCATCAGAGGTGCCAGGAGTTAGACCAATTGCCCAGCTTGTTCTCTTCCTCCTGAAGTCTTCCCCTATCATCAAGGTGGTCTGCTACCATGTCTAGCTTAGTGTCTTCCATGAACTTAAGCAGTGTGCTGGAGACTCCAGCTTCCAGATTGCTGATGAAGGTGTCGAAGACCAGGGACTCCAACAATGATCCCTGAGGGTGCCACTAAGTTCAACTCTCCACTCAGAGTAGTGCCTGTCCACCACTGCTACCATCCTTTGCTTCATGCCCTCATCCAGTTAGCACTCCACCATGTGTTAGTCTTATGTATACTGCACCACTTTACTTTGACAAGTATCAAAGTCATGTGCTGAAATTCAAATAGACTACATCCATTGACCTGCCCCTGTCCTTCTTCTGGTCACCCCCCCACCAAAACAAAAGGTGAACAGGATGGTATGGCCATGCTGTGTCCCTCATAAAGCCATACTAACATGGGCCAAAAATATTGGCCTCAGCCAGATGCTCCATTCTGTCCTTGATAATGACCTCCAGGCATAGAAACATAGACTTGGATGGCAGATAAGGACTGCTTGGCCCACCCAATCTGTCCATTTCCCTACCTACTGGATAAGCTGCAGATCCTAGTTAACCAACAGCCTACTTCCTCCTACCCCCCACTATAATTGCCTTATGTCTGTCCCATGCATTCTTGAATTCCCCCCACTGTTTTTGTCCCCACGACTTCCTCAGGAAGGCCATTCCATTCATCCACCACCCTCTCTGTGAAAAAATACTTCTCTGTTGCCCCTGAGCTGTCCCCCCCTCTATCTTCAAATTGTGCCCCCTTGTTCTTGCATATCTCTTTTTCTGAAAGATGCTACCCTCTTGGACTTTGATTCCCTTGAGGTACTTGAAAGTTCTATCATGTCCCTCCTCTCCCTCCTTTCCTCGAGGGTACAGATATTAAGCCTCTTTTGTCTCTCTTTGTATAGTTTCTGGTGCAGATCTTGCACCATTTTAGTTGCCCTCCTCTTGACTGCCTCCATTTTGTCTATGTCCTTGCAGAGATGGGGTCTCCAGAACTGCATGCAGTACTGCAGATGCGGTCTCACCAACTGTCTGTACAGAGGGATGACAACTTCCTGTTTTTTACTGGTGACGTCTCTCCCTATGCATCCCAGTATCCCCCAGCCTCCTTACTGCCATCTTACATTGCCTGCCTACCTTTAGGTAATCTGATGTGACTACCCCAGGTTCCTTTCCATTTCTGTTGTTGATAGTACCTACCCCACCAATTGTGTACTCTTCCCCTGGGTTTTTGTTTCCCAGGTGCATTACTTTGCACTTCTTAGCATTAAATCTAAGCTGTCATACATTTGACCATTCCTCCAACCTTGCCAAGTCCCTTCTCATTCTTTCCACTCCCACTTGTGTATCAACCCTGTTGCAGATCTTTGTGTCATCTGCAAAGAGGCATACTTTTCCTTCCAGTCCCTCTGCAATGTCGCTTATAAAGACATTGAAGAGGACCGGTCCTAATACTGAACCCTGCGGTACCTCACTAGTAACCCTCCTTTCTTCAGAGTGGACTCCATTTACTATTACTCTCTGTGTCCTATTCTTCAGCCAATTCTTTACCCAGGCTGTCATCTTGGGACTCACTCCCAGGCTGGCTAACTTGTTTATTAATCTTTTGCGTGGGACTGTGTCAAATGCCTTTCTAAGGTCTAGGTAGGCTATGTCCATAGCCTCTCCCTGGTCTACTACTTTGGTCACCCACTCAAAGAAATCTATTAGATTCATCTGACATAACCTTCCAGCTGTGAATCCATGCTGCCTTGGATCCTGTGCCCTGCTGGCCTCTAGGTACTCAACAGTTCTTTCTTTCAGAAGTGATTCCATCATTTTCCCTACCACTGAGGTCAAACTAACAGGTCTATAGTTTCCTGGCTCTTCCTTGCTCCCACTTTTGTGAAGTGGAATCACATCCGCCTTCCTCCAGTCCTCAGGTACTACATCATCCTCCCATGACTTGTTAAAAAGGGTAGTCAGTGGTATCACTAGTTCTCCCTTTGGTCCTTTCAGAATTCATGCTGGTCAGCCTGACACCAGTGTTGGGCCTTTGCCCAGCACTGGTGTCAGACTGACCAACATGTAGTTGCCCAGGTTCAACTTCATAAATATGGGAAACACATTTGGCACTTTCTAGTCCTCTGGCACCAAACCTGTCTGGATAGATCCTGAAAGATCATTGCAAGTGTCAATGTTTCATTAGCTTCATTATGATGTGGGGTGCATCACGCCTACTCCTGGGACTTACTTGGCTTAATCCTTTCCAGGTAGTCAGCTACCAAGCCAAGTGTGATGCCCATTGGCTGTGTTGTGGCTACCCCTGATGTTATGGGCCCACTCAAAGGGACCCCCCCACCTTTGGTGAACACTGTCAGAATTATTGCTACTAACTCTCACAGGTTACTCCCCCTACCCCTGCTGTCAGAGGCCCAGTCACCTCCTTCACTTTCCTCCATGTTGTCAGAACAAATGATTTCTTTTACAGTAAAAATATTGACCATTTTCTGGTGTCTTAAATTGAAATCTAGTCTACGTTTTGTATCATTTGCAAATACTAACAGACCAGAGAAGAATGAAAAGAAATTGCTAAAATGTGACAATTATAGCCAACTTATTTATTTATCTATTTATTTATTTACTTATTTAGTTCAATCTAGGATTACAATACCTTTGAGCCGAGGCTCTTTTACAAAGGTTCCACGTCAGCATGTGCAACAGTCATCATTTTTAGTTACAAACATATAGTCACTGATTTACAGACATGTAATAACCAGTACAAAGACTTGAGCTATGAGCAAGACAAGGGAGGGGGTCAATGGGGAGAAGTGAGGTAGGAGATCGAGGGGGTAGGAGGTGCAGGGGTAAGGGGAGTACGGGAGGTGGGTGGGGCAGGGGCAGGAGGGAGATACGGGGGAGGTGGGCGAGGGTGGGAGACAGTGCAGCCAGGGGGGCCTTGTCAAGGGAATATGCCAGGTAAGGTGTTAGGGGTGCAAAGACTGATTGCAAGTGCTGGGTGCTGGGGCATGTGCAGCTGGAATGGTGGAAATGTTAAGATGGGCAATCGCAGGATACAAGCAGTGAGAGGCGCAGCTTGGACTTGAAAAGGCTGAGTGTTGGAGCGGTCACCATGTCGCTGCCAAGAGAGTTGAGCCAGTTGGATGCCCGATAGGCAAATGATCTTTGTCCTTGGGTCGTGTGACATCGTGAGATATGTAGTAGATGGGAATTGGATTTCATTGTAGTGACATTCCTATGTCTAGGCTTAAGGAGGGCACAGACACCAGGTGGGGCAAGTCTCATTATGATTTTCTTGGCCGTGATGCAGGTTTGGTATTTTATGCGTTTGTCCAGTTGAAGCCATCCAGATTGGGAATAAAGGTCACAAGAGTGGGTATGGCGATTTGAGCCAGTGATGAGACAACAGGCCTTATTCAGGGAGGTCGCGATACGTTTGAGAGCAGTGGTAGTTCCAGACCCATATGTGATAAGACCATAGCTTAGAAAACTTAGGATTTCATTTAAAATGTCAAAGAGTCTTGAAAGTGAGAAATGTGCTCTTCCAAATACATTTTGATTGATTGATTGAAAACAGAAAAATGCCTATCTACTGTGTCAGACATTCACAATTAAACATGCCGGTATTATATCTCCAGATTCTTTTGTGTAAAACAAACAGAAGAAAAACATTTAAAGAGCTTGTATCAAAGATGGTAGATTGAAATGTTATTAATTTCTATTTGTCAGTTTGCATTTTTTATTTCTAAAGTATTTGTCCTTTCCTTTTGGTCATTTGAAAGTTTTCTCTCTGATAATATCAGGTAGCTATGAAAAGCAGTACTTTACCTATCAGGTGACATACCTACATCTATTCCTCTTCATACATCATTAGTAGTATGACATCACTCACTGCAATATCACTAGTAACCAATCCAGCAGCAGATGATTGTTTCTTTCTCCTCAGCTGTGATGTTACAGTCAGTGAGGTCACAGTGCTGATAAGGTATGGAGGAAGAATAGGGTTCAGCCCACCAACACAACAGTAGCGCTACTGCTTACAATGCTGATGTTCCAGGTTCCAGAGCGAGCCCGAGTTCTCAGAGGGATGTCTGGGGAGGAGGACAATTGAGTATCCTACTGTACTACAACCATTTGGGTGACCACAGGTGGCAGTGCGTGCTAGAATGGCAAATCACTGAGAGGGAGGTTGCAGACTGCCATAGATGTGCATTCCAGCACACACACATGAGTGCATGTACATGTCCACAGGGCCCAGGTCTCAAACTAGGAGATGAAAAGTAGAACAGCCCCTAGGATGATGCAGCTTGATGCAGGCCTAGCATCGCAGGCCCTGCACTGTCAACTGTGGCACCCACTGCCGACCAAGCTCTAACACCATTGAGGGAACTTATGCTGCACTCTAATGGTTCACCTCGACGGACAAAACAGGGAGGACCTAGCGGTGGAGGTAAGTCCTGGGGAAAGCAGGTGACTGAGCTGGAGCATGCATCCAGCTGACGTTGTCTGTCTGTGTAAAAGGGAGAAAAAGTGCAGTAAATTAAAATAAAATGAGGAAAAATAGAATTTTATATGTCAGCCTTCAGGCAGAGCGATGCTTCATGCAGCATACCTAGTGATGCCAGGTAGAACATCTTATTAGTCAAAGGGAAAAGAACAAGTATCTCAGGTATAACAAGCATTTGTCAATACCGAATGTTGCTTGCTTATATGTGCTGTTTAGGTATTAGGAAGTGATTGTACCATGCCTAAGAACTGTAATGTGCCCCCCCCCCAAGACATCCACTGTGTCTTTCTGTTCAGTATTCACAGAAGAGGGGGAGAGGCAAGGGCCACAGCAGTGCAGCAATTGCCTAGGCAGTGAATAGGTGGACAATAGTCCATTCACAGGCAAAAGAATCCTGCAGGAGCTGACGAAACTGAAGGTGGACAAAGGGATGGAACCAGATGGCATACACCCTAGGATAGTAAGAGAACTGTGAAGGGAGATAGCAATACCTCTGGCAGCCATGTTCATTGAGTCATTCAACACAGGGATGGTACCAGAGAATTGGAGGTGGGCACATGTGGTACCGTTACACAAATCCAGCAGCAGGGAGGAGGCGGGGAACTATAGGCTGGTCAGCCTCAGCTTAGTAGTGGGGAAGATCATGGAGACATTGCTTAAAGAAAGGATAGTGGGTCATCTAGAAGCCATCAGAACCCAGGACCATAGGCAACATGGATTCACAGTGGAGAGGTCATGTCAGACAAATCTGGGTGATCTCTTTGACTGGGTGACAAAGGAAGTAAATCAGGGTGGGGCAGTGGACAACGCTTACCTTGATTTCAGCAAAGCCTTTGGCACCATCCCACATAGGAGGCCGATAAACTAGCTGGGTAGGCTGGGCATGAGGGAAAGGGTGGTAAACTGGCTAACAGATAGGAGGCAGAGAGTGGTAGTAAATGTGGTGCAGTCTGGGTAGAGGGGGGTGACCAGTGGGGTGCCGCAAGGATCGGTCCTGGGACCAGTTCTGTTCAATGTCTTCATTAGTGACATTGCAGAAGGGCTGAAGGGAAATGTCTGCCTGTTTGCAGATGACACCAGATCTGTAACACACTGAATACCCCGGGGGGGGTGAAGAAAATTAGGAGGGACCTGGGGAAGCTTGAAAAATGGTCAGAGGAGCGAGGACTGGCAACTGAAGTTTCATTCAAAAAAGTGTGAAATTATGCACCTAGGACACAGAAATCCTGGGGAAAGCTACAGGATGGGGGGGGGGAGTTGCTGGCAGTCACAGTGAAGGAAAGGGACCTGGTGGCTCTTATTTCAGATGACCTAAAAAAAGTCAAAGTGCTAAGGCAGCTGGGAGGGCCAGTGACATGCTAGGGTGCATAGGCAGGGATATTACCGGCATAAGGAGGGAGGTAGTGATGCCATTATATAAAACCAATCAGGCGTCACATGGAGTACTGTGAGCAGTTCTGGAGTTCACACCTTTGTAAGGATATTAACAGGCTGAAGATGTTCCAGAGAAGGGCGAATAAGATGGTACAGAGCTTGCAACATAAAACTTATGAGGAGAAATTAAGGGACCTCAATATGTACTCACTGGAAGAGAAGAGGGAGAGAGGGGATATGATAGAAACATTCAAGTACCTCAAGGATATAAACAAGGTGCAGGGGGGAGACATTTTCCAATACAGGAGGAGCACAAGAACGAAGGGGCATGACATGAAATTGAAGGTGGGAGGTTAAGATGGAATGTGAGGAAGTTCTTCTTCACAGAGAGGGTGGTGGATGTGTGGAATGGTCTGCCTCAGGAGATGGGTGGAGTGAGCACTGTGAATGGATTCAAGCATGCTTGAGACAGGCATAGGGGAATCATAGAGGTACAGCGGTAAGTGGGTCAGAAGCAGTAATCCAGTACAAGGGCTTATGGGCAGACTAGATGGGCCATGCAGTTCTTATCTGCTGACAATTTCTATATTTCTATGTCTGTGTCTCCTTCTCTTATGAATTAGAAAAAGAAAGACACACAAGCATATGCTGCTTGCATGTGCTGTTCCCCACTATGTTCTCCCTAACACATTACTATCCACAGACACAAAGAGAGAGAGGACACAGCACATATTGTCTCTTCAGTGCTGCTCCCCCAGTGTCTCTTTTTGTCTGTCTGTCTGTCTGTCTCTCTCTCTCACTCTCTCTCTCACTGTTACTTTCTCTGTCTCGTTTTCTCTATGTTGCTCTCTTTCTAAGCAACGAGCTCCATTCCTGAATGTTGGGGAAAAAATTCAGTTGCGCTCTCTCATTCTCTGTCACTTTGATTGGGGAGGTTGGCAGAATGGAACACAGAACTTGTTGTATGGGAGGTGGGAAAGCAGCACAGAGGTTCCCAAACAAAAAGACACTGAGAGAGACAGAGAGAGCGAGAGCAAGAGAGAGACACAGCAAATACACAGGTCTCTCCTGCACACAAACTGCAGCACTGTTCTGTATCGGGGAGCAAGGGGAGGCCACAGACAACAACATCCCAATGTTTTCTCTCTTGCTGTCTCGCAGGATGATTCAGCCATGGTGCAGGTGTGGAAGAGTGATGATGCTGTCTCTCTCTCTCTCTCTCTATCATCTGTGCACTGAGGGTGGGGAACGGGCAATGGGGCAGCTACAGTTGGGGGGGGTAGCAGGAAAGGAAACTCTGGGTGGCCACTGTCACGCTCGTGCTCTCCTCTGCTCTCCTGTATTACAGCCTGTCAGAGGGCTCTATACTGCTGATCATTGCTTCCTCTGTTTCTGCGGACAGAGACATAGACAGACAGACAGAAAGAGATGCAGCACATTCCTGCAACTTTGGTACCTACTGTCTCCCACTGTCTGTCTCTTTCTCTCTCTCTGTCTTACACGCCAGATCACGTGGCCGCTGTCATTCTCAACTACCTCCTTGCCCACTCGGACTGCTCATTATCTGCAAACTGGACAGGGTAGTGGCAGGTAGAACACACACAGATGCTCTGTCTCTGGGCTCACAGGCTACAAAGCTGCCATGCGCATCTTGCTGTCTTGCACTGTGTGGTGTTTCTGTGTCCCCTAGGCACAACTGGATATTAACCCAAGTGCCACTCCAGGCACTTGGGTTAACATCCCAATACTGACATTGCAATGCAGCATGAGGGTGGGGTGATGCACTCCTGAGGTGCTGTCTTTCGGATGAGATGTTAAACTGAGGTCCCATCTGCCTGTTCTGGTGGTAGTTCAGTTGGATGTTAAAGATCCCATGGCACTTCTCGAAAAGAGTAGGGGGATAATTTATTCATATGTAACTCCCCTGTTACCTGGGCTAACTAGAACCCTAGTTAGATCTAGTGGCAGGAAGGGACAGGCAGCTAGTGAAACTCCAGATAAATGGATTTCACTATGTCTTGCACTCTTTTCAGTCTCTGCTGAGCTGGGGCTATGACGTCATTTAGAACTGTTGCAGCTGCATAAGCCACACTGGAATGTTGCAGCTAGGGAAGTTAGGATAGAATGTTGGGGAATTTGAAGTCAGTTGAGTAGTAGAGTGAAGAGGGAGGAGGTGTGCTGCAGCTGCAGGCCCTCATAGCCCTCAGCTCTGACAAAGAGCTATATTTTTGTTGAGATGTGTGTTCTTACCTGAAGAGGAACACAAGAAGAGCCAGGTGAAGTGGTAGAGACCGCTTCCAGCGCTTCATCCCTGTGGGGATGGGGGGAAGGATTCCACCTACTTCTGGGGCAATCCTCTGGTCTGGCTAGGGGAAGAACAAGCTGCCTAAATCTAAGTTTGTGCTGAGGTACCAGAAGTTTTGGATGAGATTTCTTTGAAGAGAAAAAGCCTGTGGGGCACCTGCAACCAAGGGATGAGTCTGCTCTGATAAAGGGCCAATGTGTTTTCACCTGAGACAAGATGAAGTTAAGTGACTGTTACTGTGGGGTCAGGAAAAGACAGCCTAGTACAGTTTTGAAAGCTGTGGAAATTGGACTGCTTAACTCTGTGGGGTCTAGAGAAATGGACACAGCCACTCTTTTAAGTATTTTTCAAGTTCAGCACAAGTGGGATGGAAGAACAGTAGATGAAATGTGACAGACATTTAAATAGAATCTACACAGTAAAGTGTTTTCAGAAGATGAGGTGTTAAAGTCCAGAGAAATGGCTGGGTATGAATTATGGGAGCGAGAGGTGGGAGACCCCCCCCATCAGTAGTAACCAAATTCACCTCTACAGGTTTGCTTTGGGACACCTGTTGCTTTCTCTCAGGTAGTTGGCCAGTACCCGAGGAAAGTACCCAGACATGGGATTGATGAAGAAGATTCCCTGATGGAGCCAGAAGTGCTCAGAGGTGGTTTAGGGAGCCATTGAGAAATGTTCCATGCTACATGGAAAGTGTCTAAAGGGCTGGCATGAGAGCCGAGCCAGGGAAACCGAAAAAGAGTTGAGTTAGGGCTGAGTGCCCAGAGTGTTTCGAAACCTGAGGGTTTCAGTATAAAGAGGATGGGTTTTGATCTCCATAAATCTGCATTACCAGGAGTGTAGCCCCATGGGGGTCCATCTATGCTTTGTTATTTTGTTGGATGTGAATAACAGCCACACTTTAGAATCCCAACTTCTGGTATTGGACATTACAGTTATTGCTTCCTGTGTCCGGAGTTATTTGGGTGCCCCTGTGCAGAGTAGCCAAACCTAGCCAACATGCCGAGTGACACCTTTCTCCCCAAGTTTCAACTTATAAAAATGGAGGCACCGCGTCATAGGACCCAGGCCCCTCAACCTGTTAACATAGAAACATAGAAACATAGAATTTGATGGCAGATAGGGACCGCTTGGCCCACCCAGTCTGCCCATTTCCCTACCTACTGGATAAGCTGCAGATCCTAGTTAACCAGCAGCCTACTTCTTCCTACCCCAACCCCCTAGAATGGCCTTATGACTGTCCCATGTATGCTTGAATTCCACCACTGATTTTGAATCCACAACCTCCTCCCGAAGGCCGTTCCATGCATCCACAACCCCCTCTGTGAAAAAATACTTCCTTAAATTACCTCTGAGCTGCCCCCCCCATCTTCAAATTGTGCCATCTTGTTCTTGCTCACCTCTTTTTTTGAAAGATGCTACCCTCTTGGACTTTGTTGATTCCCTTGAGGTACTTGAACATTTCTATCATGTCCCCCCTCTCCATCCTTTCCTCGAGGCTATACATAGTAAGCTCCTTTCGTCCCTCTTCATATGTCTTCCGGTGCAGACCCTGCACCATTTTAGTTGCCCTCCTCTGGACAGCTTCCATCCTGTCTATGTCTTTGCAGAGATTGGGTCTCCAGAACTGCACACAGTACTCCAGATGGGGTCCCACCAGCTGTCTGTACAGAGGGATAATAACTTCCTGTTTTCTACTTCTGATGCCTCTCCCTATGCATCCCAGTATCCCCCCAGCCCTCCTTGCTTCCCTCTCACATTGCTTTCCCACCTTTAGGTCATCTGATATGACTACCCCCAGGTCCCTTTCCATTTTTTGTTGTTGTTAGTATCTCACCCCCCATTGTGTACTCTTCCCCTGGGTTTTTGTTTCCCAGGTGCATTACCTTGCACTTCTTAGCATTGAATCTAAGCTGCCATATATCTGACCATTCCCCTAACCTTGCCAAGTCCCTTCTCATCCTTTCCACCCCACCCTGTGCATCAACTCTGTTGCAGATCTTTGTGTCATCTGCAAAGAGACATACTTTTCCTTCCAGTTCCTCTGCTTCCCCTGCCTGTGTTCACTAGCTACACAGGCAGGGGAAGTAGCCCTCTCAGTTAGCAGCAACTGGGGGTTACACATAACTCAAAAGTAAATTACAGACAAAATAGTATTGCATCATGCAAAATTATATATACATGCATGACAACCAAAATTTGAGAACATAAATCAGTAGTACTCCATACAGGACACCTTATCGTATTTGCAGATACTACACACCTATCCACTACTCCTTCCTACTAAAAGAGTAGGGGAAGTGTCTATTCCTAAGTTAAAATAAATAATACTAAAGTGTATTAATTCATACAAATCAAAAAGAGAAAGGACCTCAAACCATAAATGAGCATTTCAACATATGTTGCACTCTAACTCTAGATCATTCAAATTGATACACGTCCCCCACCCCCAAAAAAAAAAGAGTAGGGGAATATTTCATTATAAAGTACAAAGTCAATTACATACAAGACTGTGTGAAATCACACAAAAATCATATCCAAATCAGACGACAAACCCAATAAGTAATCCCATCAGATAGTTATTAAACCTCTTTCAAAAGGATTCATAAAACCTACCTTTCAACTCTGTCTATAAAAGGCACCCCCCACCTGAAAAATAGGAAAATCCCTTATTGCATCTGCCAATTCAGAATTCAAGGTCATGATCAGTCACTCATAGATAATACAAAAATGGAGAATCAAAGAAATGTCACACTCCTACCAAACAGTAAAGTTGTTCTAAAAGGAAAAAAACAGGGGATCCCTCCCCAGCCTCCTCCACCAAATATTGAGGCCCTCCCTCATCCTGTGTCTAACCAGGTCATGTGTCTCCAGCATAATTTATAAAGATCCGGTGACGTCCGCTGTCTCTCCAGATCTCACCACCATGTAATATCTTTTCGAATCAAAAAAAGCGCCTGTTCTCCTGTTTTGAATTGCTTCCTCAGAGCTAAACTACAAAAGGCTTGCCACAGTTGAAAACAAATATATCCAATGAGGAGCCTCATGGTGCAAGCATCATATTTAACCCATGATCTTGGAAAGATGCCATCTACCCAGATTTCTGTGGTTTGATTTCTAAAAGTGTTTGAGAGCCATTCATAATGGAAACATCTCCAAAAGGAGACAGCAAAGGGACATTCAACAAAAATATGCAACATCGATTCAATAACTCCCTCACAAGCCGCACCTCTGGGACAGTCTCTATCAGCAATTTCTTTGTGTTCATAATCCCGCTCACACCCAACTTTTTGTGAGTGCACAACCATAAGAAATCCCACATATATGGGGGAACCCTTTTACTAGTTAGAATCTGAGTAATAGAATTCTGGTCACAATTGGGCAAGTCTGCAAACCAGGATGCTGTTACAAAATAGGAATCCATAATCCACCTATACAACCCTTTCCTAGTGCTGGAGTATAGAAGGTTCTGGAAAATCTTCCAGACCTCTAACTTGCCTACAGCATCCCGTAAACACATAGGTAGTGTGGCCATCCTAGTTTGTTTAGTAATGCATTCAGAAGGTCCCCAAACCTCCAACAAGGGTCCCAAATCATCTAAAACCCAGGTAGTCCATGGTTTATGAACCTGTTTCAGGAGGGGCACAAAATTATAATAAAAAAGGTAACAAAGAAAAATCCCACTGGGTTTACCTTGTCTAACCCACCCATGGAGAAAAGTAACCCCACGTTTCACTGGGTTTCGACGACTCCCCCACAGACACTAGAAAAAGACACTATACACTGAGGTTTCCAAGGATTTTGGATGGGGAAAAATTGCTGCCAAAAACAAAAACAAATGTGTTTTTATCAGATATATTCTCTTGGCCTTAGACATGTGCCATTTATTCCAGTGCACCACCTGTGATTTAGCTTCTATCAATTTTTGTTCCCAGTTATACACCTGGGGGTTCACGCCTTCAAAATAGATTCCCAAAATCCTGCGATAACCATTGTTAACCGGTATACCCCAGACAGATGATACATCTGCAGCATCACACCAATAGGCAGTACACCACTCTTCTGCTGGTTTATTATGGATCTAGTCACAATTGAAAAGTCTTGTAGAACTTTCTTCGTCTCCCTGGCTGAATTCCTATCAGCTAAAATTAGTTCCAAATCATCCGCATAGGCTATTGTGGTGATTGGGTGATCCGCACAACCAACCGAAAGGCCGAAGATGGTATCCGTATAGTTTAAAATATGTAGAAGGGTGTCTAAAGACACTATATACAAAAGGGGGCTGAGCAGGCAACCCTGCCGCACCCCCCCCCTCACTCCTACTGCCTTGCCCACCCATCCATTAATACTAGGCAGGATACTGATGCCCCTTTAACAGGTCTGTAGCCAAGCTATAAATGCCTCCGGGAATCCATAAGTCCAGAGTGTTTCCCATAGACAGTTGTATTCCACCTGGTCAAAGGCTTTTGACTGATCTAAACTGACCAGATGCTCAGTCAGCTCCTGATTGTCCCCTTTAGTAAGAATTTCCCATAAAAGAATGAGAGCATCCTGCAGTTGTCTTGACAGGACTCCACTAAATTGTATGGGGTAGATAATGCAATCCAACATGCCTTTCATTCATTGTCCCAAGATCTTCATTAAAATTTTACAGTCGGTATTGAGGAGGGAAATCGGTCACCAATTATTCAAGTTTCCCCATCCCCACTTTTAAACAAAAGGACTAAAATACCTTCCAGCACACTATCTGGTAACTTCCCTGAATTCAGACCTACATTATAGCACTCCTCCAGCTCGGTCGCTAAGTATTCCCAAATAATTTTATAAATTTCATTAGGGAGTCCATCAGACCCTGGGGTTGTCCCCAAATTTAGGGACCAAATGACCTCCTTAATTTCCAGTTTTGAAATGGGTTTAGTTAATAGGACCCCAACCTCCACCGGAAGTTGTGGCAGGCTACATGCAGTCAACCTTCTTTTCATGTCCCTGGTAGGCAATTTCTGACTGGCAAAAGTATTGTCAACATATTTATGGATTTCATCCAATATGTCTGTATTGTCGGTCACAGTGGTGCCTTCTGACATCAACAAATTGGGCATATTTCTTTGTGCCTTAAGATCATGGTTAGACTCAAAAGGTGAAGTCTCAGTTTGTTTCCCCGTCACCCCATATTTCTGTTTTTTTCCATATGTTTCAAGACAGCCAGCTAATTCCACTTTAAGCAGCTTGATCCTCTGATGACAATCCCTGCCAGTTTCAAGTCTTAATTCTGGCCAAAATTTCATTTGTTCCCATAAATAATTCAATCTGTCTTGTCGTTTGCTGTTTATGCGTCCCATTTTCTGAAAATATCGCCTTATCTCCAGCTTAGTTTCCTACCTCCAGGCGTTCTTTTCCTCATAAAGAAAGAACACCGATTTCCTCACCTGCAGAACAAAAGTAAACCCATCCCATATCTGCGGGATACCTAACAGGGTAATATTTAATTTCCATACCCCAGGGCCTCACCTCTGCTCGGGGTGACTACCAACTACGAGCTCCAGGAGTCTGTGGTCTGATGTAGCTATGTCAGTGACCTTGGCCAATTGTAATGTGAGAGATGGGGAGACAAAAAGGAAGTGTATTCTAGAAGCCCGTGGTCCACAGAAATAAGTGTAAGGGGCTAAAGGATATAAAGCCGCGAACACATCTATTAGGCCTACTTCCTTAAGTACATTTTGAAGACAGTGTGTGTGTCGAAGTATATTTTTCTTGATTATGGAGCATGAGCCTGGGTAGGGAGGGCACAATTAAAATCTCCCCCGAAGAGAATTGGATGGTTCATCAATAAAAGTGGTTTTATAGTATTAAACAATGGACTCTGTCATGTTTAAGCAGTAGGGCTTAAACATTCACTAGGCATAGTATCATCCCCTCCCATTTTATGTCCAACAGGAGGGTTCTTCCTTCTAACAGCTCAAACTGCTGAATCACACATACTTTAGAAAAAAACACATCCCTACCCCTAAGCATACCTCTTCCCCTTGTGACCAGAAACTATCCCCCCAAATCCATCCCTCTGAGGCCGCTGTTAATAGTTCTGGGGAGTGTAGTCTGACATCCTGTAAAAATAAACAATCCAGTTTCACATGAATTAAGTGGGCATAAGTACTTGAATGTTTAACAGTGGACTCAATACTGTTTGCATTCAATGATGCAAATTTTAAATTATATAATGCCAGATTCATATTTGGGCATAAGTCTCACTTTACTTTTCTTGAGGCCCTCGTGACCCTACTGGTCTTTACTGGTGCTGTGCCAGGATCCTCCAAAACATCTGAATCTGACTGGGCCCCCATCTGTGATGATTGGACTGATAGACTGCCCACATCTCCTTACATATCCGATTGATCATCCAATAGAACCGTATACAAATTTTGATCCTCCAGTATTACTCTAGGTGGTTTCTTCTTTGGCTTTGATTTTGGTTTTGGACCCTTCCCCTGTTTTCTCTTGTACAACTGTGAACACTCTGTCTTGTGGTACTTTGTCTGGGGGAGCTGGGGGGGGGGCATGTCTGCTGTCTGATCCTCAGTTATCATTCCCTCATCCCTTTGTGTAGATTCCAGGTATTCAGGTCTCATTGGGTGGGCTACCGGGATTTCTGTTGTGGAAGCGCCACTCGGCCTCCCAAAAGGGGGAAACAAAAATTTGCTGGATGGTGGTTCTTTTTTTTTTTTGTATTATCTTTTTTACCCTGTGCTTCCGCTCTCAGCCACTCCTTCAGGCTCTGCCAAGGCACCTCCAATCCATCTTGCTCCCCGTACCCCCATCCCTCATATCTGCAGTCATCCTCAGGGTGACCCGGACATAACCCTTCACCGGGTGGGCCCCCCTCCTCCAAGGGGAGAGGCACCTGTGGGGCTGACACGCACACTTCTTAACCCTAGGGTACTGCTGAGGGAAGGATGGTGGGACATTGACGGTATTGAACCACCAGGCGGCTGTCATCTGGTCGAGAGTGGAGCCATTTTCCACTTTTCTGGTATGTTCCCTCTCATGCGCGTATCTGCGTTACCCCTGGTCTCCACCGGAGGTCACCGCAGAGCGACGCACTCCCACAACCCACCCCAGGAGAGGAGAGCAGTCCTCTGGATATTCAATCCTCTGCTCTCCTGCTGACCCCCGGCACCCCGAGTTCATTCCCGAACCCAGGTCACCGGCGTGGGTCGAGGTAAGGCATCAGCGCCTCAGCTCTCTATGCCACCAGGCCGGCCCATGGCGGTTCTAATATAGTGGTTCTGAACTCCATAGTTGGCATCTTCAGTATTCCTTGCCACCCAAGGGCAGCCCAAAAAACTGTGGCCCAATCCATTACATAGATTACATCTGGGATCGTGGAAACAATGAGCACTGGGATGGCCTGTTTCCCCTCAATGCGTACATTTCAGAATATCACAATTCGTACTGATATGTTTAGCGGATCCACACTTGAAACAAACATGGGGCTGCTCGGGATAAAATAGGAGCCCTTTGTCCCGCCCAATAAAGAAACAATTCAGAAGGTGTATCATGTCCAGCTCAGTTTGTTGTAACTTTACTTTAAGTTTCCGCCCCCGCATTCCAGAAACCCTCCTCGTCCAGGATGGGCATCATGTTCCCCTGGATGGAACATCGTTTCTCCAGTCAATGTCAGTGTTGTTCACCCCTTCGTTCCTGAAGAGGATAGTGATAACCCAAAAGGGTTGTTTAGTAGGGGGGATGACAATGAAATCCACCCATAAAGAGTTAGTCTTAAGATTTGTATATCTGGACCAAAACGTTTTCAGTAGAGCAGGCATTTGGAAACTAATATCGTAGGTTGTTTC
Source organism: Neoceratodus forsteri (assembly GCA_016271365.2). Classification (NCBI taxonomy): domain Eukaryota; kingdom Metazoa; phylum Chordata; order Ceratodontiformes; family Ceratodontidae; genus Neoceratodus; species Neoceratodus forsteri. The sequence continues at coordinate 34,362,291 of JADMNL010000037.1, read as the reverse complement.
CCCCGTGCATGTGTGAGTGCGTATACTTCCGAGGGGAAAAACCCCATAGATTGTTTAAGAAGAATTTTACCCACATAGAATCTATCGGGGGTTCTCTCGCGGCCCTATATATCTCAGTCTGATAGCATTTCTCCTTTTAGCCAACTCTACAGGGTTTGTGAAAGTGACTCGCATATGTGGGTTTATTAAGGCCTTGGTGATTCATATTGGGGGTATCTTCTTCTAAAGGGCTGGTAGTATGCTCCCCAACCTCTACATTATTTTGCAAACTCTCCATCTCAGAAACATTATTCAGGGGAGAGAGAGTCATTATGTCCTGGCTGATTTTCCCCATATTTATCAGTTTTATGCATGGCTTCAATACATTGTGCACTTATTTGAAGGTGCAGGGATCCATCTGGTAGAAGGATCTCTGGATCCAGTCTCCATTCTCTGTTTTCCATGGAAATCCAACTGGACCCAAGTAGGGCCTTGTCTGAGGACCATGATTTGTCTATCTCCGTGCTCCAATCGTGCCGTGAGGACTTCTCCAAGTTATCCAGAGGTGACCAAGGCTGTTCATCTGCCACTAGCAGTTTTGTAGGGCCAGAGGATCCCACACCAGTAGGTGATGTTACCGACCGCTTTCTCTTTCTGTCATCTTCTTGCCATTGGTGCTCCTGTGTAAGTTGCTCACTTATTTGCTGCACTTCTGCTTCTAAACACTGCTGTTTCTGCTCCAGGCTTAACTGAGCTGTGCTGGTTACATTTAAGGGACCGCTTTCTCAGGCGATATGCTGGCCACCCGATGGGTGCCTTCCAACTGCCACTACAGCGGAGTCCTCAACCTGAGACTTATCCAAGGATCTGCTCTGCTCCTACATCACAAGATTTGGCTCCATCCTTTCTCTGCCTAGTTCTGCTGTTGAGTGAGCTCACTCCACAGCAATGAGGGTCCCCCTACTGGAAGAGTAGGGGAATTTCCCTGGTGCTCTGGCCAAATTTCCCCCCATTCACTAAAGATACCACCAACAGCTTAATCTGGTTCAAAGTCAGTTGGCACTCATCTGTATCCCTCTCCCCCAGGTCGTGCCTGAAATTAGGCAGAATTTGTCTAGTGCACTTACCTGGTCAACAAAAACGAAATAAATAAACAACTTGTCAGACAGACATGAGATTGCCGTACCATTGCCTGACATTGTCTCTGTCTCGGTCGCTTTCTTTCTCTCTGCCTCAGACTGCACAATGGGATCACTTCACCCGACTTGTCCACATTGCACTACCCCAACTTGGGGATATAATCTGTCTGCACTGCTGGACTTCAGTCTAAAAATGCAGTCTGACTGCACACAGCATGGACTGGGGCCTCAGAAGCTACAAACTGTGCAGGACGGTACTGATTTCACTGTGGACTCGGTGCCCGGTAGTCCGTGGGGTGGCTGAGTGTGTACACAGAAGTTAACTGTGCTCTGGTTGCATGGAGGTCTGCACTGTTGCACTGTCAGGTGCTGCCACACAGCCAATCAAATCCATTCAAAAGAAGAATTGTACGGATTCGCTTTAAGAAACAAAGTGTGTTCTTAGAGCTGCGGGAATATTTGGAGCGCTACTGGAGTATTCTGCTGTTCACAAAATGCATGCACAGTCTGAGTCAGCCATCCACTCTGGCTCTCGGAGCATATCAGGTTTTAGCTCTTACAGCAACGCTTGTTCCATGGAGCACTAGGCAGTTTTGTGGTGCATCGTTTAAGCTAAAGCTTCTCTGGTTCCTCCCGCACAGCTTAGCCAGTCACGTTAGCGTGATCACTGGAGCCTGGCTCGAAGAAATGCAAAACATGAGGAGACAGGAGGATCAGAGGGACAACACGGGAGAAATGAGGTGCAGGGAACACGTGAGACAAAAGTGTGTGTGGGGGAGGAGGGAGAGACAGCAAGGAAAACAGAGCAATGGAGAGGAGGGGGACGGCTTTATGTACATGAAACAGAAGAAACATAGAAACAGAAACGTAGAATTTGATGTCAGATAAGGACCGCTTAGCCCACCTAGTCTGCCCATTTCCCTACCTAATGGATAGGCTGCAGATCCTAGTTAACCAATAGCCTACTTTCTCTCATTGGATTGAATGATTTATAGGAGTTCATAATGAATATGTAGTTGAAGATTTACTAGTCTGCTTGAAGTGTAAATAATTGTATCCGGTAATTTCCTGCAGTGAATTTGGATGTTAATATAACATTCTATGTATTTTTTTCTGATTTGATACTTTCACATTTTTGTTTTTTTATTATTAGCCTACGGAGATTTTCTGCTTTATTATGTTAGAAGGACACTTCTTTTGTAGTTATTTAAGCTATGTATGCACTTTAAATACAGGTAATGACAAAGTTTCAGAGACATTGTAATGAGAAAGATGTATTAGTAACGTCAGGATGCTAGTGACCTATATAAGGGAACAGTGTGCATTCCGTGGCCACACCCCCTGAGGAAGGCAAGTTGCCGAAGTGCTGGGGCACTGTGGCGTGTGCTGTTTGTCTGCACTAGAAAAAATAAATCCATTCTTCAATTCTGAAGTTAAGCTGTGTTTCTGTTTTTTTGGAGCGCTGGTCTAATTATGAACTGTTCTGTATTTATGGTTGGCATCTGGTGACTTAGCAACCCGCTGCACTCAGGCGCAGGTAATCTTCGTTTTGAACTAATGGATAGGCTGCAGATCCTAGTCAACCAACAGCCTACTTTCTCTCATTGGAGCGGTTCATTTGTTTCAAGTGCACAAAGTTTCCTCCCATAAACTGTAAACCATTGTCATACTTAGCTTGCATGATAATTGGTCTGTCTAGGATGAGTCCAATGCAGCTTGAACTACATTGGGCTAGTCAGTGACACACCTCTGCAATGCTGTTCTCTGTAGCAAAACATTTCTTGTGCAAGCTCAAGCAACGTAAAAAGGAAGAGAAAGGCAGACAGTGGATGTAATTTGTTTATTTAAAAGTTTTTCCAGGAAGGCATGCTGAGCAGTGTAACGCTCGATTCCAGATGTGTCCTGGGGGTGGGGGTAGAGGAAAACATCAAAGTACTATGTCACAGGATATACAGACAAATTGCAATACAGAGATCCTACTAGGTTCAGACATTGTGCAGTTAGAATACATGGGAAGACTTAGAAATGGCATGTATTGCATGGTGTGTAAATGCAGCAGCAAGAAAAATACAGAATATGCTAACTTGCACCTGGTCATGGTATTAGGGAGTAGATTCAGTAGTCTGAAGCTTTGATAGACTGAGGAGGGGAAGGCCCTCTGCCCTGAAGCCACCTTATAGTTCAGACTGATACCAGTATGTTTTCTTGCCTGGTAAATGAACACAAGCATTTGTCAATGCCGAATGGCTGCTTGCTGGCATTAGCAGTGGAAGTGCAGGAGTCAGACAGATGCAGTATAGGAATGGCAGTGAAGTATTGAACTGATGCCAACTCCACCCCCACCATGCAGAGAAGGACAGGCATTGAGGTGTGCCTTTTGGTTGTCGCCCGTAACGGTCATGATATTTCACCTCACCCTACCCTGCAGACAATTACAAGTGTCAAGGTGTGCCTTGGGGTGTTCGGGCTTTACACTCACCTCATTCCATAAGGAAATACATTGAAATGGGAGCAGTATAGGAGAATGGGGTGAACTCTGGGGCCAAAGAGTCCAAGGCGCACCTCGATGCCTGTCACTGGCTGCAGGGTGGGGGTGAAAAGTCACGAGCATTACTGTCGACAGTCCCAAGTCACACCCCTGACACCTGTCAGTCCCTATAGGATAGGGTGTTATGGTCGGAAACCCTAACGCCCTTGGCGTTTCTTGGTATTTTTACTCCACATTTTCAACATGGGCTTTTTGTGACCCCACTGCATGAACAGTGACACTATCAGTTTGTTAATGAAGGAGATTTTGTACAGCAAATCATACCATTTAGTAACAGGTGGAAAACACATTGAACAGGATGTGCAAAATGACAGCTGTCCTGTTTATGAGGAGGTGTAAAAAATGGTAATGTTGAAAATCTGGAGTAAAAATATAAAAAAACTGGTGAAGTCATGAGCGTGCGTAGAAAGTGTGCAACACCCACCCGTAATTATTTTGAGGATTTTTTACACCAGATTTTCAACATAGGCATTTTGGGACCTCCACTCATGAACTGTGTCACAGTGATTTTCTTAATCTGTCCTGAACACCGATTTCCCACAGTGACCACGCTATTCTGCGCCGGAAGTGTGAAAACACATTTCGGCCAGGATGTGAAAAATGACAGATGTACTTTTCATAAGGAGGTGTGGAAAAATACCAGTGTTGAAAATCTGGAATGAAAATATTGCAAATTCGTAAAGTTATGCAGGTGCTTGGAAACTGCGCAATGCACGCTAGTAATAGAGTCATTTTATGGACTTTTGTCACCAAATTTTCAACATAGACATTTTAAGACTTCTGCTCATAAACAGTGTCACTGTGATTTTCTTAAACTGTCTCGAACATTGATTTTGCACACCGATCATGCCATTGTGTGCTACATGTGCGAAAACACATTTTGGGTGAGATGTGAAAAATGACAGCTGTACTGTTCATAAGGAGGTGTGGTAAAATGACAATGTTGAAAAATCTGGAGTGAAAATATAAAAAATTCTTGAAGTTATGAGCATGCGAAGGAACTGTGCAATGCATGCTCATAATCTCCATGCAGAGACGACTAAAAAGAGGAGGCCTACGGAAACTCATAGCCCATCTAGCTACTAGCAATTGGCTCCCCATTTACACCACGCGCAGTCAGACCGAAGCTCGCCACTTTATAGCCACCTTTAATAAGGCCTGTGACATTTTTGCCCTCTCCAAACAAGTAATGAAAACCAGAACCACCCTTTGTCTACACCTCACTCTTAACCTGCTCTAATTGAGGGACAACCTTTGCATAAGGCCTTGAATCTCAAAGCACACATGATAGACAGTTACAATTTAGCTGCCCGCAATAAATGTACATGGGCCATACTACAGGCTAAGGCTTCTTACTACCATCAAACTCTTACCTCCTCTTGGGGAGATGGTAAAAAATTCTTGAGCAACATAAAAGAACTAAATGGGAATTCCCGCTCCCGCTCCCAACTCTCCATAAATGGAGAAGTCACACATGACCCTTCCACTATAGCAGAAGCCCTTAACACCACCTTTCCTGACCTCTCCCATATCCTCCTCCCAAATTCTTCCACCTGTCCCCCCACCTCCCCCGACACTCCATCTAACTCAGATTCACTACCTTTCAGGCTGAGAGTCATCTTCTGCCGGGAGACAAAACATTACATTTCCAAAGCTATTGCCAATTCCCGTTACAGTAATGATTCTCCAGATCTTAAACTCATTCGGCTGACACTGGATGTCATACTACCCCACCTTACTAAAATTCTCAATCTCTCTCTGCCTCGGTCAGTTCCCTTCAACCTGGAAGAGTGCATTAATCACTCCCATTCTGAAGAGTGGCGACCCCACTTTCTCAAGCAACTATAGACTGATTTCTATACTTCCTCCTCTCTCTAAAGCACTGGAAAAAATAGTCTCTGACCAGATAACTGAACACCTAACTAAATACAACCTACTAAGCCATGCTCAGCACGGCTTCCGGACCGGCCATAGCACTGTCGCCACACTTTCTGAGCTCACCTCGTTCATCCATGAGGCCCTAGACCAAGGATCTATTGCAGGTGCAATCTTTGTGGATCTTACCAAAGCATTTGACATGGTCAGTCATGATCTTCTGCTTTGTGTCCTTCCACAGCTAAATGTGGTCCACGAGACAACTGCCTGGTTCAAGGACTACCTCTCAGGCCGGTCACAGCAAGTCAGGTTAAATACCACCATCTCCTCTCGCAAAGCAGTGTGCTCTGGGGTCCCACAGGGGTCTATCCTCAGCCCTCTTCTCTTTTCCCTCTTTTTAAACTCACTTCCCAGGGCATGCAGTGGTCATATGCTTCTCTATGCGGATGATGCGGTACTATTTTGGAAACACCCTCAACCTAGCGCCCTACAGCAGGCCCTACAGGGTTTCTTTGGGGAGCTAGAATCATGGTTCGATGAGCACAGCCTGATCATCAACTATAAAAATACAAAATCCATGATCTTCGATCGTCAATAAAGCCCACACAGCCAATTGGCACTCCTAATTAAAACACACAAGGTACCCCCCTTGAACACGCATTAACTTCAAATTACTGGGTATCACATTAGATACCTCCTCTCCTATCATAGTCACATTCAACATCTTTTCACCGCTGTGAACACTAGAGTGGGAATCCTATAGAGTTAAACACTCGTTTACCCTACAGGCCTTGCATCTGGCGGTCTCCGCCTCAGTCCTCTCCCTAATTGATTACGGGATAGCGATATATGGATCAGCAGAACCCACTGCACTACACAGTATTAACACTGCCCTAAATAAAGCCTGCTGACTAGTCACCAGCAGAGACTGTCTAACTCATACCTGTGACCTTTTCGCCCTGACTGGTTGGCTAAACTTCCAACAAAGACTTCAGTACCACACCTGCATCCTGGCAAAAAAAATACAACTTCAGATAGCCCCCTTTGGCCTTCTCCCCATAATCAGCCCAGCCCACTTCAGGCGTAATATTCGACTCGCTGCAAATTTCTCATTCCAGGTCCCCCACTGTAGGACATCACTGGGTTAAAGATCGTTTCGGTACCGTGCTCCCCTTTGGCTCAATGCTCTAACTCCTCGGCTCTCTCAGGCACTCAGCATCTCCCTATTCAAAGCAGGCCTCAAAGCCCACCTAATTGAGTCTGCAACCTGTGACTGTGGCTAGCTCTGCCCACCTAGTATGCTCCCCAACCCCATTAATAACCGGCCAGGGTCTCCAGGACCCTATGAATACGCTTTTCCATCTCTAACAAATGATACCCCTGAAAGCTGCCTACCACTATCTCTGGTGAACTAAGATAAAGCCTGGACTGCACTGTCAGTACTGTTTGTGTTTATTGCTTGAGTGTGTCTATTTTCTTGTATGCTGCTCTATTACGTATGTATCCTTGTATTTCGTTCTCCCTCCACCCCCTGTAACCGACGTGGAGCCTTTGCAAATGAGTCTGTGACTCAAAGGATTGTAATTCTGATTATATGCAATAAATAAATAAATAAAATAAAAATAAAATTTTTGGGAATTTTTTCACCAAATTTTCAACATAGGGTTTTTGGGGGCCTACCTCATGAACTGTGACACTGTCATTTTGTCAATTGGTCCTGAAAGGTGGTTCCATGCAGTGACCGTGAAATCACCTTTCGGGACAGAATAACAAAGTGACAGTGACTGGGTTCATGAAGTGGGGTCCCAAGAACCCCATGTTGAAAATTTGGTGAATAAATTCCCAAAAATGGCCAAGATAGCCACCTAAGTTGAAAAAACCCTGTTTATGCCATTATACAGCTTACCAGCATTTCTTCAGTTCGTGATCAGCTTTGAAGAGTGCAGACGTGTTTCCGGTCCACTGAAGATTGTTGCGCTGGGCTCCAGAGGTAAGTATGGGTGGGGTGTGTGGGGAGGTGGGTGTGCAGTGGGTGGATGTGGGTTGGGGGAAGGGGGCACGAAAGACTGTGAGGGACTGTTTTCTGTTTTTACAGGTCTTACAAATAAATAGATGTATGCACGTTGGGGTGGGCTCCCAGCCTGCTGGCACACCTGGGTGCTTTTTGGGGTTAGAGCCGACGGGATTGGGTACCCTGTCAGCCATACACATTATGCTTGTGTTTGGGGAGTAGCATTAGCCGAGGATTGGGCACCCCTCGCACACAACAAATGGGGGGCATCATGCTGATGGGATTGGGCTACTCTGTCGGTGAACCGGTAGGGTGCATGACTGAGGGATTGGGCACCCTAGGTCAACTTTCTTTTATTTATTGAAATGTTTCACCAGGATGGCACACTGAATGGCAGGCGCAGCTTTGTACCGGTCGGCTCGGTGGGGACTCGTGGAGAGGCCGACGGGATAGTTTACCGCGATGGGAACAGCCACCCAATGCAGCTGTGTAATTCGCTGCCGCAGTTAGGGAGGCTGCGCAGCAAAAACAGCTGATTTCGTAGTGACGGGGCACTCCCTGGTTGCAGCGGCTCAGTTTCTTTGATCCTAGTGGCATGTTCATTACTGCTGGTGATCGACAGCATGCGCCTCTATTGGCCGAGGCAGAGACCAGCCCCTGAATGGGCTGCTGCCATTTGGCACAACACTGCCACACCTACACAACCTGCTTGTGAAGGAAGCCTGACACAATGTATTTCTTGCACATGCGTGCAAGCAACACAAAAAGTAGTAGTTGACTACTTAAAAAAATAATATTAATTTCTGGTAGTACAGTAGCTCTTTAGAGAAAAATATTTCTAATTCATATTCAGAACATTTCTAATCTACTGCAGTTTTGGAGTTAACAGGAAATAATTCCCTTGTCCAAACTGCTGTTTGGGGCTACTTGCATGCCCTCTTTTAAAATAGGAGCCCCTCGAGTCTAATGTTTGGCCTTAAGAACAGATCTGTCAGATAAGTTCCATTGTCCAGGAAAGGGTAAAAGCTATTCAGCAAATGTCAGGCACACTGAATGAGTGCAGTGGTAAAGCATGAGAGAGAGAGAGTGAGAGAGGGAGAAAGAGAGAGAGACAGAAACAGGGTGCAGACAAGTAAGTGGTTGTATAATCTAGAGCACAAAAGTGAAGACCAGCGATTATCTACCATACTGCAACAACTGTCAAAATAATAAACTTAAATTGCTCAGTAGAACAGGGTATTTAGGGTTGTTTGACTGTGAAAGTTTATATAAGAATGAGTTAAGTTCAGCAAAATGTCACCATAACCTTTTTTCTTCAGAAATGAGAACTTGGCATCCTGAGATTTCCTTTTTATTGGCAGTGGGGTATTTTTTAATTTCGGTAATCCTCTCCAATCAGTTTTATGGTTACTTTTATAGTCAGAGGTATGCTGCATAAAGACTGCTGCCCCAGGAGTTTCTAACATAGAAATATAGAAACATAGAAGCTAATGGCAGATAAGGACCGCAAGGCCCATCCAGTCTGCCCATTTTCTCTGTCAATGGCCTATCTATTCGTACTCATCTGTATTGCTCTCTTATGCCTATCCCATGCTTGTTTGAAGCCCTGTACTGTAGTAATATCCACCACTTCCTGAGGTAGGCCGTTCCATGCATCCACCACCTATCTGCGAAAAAGAACTTCCTCACATTGCCCCCTAATCAGCCTCCCTCTGATCTCATGCTGTGTCCTCTTGTCCTGCTATTTTTCTTATATTGAAACATGACTCTTTCACCTTGTTAATGCCCTTAAGGTGTTTGAATGTTTCGATCATAACACCTCTCTCCCTCCTTTGCTCTAGGGTATACTGTACATATTGAGCTCAGTTAATCTGTCCTCATATGTTTTCTTATGCAGTGCCTGCACCATTTTGGTTGCCCTTCTCTGGACTGCCTCAATTTGGTTAATATCCTTGTGAAGATGTGGCCTCCAGTACTGCATGCAGTACTCCATATGGGGCCTAACCAGTATCTTGTAAAGAGGGATTATTACCTCCCTCTTCTGACTTGTGATACCCCCACTAATACACCCTAACATCCCCTTAGCCTTACTTACTGCTTTAGTGGTCTGCTAGGATGATTTTAGGTCATCTGTGATGATGATGCCCAAGTCTCTTTCTTCTCTTGTGACTGCCAGCAACTCCCCTCCCAGCCTATAGGTGGCTTCAGGGTTTCTCTTCCCTATGTGCATGATCTTGCACTTCTTTGCATTAAACCCCAGTTGCCACTCTTCTGACCATTTTGCTAGTTTATCCAAATCTCTTCTCATTCTGCCCACCCCATCTGGGTCATCTACTCTGTTGCAGATCTTGGTGTCATCTGCAAACAGACAGACCTTACCTTCCAGTCCATCTGCAATGTCACTGAAGATATTGAAAAGGACTGGCCCCAGGACTGATCCCTGAGGTACCCCACTTGTGACTTGCATCTCTTCTGACTGTGTACCGTTTACCACCACTCTCTGTTTTCTGTCTGTCAATCAGTTTGCCACCCAGTTGACCAATTTCTGACCACCCCAAGCCTACCCAGCTTATTAATCAATCTTCTATGTGGAACAGTATCGAAAGCTTTGTCAGTCAAGGTAGGCGACATCAACTGTTACCCTTTGGTTCACCACTGGTTACCTAGTCAAAGAAATCTATGAGATTAGTTTGACAGGACCTTCCTTTTGTAAACCCATGCTGTCTTGGATCCTGTGCTTCTATGGATTCCAGGTGTTGCATTATTCTTTCCTTAAGGAGTGCCTCCATAATCTTGCCCACAACTGAGGTAAGACTTACTGGTCTGTAGTTCTCTGCCTCCTCCCTGCTACCACTTTTGTGGAGGGGGATCACATGAGGCCTTCTACAGCCTCCTGGGACCTCTCCTATGCTCAGAGACTCACTAAACAGTTCTGATAATGGCTCTGCTAGTTCCACCCTTAGCTGCTTTAGTATCCTGGGATGTATGCCATCAGGTCCCATTGCCTTGTCCACCCTGAGCTTATCGAGCTCTTGTAGGACCCTTTCTGTTGTGAAGGGACTAGTGCTCACCTCCCCCCCTCCCCGTGTCCATGGTGCTGAGCTGTGGGCCCTGCCCTACCTTCTCTTCAGTAAATACTGAGCAGAAGTATCTATTTAGGATAGATGCTTTTACATGGTCCTCCTCCTCCTCACATGCCCCCTTATCTCCTTTGATCTTGGCAATACCCCCTTTGAACTTTCTCCTTTCACTAAAGAATCTATAGAAAGTCTTGTCACCTTCTTTTACTGTTTGTGATTGTTTTTCCTCAGATTGGGCCTTTGCCTACCTTACTGCCTTCCCTGCTTCCCTTAGGAAAGTTTGGTATGCCTCCCTATCTTCATCCTGCTGTGTTCCCTTACATTTCCTGAAGGCCAGCCTTTTGGCTCTGACCTTTTCTGCTACTGTTTTTGAGAACCAAAGTGGTTTCCTTCTTCTTTTGCACTTCCTTTTCTCTCTAACACAATGGGATGTTGCTTCAAGTATTGCATCCTTAACACTTGCCCACTTTGTCTGTACCCCCTCACCTGTATTTCTTTTTGCCAGGGATAGCTTAACTCTGTTGACCATCTTATCAAAGTCAGCTCCTCTGAAGTCCCATATGTTTGCCTTGGAATGGGATGATTTAGTTCTAGTGGCCAAATTGAATCATACCATGTGATGGTCATTGGCCCCCAGGTGACCTTCTATCTGGAGAGCTGTGATCCTTTCCCTGTTAGTCAGTACTAGATCTAGGATAGCCCTGTCTCTTGTGGGTTGTTGTACCAGTTGTTTGAGGCCCTTCCCCTTCAGGGAATCCATCATGTGTCTTGTTCTGGCAGATGTTCCTGCGGGTATTGACCAATCTGTATCTGGCACGTTGAAGTCTCCCATTACTAGACCCTCCCCTGTAGCTGTCATGTTTTGTATATCTTCTAATAGTAATGTGTCTATGTCCTCCCCCTGGTCTGGGGGCCTGTAGACAACCCCAGTTCGTATGGCTGTCCCATTTCCTGTTTCCAGGGTGACCCACAGTTCTTCTGGCTCCTTATGTGCATTCTGAATTTCTGTAGCTTTTATATTTTTACTGACATAAAGGACCACTCCACCCCCCCTTTTTGCACCTCGGTCTCTTCTGAACAGTACATAGCCAGGTACTGAAGTCTCCCAAGTGTGGTTACTGGTAAACCACATCTCGCTAATTGTTACCATGTCCAGTTTAGCCTCTGTCATTATTGCCTGCAGGTCTGGGATCTTGTTTCCTAGACTGTGAGCATTTGTGTACATGATTTTCCCTTGGCCAGATTTCGGTGTGTTAGTTGTTGGGTGAGGTCTGGCATTTCCGCTGTGTGTCGTGTGGGGAGCTGGACCTTTTTTCCTTACCTGGTGATCCAAATGAACTGCAAACATGCTGAACTCCTGTTTGACCACTAGCTGAGGGGGGAGGGGTGTTCTTCCCATTCGATGTATCGGGTGCTGCACCCCTCTCCCCTTTTGCTAATTTAAATATTCTGCAAAGACGTCAAACTTCTGCCCCAATGCACTGACTCCCTCCTTAGTCAGATGCAGTCCATCAAATTTAAAGAAGTTTCACTCCCAAAACTGTTGCCAGTTCCCTACAAATTTGTGTTCTTTTTCCTGGCACCAGCCCTTGAGCCACATGTTTAGCTCCCCTATCTCCCCTTCTCTGAACTTCCGTCCATCTGCCCCCCCCCCAGACTGGTAGGATCTCACAGAAGGAGATGCCGGATGAAATGGATGATAGTTTGTCACCCAGCCTGGTCAGGTGTTCCTTGGTCTCCACAACTGACCAGCTGGTGAGATCATTAGTCTCTATGTGTACCAGGACGTCAATGTTTTCTCCTGCTTCCTGAACAATTTTAGCAATGTGGTCAGTGGCTCTCCACGCTGATGTACCTGGGAGACATCTGACCATTATCTCTGGCTGGAGATAGGTATCAACTCATTGAATCATGGAGTCTCCTATGATCAGAAGTTTTTTGGATTTCCTGTTTGCTTTTTTTGTTTTGGTTCCTGTTTTGGGCGAGTTTTGTTGTGCTAGCTCCTGTGCTGCAGTGTCCTGCTCTGCAGTGTCCTCTGCCCCTTTGTTTGATTTTGGAGATAGAGGCAGATACCTGTTTGTAGTTTTTATATGGTTTATGGAGGTAATATGTTGGAGAGCACCGAGTGATGGGGCACTCGATTTGCCCATCCTAACCACCTGCCAACCTCTCAGACTAACTACCCTCTGCAGTCAAGGCGCTTCTGTTGGATGTTGGGGAAATGGTGGGTGGTTCTTATAATATATTTCCTCTTGAATATGAAATTTGAGACACGCAATCTCTGCCCATGCTGCCTGGAGCTCAGCTCTAAGATCTCCAATGGCCCAGCATGTAGGACAGTGTCCTAATTCCTGTAAAACTGCTCTTCTGAAAAGTGACCGCAGTACCTGCAGTTAATGATATCCATTCCAGATAAGTTGCTAGGTTTATAACCTGGTCAGAGTAATTAGAAGGAAGAAAATGAATGCAAAAGTTTGATTTTGTGTTTTGTTTGTTTTTGTATAACTTGTTATAACAAGTTAAATTACTAGTGCCCCTGTAAATTAGGTCACAGTGTGGATACCCCTCTGATCCGCCCCTTCCTGCTTTGCCACAGGAAGTGTCATGACTGTGCTACCCTATAAAAGGAGCATAGTGTGGGTTGGTTGGGGATGGGGTTGGGTGGCTGGGCCCTTCCCCTGCCGAGAAAGAAGAACCATGGACAAAAGAAATAAGGAGGTAAGAGCAGAAACAATCAGTCAGCAACAAATGCAGTAACCCTGAAAGCTTATCCTAATGATAGATAAAACTGTAAAACTTGTAAAGCACTACCTGTAATAATTTCACAGAAGATATACCCTGTAAGAAACACTTTACTACAGAGAAAAATAAAGCAGTAACAGGAGATACACCTTACAAAAGGCAATTTGAATCAGAAGATTACAGCAGTAATCTGTTAGCACACACCTGTAGGCACACCTTGTAATAATGCAGCAGAATGTATACCCAGCAACAACAATTTGAATCAGAGAAAAATAAAGCAATAAAATGTTAGCAACAAACAGTAAAAAACCCTGTGAGTACAAAATAAAAATAACAACACACAGTAAATCTGCCTAGCCAAAAGAAGTCTTAATCCTTTCCCTTGCTCTGGTAAGGTTCTTTGCTCTGTCCTTTCAAGCAGCCTAGAAGGAAAGAGCTCATGTGAAGCTAGGTGCCTTGGCCAGCAAACCTAGTCTTCCACTGCTTTCCCTGAGGTTACTGTTCCGCTGTGCTTACTGTATCCATTATGTGTCTATGTCTGGGTGGTGCTCACTGCCAGCAAACATCTCCCATGAGTGACAGCATAGCATTGCATTTGCCTGACTCAGACCATCTTGAAAAGAACCTCAGTGCAAAGCACTGAGACAAGGCCTATGCCAAAATTGTATGTGCAGTTCAACCACATTTAGAAGAAGCAAAAGAAAAAAACACACAAATATTACTGTAATGCAGTGCAGTATGGGCAGGAGCACTGACTTTTGGGGAACAAAATATTCAAATACCATTTTCAAGATTTAAAATTATAGGATTGCATTGAGTTTTGTTCATTTAAGATTTATCTAAAGCTTCTGATCTGGTGCACCACAGTTGCCTGCTTTCAAAGCTCAGGAAAATTGGTTTGGCCCAGCGTCCTTTAAAATTATTTACCAGACTATTTGTCTGACAGACACCAATCTCTGTTACTTGAAGGGATAACATCTCCATTATTCAAATTTGAAATGCTTGTGCTACAAGGCTCAATTTTGGGTCCAGGTCTTTTTGTTTTGTTTATGAATGATTTGATAGATTTATCATTTGATTCTCAATTGATTTTGTATGTGGATGATATTGTGTGGTACAGGAGTTGTCCTGAATTTGATGTACTAACTAATCAACTACAAGTTGATTATGTCTGTATTCAGAACTGGGTTTTAAAAAAATGGTCTCTTGTTAAATGTCATCAAAACGAAACTAATGAATTTTGGGCCTCAGTCTAAACTGGTTTCTTGCCTTTCACTAACACTATTGTGGACTCGTAAACTGTCGCTATCTCAACAACTTCACTGCGACCGATGCTGCAGTGACAACAGCCCCGGCACTGCTTTCTGATGGTATTGCACCCCCTCCCCGAAGCAACTCTGACTCAAAGTTGATTATTTAAGTAGTAGGGGATGCGGGAGGCAAAGCCCCTAGAAGAAAACAAAGTTTGATGTGACTCCCTTTATGCCGACCGCAAATGCAGTCGACACAAAGGAGTTGCTGTAACATCGGTTGACAACGAAATTGTCGACCGGTTGTCATTGATCCTTGTGGACTTGATGGCCAGGAAATTGAAGGGGTTGAACATTTTAAATAGCTAGGCTTTATCTTGAATCAGTCTTTATCTTATCAACATCACATAGATGATGTGATCAAAACTGCATATATTCGATTAAGCATGCTTTATAGTTTGAGGGGTAGTTTGTCCATCCAATCCAGGAAGATACTGACACAATCTCTCCTGCTTTCTATTATATATTATGGTCTTTCAGTGTTTTCATCTGCCACAGATCCTTCATTACTCAGAGTTCAGATTTTGTATAATTCTATTTGTAGATTTGTTTTGTCTGGGCCCAAACACACCCATCATTGTGTTTTATATAATGGATTGGGTTGAATTTCTTTTGAATTTTCATATATTTATTTTAATTATATTTAGAATGTTTTTTAAAAGCCATGTACAATTTTCTTATATGGCATCAACACAAAAACCTGTATCATATGTTACTAGATCATCCAGTGGAAACAACAAAAGACTGGCTTTTTTTTTTAAAAACATTGTTAGGGCAAAGATCTTTCCTATATAGGGCCATTTAGCATTGGAATAGTCTGCCCATCTCCTATCATAACATTAGTTCATACAAAGCTTTTAAACATGTCTTAAACAAAACTGTTTTGACAACTCGCCCTGTAAATGTTTTTCCTGATTTTGTATTTTGTCTTTCTCCATTGCATTTTGTATTTGTTTGATTTTATGTATATTCTTAAATTGCTCTCTGATAGTGCTGCTACAGGCTCAGATGGTATCGAGCCCTGACTGCTAAAAATAGCTGCCCCTCTCATTGCTGTACCACTGGCCAAAATCTTTACCCTTTTCTTGTAGTGTCCCTGACATTTGGAAGATAGCGAGAGTCACCCCTGTCTTTACAAATGGGGACCCCACTGACCCCTCGGACTATAGGCCAATAGCTATCCTGTCGGCTCTAAACAAAATCTTAGAAAAACTAGTCGCCACTCAAACCGTAGAATTTCTTACCAAGCATGACCTTCTAACAACTGCCCAGCATGGTTTCCGGAAAGGCCATAGCCCTTCTACTGCCCTGCTTAAATTTACCACTGATACTCTCACTGCTATGGACAGGGGTCTCCTAACAGGGGCTGTTTTCATTGATATGACAAAGGCTTTTGACCTGGTGAATCACTCCTTTCTCCTCATCACCCTGCAATCTATGGGATTTGTGTTAAATGTAGTTAGCTGGTTCAACAGCTGCCTATCAAATAGGGTCCAGGTTATTAAGTTCAACTCATCTTACTTGGATAAGGCTACAATGAATGTTGGAGTACTCCAAGGCTCTATCCTAGGACCACTTCTTTTCTCTATATTCATAAATGATATTACCTCCAATCTTTCTACTGCCTCCTCTTTCTCTTCCTTACTCTATGCGGATGACATTGTCCTCTATACCAGTGCGAAAAATGTATCGGACATCAATCTATGGCTCTCTGCTGATTTCCAATGCATTCAAACCTGGCTCTCAGATCATAACCTTGTTCTTAATGAGTCCAAAAGACAGTCCATGCTATTTGGTACCCCCTTGAAACTCAAATCACACCCAAACAATTTTAGGGTCTCCTGCCTAGATGGCTCATCCATTGGCCTAGCTACCACTTTTAAGTACCTGGGGGTTATTCTGGCTCAATCCTTAAACTTCGAACAACATATTTCAAACACATGTAAGTCTGTGAACTCCAAACTAGGTGTAGCTTACCGCACTAGCTATGCATTAACCTCTTCAGCAGGACTAGCTATTGCCCGAGGTATACTCCTGCCAACCCTAACCTATGGCGTATCTTCTTATGCCACCATACCCAAAACAAATCTCCATAGTTGGGATGTTGCCTATAATAATACATGCCGATATGCTACCCTATCCCACAGGTGTAAACACCACTGCCTTCTCTACTCTGATCTAAATTGGCTATCTCCAAATGCCACCAGGCTCTACTCCATTGACTTTACCATAGACAGTATCATGAGGTCTCAAACCCCTAAATCATTGGCGAATCTACTCACTCCACAGACCTCAAACTATGGACTACACTTAACTGACAAATCCCTCTTGTCTGTACCAAAATACACAACCATCAAAGGTTCTAGTGCTTTTGCTCACCACGCTCCCCGGCTGTGGAACTCTCTCCCCCTAGATGTCTGACAGACTCCCACTCATGACACCTTTAAAAAAGCAGTCTGTCGCTACCTCATCTCATCGGACCAATGCTCTTGTTTTAAACTTCCTTAGCTCCCTGTCCTCCTCCCTAGCCACAGCCCCATATCCTCTCTCACTAAACCCCCCTGGCTCTAACCCCCAGGCTCTACTCCTATGTCTCTAGGGATACCCCCTACTCACCAGACCTCCATCTCCATCTCCTATACTAACCCTGCTCCTAACCAGTCTATCCCAGCTTGCCTACCCCCTGCTTTA
Source organism: Neoceratodus forsteri (assembly GCA_016271365.2). Lineage (NCBI taxonomy): Eukaryota > Metazoa > Chordata > Ceratodontiformes > Ceratodontidae > Neoceratodus > Neoceratodus forsteri. The sequence goes on along the minus strand of JADMNL010000037.1, from coordinate 34,344,916 downwards.
CATTCCCCCTTGCACTTAATTGTTTCTGTTCTCATACTCATTGTATCAGTACATGCTTGCATACTCACCCCAATATAGTTTCATCTCACCTGACCCTTCTATACCCACAAATTGTCTTGGCTGATATATCTCTGAAGTTTGCCCTACCATAAAAATTAAATAACCTCAGTTCTCCTATCCTCTTCATCAAATTCTCCTAGCACTTATCAATTATGTCTCTCATATCTTCCTCTGTCTGTGCATAAAATTTGTCTTCCCCCCAGGAACATATCTGCAGTATGCTTATTTTCTTTTTCTTTTGTGTTATGCCCCATGTACTGTTTTTGCTGTGCTGCCAATTTGTATCATCCAAATGCTATAACTTAATATTTGCTCTGTACCCTACTCCCGAAACCTTGTATACTATTTGTGCTGCAAAACCTGCTGTGTAACAGCATTTGTTTATATCTTGCTGTAACTACCTTTTGTTGCATCTCTGTACTGTTTTACCCTGTAACCTCCCGGGTCGTGCCTGAAAATAGTCATCTCTATGGCTAGCGCACCTACCTGGTTAACAAAAACTAAATAAATAAATAAAACTTGTATTAGTTTTTTGGTTATACACCGTACTTGTTTGATTATATGTACTAAGTTGCATTGTCTTGTCTGATTCAGTTTCTTCTTGAAAATGGGCAATTGTTGCCCTTGGGGCTTACCAAATTTTAAATAAAATGAAAATAAAAATTCCAGATATTATTCAGATTCTACTATCTACTATTTGTTATGTTTATAAATACATAGATTGAATCAATGAAATCAATCAGTCTATCTATCTGTGTGTCCATCTGTCTGTTGGTTTATCTGTCTGTCTGTCTGTCTATCTATCTATCTATGTGTCTATCTGTGTCTGTCTGTCTATCTATCTATGTGTCTATCTGTATCTGTCTGTCTGTCTGTCTATCTATCTATCTATCTATCTATCTATCTATCTATCTGTGTCTGTCTGTCTCTGTCTATCTATATATCTGTCTATATGTGTCTGTCCGTCTGTCTGTCTATCTATCTATCTATCTATCTATCTATCTATCTATCTATCTATCTATCCATCTATGTGTCTGTCTGTGTCTATCTGTTTATCTGTGTGTCCATCTGTCTGTTGGTTTATTTGTCTGTCTATCTATCTATCTATCTATCTATCTATCTATCTATCTATCTATCTATGTGTCCATATATCTATCTATCTATCTATCTGTCTATGTATGTGTCTGTCTGTCTATCTATCTGTCTATCTGTGTGTCCATCTGTCTGTCGGTTTATCTATCTATCTATCTATCTATCTAGCTATCCTCATCAAATAGGGAACATGACACGGGGCTACCTGTGATATCAGAAATATCTTTTACATGAGCTGCTTGATCCCTGATCTCAAAAGGAATCAAACAGCATGAGTATTAAATATGATTGATATCACAGGTAGCCCCATTTCATATTTGATGTATACATTTTTTTAATTTATATTCTTTATCATTTTCCTGCTGTTCTGTTAGATGTCCACATCATACTGCATTATAATTTCTTATTCATCTATTAGAATTGTTGTCAGTATCACAGTTTCTCCTGCAAATCATTATATACTTTGTGGTATATGCCTATGTCTTCTCCGTCCCAAGCTAAGTATGCTTCATAGACACAAGGATAGCCTCTCTCCTCCCATCAGAAGGGAAATAATCACTAAGCTTATCCTTCCTACATTCGATTGTACGGATGTGGTCTATAGCTCAGCACCACAATCCTCCCTTATCAAACTGGACCCTCTATACCATGCTTTCTGGTGTTTTGCCACTAGTCTCCCTCACCGCACCCATCAGTGCCTCCTCTACCAATCTGTCTCCTTGCCCTCTCTCAATGATCACCATCTTGCGCATTGCGCAACCTTTATCTCAAAATTTTGGTTCAGCATGCTTTCCTCTTACCTCTCCTCATTGTTAACCCCAACTTCCAGCACTGGCTGCTCCCTGCGCTCAAGAGACCACTGCTCTTCACCCCTCCCCCTTCCCCTGGGTCGCACCTGGAAATAAACCTTGGCACAGCAGCCCACCTGTGGATGGCTATGAGTTAGGCATGTTTCTTTCATGCCTAACTTTGTGCAGCACATCTCCGAGATGTGCAGGCAGCTGCGCCGCACATCTCGGCTGAATACTGTAATGTGCCACTTATTCATGAGAATGCCCCCTCCAGATGCACCATATACATTATCTTTGCACTGAGGCACATCCGAAATTGCACGGTGCATCTCTTCCTTTTAAATATGGCCCAGGACTGCACTTCTGGAGGTGTGCCGGTGCAACTCAGTTGCTCCAGGCACATTTTGTTTGACTGTCCAGGCCATCATGTCTCTACCCAAACTAGACAAATATTCTTGACTTAGTACTGGCATCAGAACAAATAATAATCACAGACTGCATTACAGGTCCTCCACTAAACTCAAGTGACAATAATACAGTCCAGTTTGCATTATAAAAAATCATATTTTAATAATTGGAGCAACTGAACTGCTGTTGTACAGCAAAGTCAATATACAAGGTATTATAACTGATTTAAAAGATATTAAATGAGTCAAAATTCTAAATGATGAAAACAGAGACAATATAGGGAAGAAGCCATTTTTTGCTGAATGTGTTCCAGGACTGTTTGCTGGACAGTTAAGTAAGAAGTCCACCAGGCAGACCACAATTCTTGATGTGGTGCTCACCAACTTGGAGTTGGTAGGAGCTGTGGGAGTAGGGGAGCCATTAGGGAACAGTGACCATAACCTAATTTGGTTCAAACTGGCCCCTGGGTCTGGTAAACTGCAATCAAGGGCTGGAGTCCTTGATTTGAGAAATTCAGACTTCAATAGGTTGAAGAAGCTGGTCAGGGCTAAGTTGGTAGGGGTGGACAACGTAGATGGGGTAGAAAAGAGGTGGGGGCAATTAAAGGGGTAATTCTTGGGGCATCTAATGTATGTATGAGAACAGTAACCAAAAAGAACAGGTTTAAGAGACCACTGTGGTTCTCAGCAAGGATCAGGAAAGCAGTGAGGGCCAAAGAAAAGGCCTTCTACAAATTTAAAGAAAAGCAGTGGGACGAAAAATGTGAAGAATATTTGCTGAAAAACAGGGAGGCAAAGATGGTGGTTATGGAGGCAAAGGCAGAGACAGAGCTGCATACTGTGAAGGGGGTCTAGAGCAGAAAAAAATAGTTCCTCAGGTATATTAGAGAAAAAAGGAAGAAAAGAGGGAGAATTGTGTGGCTAACAGGGGGGAATAGGGTAAATGAGGTGGACGGGAAAAATGATCCGCCTTCCTTAATGATTACTTTTGCTCCATTTTCACTAGGGAGGATGGTGGGCCCTTGCCAGAGAGTGGCGTCAAAGCAGCCATTAAGGGGGTCCCGGAGATGAGGCAGCCAGCATTTGCTAACAAAAGAGTCCTGAATAGGGCTGACAGCCTTAAAAACTGATAAGACCCCAGGAACAGATGGTATGCATCCAAAGATACTCACGGAATCGGCAGCAGAACTGGCTGATCCTCTGGCAGATCTGTTTAACAGCTTCCTAAGGACAGGGTTGTTCTGAAGGATTGGAGGGTGGCAGATGCAGTTCTATTCCATGGAAGGAGGGAGGGTAGTGGAGGGGCAAAGAACAAGCAGGGAACTACAGATCTGTCAGTATTACCTTTATTATAGGAAAACTGATGGAGTCACTGGCCAAAAAGGATCTCGTGGACTGCTTGGAGAGCAGTGGTCTCCAAGATACTAAGCAGCATGGATTCATGGCAGAGAGGTCTTGTCAGACTAACCTGATAGCTTTTTTTGATGATGAGGGAATTGGATAGGGGTCACACTGTGGATTTGCTGTACTTCAAGTTCAGCAAGATTTTGACTTGGCACCCCTCAGACATGTGCTGAAGCAGATAGAGGGTCTAGGTGTGGCTAAGGTCATAGTAAACTGGGTAGGTAACTAGCTAAAAGGGAGGCAGCAGAGGGTAGTGGTCAGTGGGGTTAAATAAAAAAAAGAGGGCGGTCATGAGCAAGTTTCCACAGGGATCTGTCCTGGGTCTGGTCCTCTTCAACATGTTCATCAGTGGCATTGGTGAGTTGATCCAGGGCAGGCTGTGTCTGATGCTACAGATGACACTAAGCTCTTTGGGAGGGTGGATAGTGATGAGGAAATAAAGGAAATGTAGAGAGCCTTGCAAAAACTGGAGGGGTGGTCAAGAGTTTGGTAGTTGAAATTCAACACCAAAAAGTGCAAGGTGATGCACCTAGGGAACAAGAATCCAGGACAAAGTACTTGATAGGAGGGGTGAGACTCAGTACCACGGCTGAGGAATGAGACTTTGGAGTTATCATTAGCAACTCCCTAAAACAATCGAATCAGTGCAAGAAGGCTTATAGCAAGGCAAACAGGATGCTTGGATGTATCAGGAGGGGTATTGATAGCAGAAAAAGAGAGGCAATACTTCCCCTGTATAGCTCCTTGGTGAGGCCACACTTGGAGAACTGTGCCCAGTTCTGGATTCCTCATCTCAGAAAGGATAGGGATAGGCTCGAGACAGTGCAGTACAGGGTAACAAAAATGATTCAGGACCAGCAGGGCATGTCCCATGAGGATCACCTCAAGGTACTGAACGCGTAGTCACTGGAGACCAGATGGGAAAGAGGAGATGACAGAGAGACAAGGTGAACTGTGGGGAACTCTTTAACTTGAATACCAGCTTGTGGTCATGTTTTCATGAGTGGATGCAAACAGGAGGGATGTTGAGAAGGGACATAAGGAAATGCTATTTTACAGAAAGGGTGATAGAAAAGGCTGCCAGCCAAGGTGGTAGGTGCAAAAACTGTTAGTGGTTTTAAGCATGGCTGGGACAGAATGAAGGGTATAGTGGTTGCTTAGGGTGTCAGAATCGGGTATTAACAGAAAGAACAAAGCCTATAGACTATACCTAGGAAATAAAAATGAGATATGAACAAAAAACAAAACCCTACTCGTAAAAAAGTACGTAATTAAAAAAATCAAAAACAGAAATGGAGAAAAGTTAGCTAAGAATGCAAATAAAGGGAATAAAACTTTGTATAGTTATATACATTTGTTAAAAAACAGAGAAAACTATAGGTCCAATATCTGATCCAATATAATAACCAACAAACCACAAGAAATGGCAGGAGCACTTCAGCTCAGTATATAAGGCCAAACATTTTTTAAATCAAAACAATGGAAAGATCCATCATACAATTTATTTAGTTTTTTTGGTTGACCAGGTAAGTGCACTGGACAAATTCTGCCTCTTTTCAGGCACAACCCGGGGGAGGGAGATACAGATGAATGCCAACTGACTTTGAACCAGATTAAGCTGTTGGTGGTATTTTAGTGAATGAGGGAAATTTGGCCAGGACACCCTGGAAAGTCCCCTACTCTTGCCAGTAGGGGGACTGGGTGACTGAGAGCATTGGTCACTTTCATCCAAACCCTGGAGGAGATGGTCATCCCAGAGGAAGGAGAGTGAATGTTATGCTCTGCCTTGCATTCTGAGGAGCTTGTATCAACTGATAAACTACCACTTGCTAAACATGAACTAGACAACGGAGAAGTCTGAGTTTCTACGGAGGATTTAACTCAGACAGAAATACGACTGGTGAGAACTGTAGAAGAAAATGCAGCCCCTGTTATGGAGAACCTTCATGTACAGCTTCAGCATCAGCTTGCATTTCATATGCAAGAACAAGACTGCCTCTGAAAACAGCTTTCATTATTGCACTCTGAGACCCAGCCTGTCAAATCGCAGGAGCAGGCTGTCATTTGCCAGGATCCTATGAAAACTGTGGCAGCTCCTGAAACAGAATGGTCAGGTGAGGTACACCATGTCTCAGCAAAATTACCTGAAATTGCGCTTGATAAAGATTCCCTCTTGGCTGGCAGTTCAGAATCCGGCACAGTTCAGTGTCCAGAGCCATTGGGGGAAACGGGAAAATTGTTGTTTTTGCCGTCCGAAGCTACGGCACAGTCTAAGGACCCGGATGGGTCGAACTCTGTCCAAGAAAGCTCAGTTTCTGGCTCACACAAAGTTACCTTATCAAAAGCTACGGGGTTTGTGTTTCAGAATCCTCTGCTGAGATCCCCTGACAGAGTTCCAGTTCCCAAGGTGAATTGTGTCTTTCAGTCTACTCCCTCTAATCAAGATGGAGTTTCAGATTTTTCTTTTGCTAAATGGAGCCAGTTGATTCATGAGAGATTTGGGGATGAAGGGAAAGATAAACGAACAGCAGTGATTTTTTCAAAATGGAACTTGGGGACAATAGAGGTTGTAAAAGCGCTACAGCTGAAGTTAATTCTGAGGTAATCTCATTACCTATATCACCTGCTCCCCACTCAAAACCTCTTACAGAAGAAACATGGTCCCCACAGAGGGCCTTGAGTGAGGCAGCTTGGACATTGAATCAAGGGACTTGGCTTCCCACTCCTGACTGGGATCCTAAATTAAATTTCTCCCAAAATGAACCTGATTGGAAACCTAAGTTGCCGGCAATATCTTTAACAACAGAGAACATTACTGGGTACGATGTGGAGTTGGGCCCTCTGTTACAGCCTCCCAAGTCACCACTCACTCAATTAAAGACATTGCTGATTCTTCTTCCATTAAGGAAACTGAACTATCTACAAATATACCACAGGATAAATGAGAATCTGAGAAACCACTGTTATCGGATTTATTCTCTAAAATTAAAAAGGAAGCTGCACCACGTAGGAATGCAGTTAGACTCCGCTATAAGGGGGGTGGTTGGAAGTTAAGCCTGATAGGCATTATGTGGGCAAATGTCTGTTGAAAGATTCCTTGCACTTCTCTCCCAGGGAAGTATTTGCTTTTATTAACATCTCACGTGAAGATAACTTTGTTGTTAGTTTTCGTTCAGCTCATGCTCTTGATTTATTTTGGGAGAGGTACAACCAAGTGAAGTTCTCACCCACATGGACCCCCTTTTTGGTAATACCATTGACTAAACCTTTGATTAAATACTTCACAGTTATGTTTCGTAATGAGGGGGTTCATGTGGATGATATCACTTACTGGTTGCCCCAGAAGTGTGAGGTAATGAGTCCTCCTGAGGCTATACTTGACACTGAACAATTTTGGATGTGGGTTGGCAATTTAAAGTAAAGCTTAGGCAAACAGACACCGGTATTGACCATATCCCTAATTCTTTTTTGCTAGGTTGGGACGTGGGGTATGTTTTTATGCTGGGCAGCCCAGGGCATGTTACAAATGTGGATCTCGAACACATCTGTCTAGTTCCTGCAACAAGCCCAGATGTGATAATTGTGGTGAAATAGGCCATATGGCTTTTCAATGTGCAAATCTCACGAAATGCGATCTCTGTGAAGATACTGGCCATGTCTTCCCTGAATGTTTATGGGCAGCAAAGAATAAAGCGTCCAGTGGTAGCCCAGATCTCTTGATTCAACAAGCCCAAGATTTGGCTGCCTGTCCAGACCAGGCTAGGCCTGCCCCCCCCCACACAGAAGTGGCTATCCCTCCCTTGGCTCCATCTCAGGGATTTGGACATTCTGAGAAGAAATCTCTCTCCTCCCCTCCCAGTGTTTTTCCTCTTCTTTCCCCTGTATGTTACAATACACAACAGGAGACAACACTCCCGGATCTTCCAGCAAATCCTTCAGTGACTCAAGTCCAGAGGTCCTTAAGGAACCTTAAACCTCCCTCTGCCCCCCCCAGTGGACATTGAGTCTAGTATTCCTTTTGCAGTCTTATCCACACAGTGGGGTGATACAAAAATGGACTGTGCGGAACCTGATTCCCAGCCTGTACAGGACAGTCCTCCATCCCCTTTCCACACACAAGAAGGTTATAAAGGGAAGAAGAAAAAGAGGAGAAAAAATATAGTTGAACTTTACACTGTAGCTGGCTTCCTTTAGTATAGGGTCTTTGAATGTTCACAGTTTACTGAACTCTAGGAGACGGCAGGTAGTTTACGATTATATTCATGATAATTCCATAGATGTTTGTTTGCTTCAAGAAACTTGGATGTATACAAATAATCAAGCCAGGTTTTTTCAGAAGGAATGGATCTGGGGTCCCTCATATTGGTCCTTTGGACTACAGACAGTGGATGGAATAGGATTTATTTTGAATTCCTATAGCTTTTCTTTAATTAAACTAATTGATTTAATTCCAGGGAGACTAATGATCCTTGATGGGGTATGGAATTCTATGACCTGTAGATTTATTAATGTATATTGTTCTCAGGTAAAAGCAGAAAGAGTTGCACTTTTTGCGGCACTCCAACCCTTTTTAGTAGCTTCCTTTAAAATGTTCTTATGTGGGGATTTTAACAGTAAACTGAAGAAAGTAAAAAGAGGTGCTACAAGCAATGGAAAAAAAAATGGTTGTGATTCCAATGCTTTGTTTCAATTAATAAACTCATCAGGCCTTCTAGATAGTAGATGTCACCAACACAGTGACCCTAAATTTACTTATAAACGGAATGCATACACATCCACAATAGATTAGATATTTCTCTCACATAATCACCCCCCCCTTTAAATTTCACACTTTCCCCAATGGTCTTTTCAGGTCACTTACTTCTCCAGTGTATTTTCTCTCAGCTTCTTTGCCACCACCACAGAGGTCAAGATGGAAATTAAGTTCACCTATTTTAAAACATCCTTTAGTGTTAAAACACATTAGGACACTGCTACTTGCTAGGCTTTCAGTCTCAATTTTATAAGACAGTTTAGGAGATTCGTGGAAAGAGTCTAAGGAGGATTTACAAGTTATGTTGAAGAATCAAGGTAGGTCATGTGAAAATGTGAAATTCCTGCACTATTTGAAATTATGTCAACAATTATATTACCTGTTTTCCATGGCCAATACCTTTAAATTTGATTATACTCCTCAAATAGCTGCTTTAAAACAACAAATTCAGGAAGTACAATATGATAGGGCTGCTACCATGAATGCGCTTTTTCAATATGGCACAAAAAAACAACCTCAAGGAGACCCTATGAGGCCTTTAAAATATATAAAACTAAAACCACTATAACTTCTCTCTTAAATCAGGAGGGACAAACAGTGCAGGATACGGCAAGTCTTCATGAAACAATAAAACACTTTCTGCTATCTCATACCCCAGTGGTGCCCCCTAGTGCTGGGGACATTGAAAACTTCCTACGAACTATAAAACTCCCAAAGACTTATAACAATATGTCTATCTTGACAGGCCCTATTTCAGCAGCAGAAATTGAAGGAGCTATTAAATCCCTAAAAAATGGAACTTCTCCAGGGATAGATGGACTTACGTCAGAAATGTATAACACTTATCCCTCTGAATTTTCAGTATGTTTGGCACTGGTTTTTAATTTTTTCCTTTTTTTTTTGAACTTACCAAGTATTTTTATTGGCGTTTCATACATATTGTACAATACATATATCTGTATGCAACCGTTTACATTCAGAGAGAGCATATCCCTAGGCTGAATATTAATATTATATTGTCAACATATCCGGTTTGAAGTGAAGGTGGCTTTAGTTCAATATGAGTCAATCATAGCCATGTGCTATGTAAACAAATATCAGTCCCATTTTTCCAATGGTTAATTGATTGTCCACATGGATCAGTTCTGCACACGAAAATGTCCGCTTCTCACTCTCCTTATGCTGCTATTTAAAAGAGCTGATCTTATACCCAGAGATTCAGTTGATCCTCAGATAGCCTATTTACATCACATACTATACTTTACATACCATTTAAACAATGATCCCAAAAAAGAAGGGAGGGAAAGAGAGAAAAAAAAACAAAAAATGGAGAGGATCAAAACAAGAACAGCCATCAAACATAAAAAACAAAAACAAAAGTAATTGTATGACATGTTTTGTGCAAAGTTATAGTCTTGTAGATTTAAGATCATCTATTGTAAAATTTATACCCAGTTAATGCCCTATCCAAGTCCTCTTATCAAGCCACCCAATAGGAGGCTGGAGTCATGGTTGCCCCAGGAATGCTATATCCCATCAACAGCATCCCACATTGTCGCACTGGGGGGGGGTAGAGGCGACTGTGGTGGTGATCCCCCTCATCCATATTCCTATTACCATGGAAGTATGTATTGCTCTAGCACCGGAATGCCGGTACGATTTTCTATAAAATCATAGTAGGGTAGCCATCTGGAGTTACATTTATCTGTCATCAACCTCAAACATGCTGTGGCTCCTTCAGCCTCCTCAATGTGGTTCATATTATGCACTCATTGGGCTAAGGTTGGGGAATCTATGGTGAGCCAGTGCTGTGTTATAGTCTTTGAGGCTGCTGCTATCAGAATGTAAAAGCTATCAGAATGTAAAATAAGTACCTTTGGGTATTCAACCTCATCTCAGAAGGTGAGAGGCCTAATACTAAATGCTCTGGGCCCAGATTTCCCTCCAGACGAAATATCTCCTTAATGGCCTGAGTTATCTCATTCCAATAATTGGCAAGGATTGGGCATTCCCAAAGAATGTGGGTAATTGAGCCCCTTGCCCCACAATTCCTCCAACAACCATCAGAGGGGGGTGTTGTATAGTGTTGGGAATCTATCGGGGTTATAAAAAATCTGCTTACCACTTTCTAACGGTGTTCCCTCCATATGGGAGAATTGGATGTCTTGCTCACCCCCAGCCAACTCCTACCCCAGTCCCTTTCTGACAGCTTTATGTTTGGCTCATTTTCCCACTTTCTTTCTATGTGTTGCATCTGTAAAATACCCTCTCCCTCCTGCAACGCCTTATAGATATAAGAGGTGAACCCTCTAAGCTCTCTGGTTTGGGCTTTCCAATATGTTCCTACCAAAGGTGGTATTATGGGTCTAGATAGGGTTGTCAGGCCCACCCTTGTCTCAACGTAGTGCCTGCATTGCAAGTATTTATAAAAATCCTGCCTTGGAAGGTTAAACTCCTGTTGCAGATCTACGAAACTCTTCAGGATGTTCCCCTGTAAAAATTGGGTAAGATGAATCAATCCTTGCCTTTTCCAGTTTAAAAACTCCTGCCTTTGTTGTTCAGGGAAATAGAGGTAAATATGTTAAGGGTATGTAAGGCCATACTAGTGTCAGAATTTCCCATTTCTGGTTCGCCCATAACCAAGATTCTAGAGTATGCTTCATCCACCTATTTTTAATTCTATTTAGATCTGATCTAAGGGCTAGCCACACCATATAATTAAGTGGTGTCTCTGGAAATGCATTATGCTCCATCTCAAACCAGCTAACCCTGTGGCCTGGGGATAACATGTACAATATTGGTAGAGTCTGGGCTGCCAGATAGTAGTTATAGAAATGCGGAACCGCCAAGCCCCCCTATCTCTGGCTTCCGTCAACAACTCCCATCTTTTCCTGGGTCATCGCCCAGCCCAGATAAATTTGCTCAGTCTCTGTCTCAATTCTTTCCACTCACCCCGTGTAAAAGTTGGAAGATTCATAAACAGAAACAAATATCTAGGTAATCGTTCATCTTAACTGTTTCAACCCTGTTATAGAGAGTCAGTGGCATATCTTGCCAATGGTTCAGGTCCTCGAAGACCTGCTGTTTGAGTGCTCCATAGTTGAACGCATGTAACTTTGAAAGCTTAGTAGGTATCTGAATTCCCAGGTATCTTATCTTGTCTTTGGCCATAGAGAAGGGAGAACTGCAGCTGGCCGTCCAGCCACCCCTTCCCCCTTTCCTAATCATCAGCATCTCAGATTTCGTCTCATTCACCTTAAATCCTGAAATTCTCCCAAATCTGCTCAGGAGTCGCAAGAGTGGGGGGATTATTTATATAAATTAAGGTGTCGTCTGCATATAGTGAGACTTTGTTCATCACCCCATTTACTTTAATCCCCTCTATGCTGTTATCTTGCCTTATAGCTTGTGCCAAAGGTTCAATACTTAGGGCAAACAACAACGGGGACAGGGGACAACCTTGCCTCGTGCCCCGATTAACTCTAAAAACCTCTGATACTGTCCCATTCACCCTGACCCTAGCGGATGGGTTTTGATAAGCTAGCATGGTCCATTTTAGGAAATTACCTCCTATTCCCATATGTAATAATATTTCCCTCATATAAACCCAATTAATATGATCGAATGCCTTCTCTGCGTCGAGAAAAAGTGCTGCTTGGGGATCATTTGTTTCTACCTGGGCTGTTATTATATTTAGCAACCTTCTTATATTGTCTGAGAGGTGATGATGTGGTATGAAGCCAACCTGATCAGGGTGGACAAGATGCTTAGTACACCACTGAAGCCTATTGGCCATTATTTTAGTTAGGAACTTAAAATCCTGGTTCAATAACGAAATTGGCCTATATGAGTCACATGCATCAGCCTTTAATTTTTTTTCTAACTACTTTCAGATTCCCTATTTGGTTTTCCGAAGGTTTGCTAATTTTTCTATTTAAATCAGGGAATAAGGAAAATTTAGAAAATTGGTGACCTATTACGATCTTGAATTCAGACTACAAATTGTTAACTAGTATTTTAAATTCCAGACTCAGAACCTATGCAAGTACAGTAATTTCCCCTTCTCAATATTGTGGGCTCCTTGGCGAAAAAATACAACATGCTCTAATGATCATTAGAGATTTAATCGAACATTTGTCCTTACATGGGAATTCTGGGTGCATTGTTTCAGTAGGTCAAATGAAGGCCTTTGACAGGGTCTATCACCCCTTTTTGTTTCTGACCTTAAAACATTATGGGGTTCCAGCCTCTTTTTTAGACTGGTTAACATCCCTTTATGATAATGCCATTGTTCATCCTGTTATTCAGAATGAAATTATGGAATGGTTTCATATTACTACAAGGGTGCGCCAAGGATGTCTGAGTCTGCTATTATATTTATTTACTATTGATCCATTAATTTAATCCTTATTACAGCATCCATGGTGGAAGGGGGTATTAGGACCACCAATAGTGGAAGAATTGCATTTACAGGCCTATGCAGATGATATTTGTTTATTTTTCTCGGACTATAATCAAGTCTCTGCCTTTTTTGACTTTATGGTCACTTGTTCATCAGTTTCTAATTCCAAAGTTAACACACAAAAAAGTCAGGGACTTTTTATTGGGGCTGGTTATCCAGATGAGGTGTATGTACAAGGTCTTCAGATCTCTTCAAATCCGGTCAAGATTTCAGGAATAATGTATGGACCCCAAAATATTCCAGATTTGAATTGGGAAACTGCTTTATCTTCCATAGAACACAAAGTACAAATACGGAAGCACTGGAAACTAGCTAAACCAAAATGAGTACAGATAATTAGACAGTTTTTAATTCCTATTTTACTGTATGCAGCAATGATATTTCCCCCTTCCAACTGTGTTTGAGACCAAAATGTACAGTCTATTTTTTCAGATGGTATGGGGCAATAGACTTAATCTCATTAAGAGACAATATACATATCTAGCCAAAGAGAAGGTTGGTTTGGGAATGGTAGACCCGGACATATTTTTCCATAATTTTTCTATAGCACAAAATGTTGAGGATGGATTATTGCCATCTGCATCCAGACACAGTTCCTTAATAAGACATGCCTTAGCTCAATATTATTCAGCTTGGCATATAACTCCTCCAAAGCTTTCACAATATCTTCATGTCCTGCAATTTTTTAGACCAGTGGCTCAAAAACTTTTTAAATGGGGTATTATGAAACAAGGTTTAAGAGAGAGTAAGGGGCCACAGTTATATGACAAAGTGATGTCACTACTGTATCCTTCTGAGCCTGCCTTCAAGAATTGCCCTTCAACAATGATTCCAGGGGTACTTTATCAATTTAATAATTCCAGATTGCCAGATATATGTGGGAATTTCTGTGGCTGGCAGTATATGGGAGGATTGGGGTTTGGGGCAATGGCAAACATAAAGCTAAAGAAGAAAGAACATGCCCCTTCACAGGTTGCATTGATCAAGAAGAATCAGTAGATAATTTTTTGTTTCATTGCTCTTATGCCAGTTCCCTCTGGAAATTCCTGGCCTTAAAATGGAAGAAGGGATGATTATTGCACTTAAATTATGATAATTTAGTTCTTGGACAATTTCATAATATTAGGAGACAATATAATGAAGATACCTTGCTTATTTTTTGTTGTTGTCTGAAATATTACCTATGGCAGGCAAGATGCCAATGAGTTATATATCAAAAATTAATGTCTTATGAAACAGTGAGCTTGTTGATACAAGGGGCTATGGAAAGGGTCTATGTCAAAGATTTGGAGATTTATGCCACTAGAAAGGTGACTAATTGGTGGAGAGGTTTTACAATGTTTATAAAATATAAATAAGTTGAGTTAAGATTAATACTTCATTTAGTATAATTGATTATCCTTAGAACAGGACATTTAATAGAATAGGAATATTTAGTGTGATTACAATATAATAGGCATTAGTGTTTATTGTTTATTGCTTAAGATGGTTTATGCTATATCCAAAATTCTTCCTGCCTCTCAATTGGGGATGGTAGGTCCTTCATACACCTACACAATATTTTGATGCTAGGTGATTATTTTATCATTTCTATTATTTAAAGCTTCTATTATGATTGCTACAAATTTGTGTCTTAACACAGAGTAAAAAAAAATAAAATTAAGGGGGTCTATTGCTATTTTAGCTTGGTTTGAATTTGCATGATGGTCATATGTTTAGTTTCTTTCATATGATCTATACCTTGGTTTGTCTGAATTTTTGTGTATGTAATTATTTCTTTTTTTTGATGTTATGAATAAAAAATTCCCCTACACTTTTCGAGAAGTACCATGGGATCTTTGACATCCACCTGAACTACCACCAGCACAAGCAGATGGGACCTCAGTTTAAACGTCTCATCTAAAAGACGGCACCTCAGGAGTACAGCACCCCCCTCATGCTGCACTACAGTGTCAGGATATTAACCCAAGTGCTTGGTGTGGGGCTAGAACCCACAGCCTTCTGATCTCCCAGCATCAGAGGCGAGTGTGCTACCTGCTGAGCCACTGACACTGACACAATACAATTACAATGTAGCAAATAAAATAAAAAAAAATTGAAACCAGTCTTGTCTCCCTGACCAGACTATATAACTAGTAGAATGTTAAAAATATGCAACAAAATATGACAGCCACTAAGACATATTTTTGAACAATCATTAAATACAGGACAAATGCCAACCGACTGGAGAAAAGCTAATACTATACCACTCTGTAAAAAGGGCCACAAACATAATCTCAGTAACTACAGACAATGGCCCAGATATTCAAAAGAGCTGAGCCATGCGCAATAGGGTTGTGCCTATGCAAGTCCGAAATGCACCATTCTGCGATATTCAGCAGGAGGCAGTTGCACCCCCCAAATCATATTGAGCAACAGCGCAATGCTAATGAAGGCATGCTCAACCGAAGGGGGAGGAACCATGCATAAACTGCACAGCCCGATATTCAGCCGGGCCATGCAGAGTTATGCAGGTGCAACTCCCTACCTGTGCCTGTACAACTTTGAGCCAAAAAAAAAGGATCAAGTTGAGGGCCACCCACAGGTGAGCTGCTGCATTGCAGGCGCAACAGCAGCTGCCACCTGTGGGTGGCCCTCCACTGTTCGGTCACCCCTGCAGCCCAATTGTAGGCACAATGTAACCCCGTAACCTGATCATGGGCAGCAGAGTATTCCCCCCACAGCAGCCCAATGCATGAGCATAAAGAATTCTTCCACCCCGACTAGCCCGATCGCGGGCATAACGTGAATTCAACACCCCCAAAGACCAATTCCCTGGTGGTCCAGTGGATCGCGAAGCCCGATCACGGGCATAAGGTCAAACCCACCCCAAAGTCCAATATCCCTGGTGATCTAGTGGCCCCCACCCCACCACCCACTGGGCCCATCACCCGCTCCCCCCATCAACCCCGGCGAGGCGGCAACACCCACCGCCCTGCCGCCCTCGCCCGCCGACTGACAGCTCGGTAGGGGCTGCGCCCGGTGGTTCAGAGCAAGAGCCAATGGGCGTGCAGTCCCATAACATCTAAGCAGTTCAGATATGTGAATGAATCACTAGATCACCAGGGATATTTGGACTTGACAGGGGGTAGGTTTGACCTTATGCCCGCCAGTGGGCTTCGTGGTCCACTGGACCACCAGGGATAATGGTCTTTGGGGGGTTGAACTACGTTATGCCTGCGATCGGGCTAGTGGGAGATTTAACTTATATTATGCCCACGATCCAGGCTAGTCAGGGGTTGGACTATGTTATACCCGTGATCGGGCTGCAGAAGCGTCGGTCCCCGATGGCTTGCTACCCTGGCAGGTTGCCAGGCGCCAGAGTAAATCAGAATCGGCGCACCTGCATCGCTAATGGCACGCAAATGGGGCCGCATTAGATGCTAATGGCCCCGTGCCTTGCATAAATTATGGCTCCATTTGCATGTCACATTTTGAATATCGCAGGTTTGTGCATGGCACAATGGAACTTGCACCACCGCATCTGAATGCTCCACTCTGACCACTTGCGGTGGCGCAAGTTCCACTGCACCATGCACAGTGGCTGTGGCCAGGGGGTGATATGCAAAGGAGTTGCTCAATAGCGCAACTCCGCTGAATATCGCCCTGGCCACACCCCTGCGCAACTTTTTTGAGCAGCGCAAGGGCTTGCGCCACAGAATGGCGCAGTTTGAATATCCAGGCCAATAAGTCTCACATCCATCCCTGGAAAAAGTGCTAGAAAGGCTTATTAAAGACGCAACAAATAGCCAGACATGAAATAGAGGATAATGGGTAGTCTTTGGTTAATATCCACACTGTAAACACTTTGAGAGGTTGCCATGACATTATTGTAAACCTTGAGAACACAGCTCGAGAGGTTTTCAGATATCATGGCAAACTCAAGAAGTGTTTTCAGCGCAGTTATTAACCAAAGACTTACATTATATTTTATAGTGCATGGGCTACCAAGACTGTGTAATCGTGGATTGAATTACTTTACTTTGCTTTACTGAATTACATTACAGAACATTGATTGTTGTGAGCATTCGGTTTCGTTAGAACATTGAATGTTGTGAGCATTCCGTTTTGTTATACCATTGATATGACATACTCAAGAAGGGTTAACAACAGAGTGATGTCATAAAAATGGCATAACATAGAGGATAATGTATGGTATTTGGTTAATAACCATGCTGTAAACACTTTGAGAGGTTGCCATAACATCGTTGTAAACCTCGAGAGTGCAACTCAAGAGGTTTTCATATGTCATGGCAACCTCAAAGTGTTTTCAGCGTGGTTGTTAACCAAAGACCATGCATTATATTTTATAGTGTGTGGGCTACCAAGATTGTGTAATCATGGATTGAATTACTTTACGGAACATTGATTGTTGTGAGCATTCCATTTTGTTATACCATTGATGTGACATACTCAAGAAGGGTTAACAACAGAGTGATGTCATAACAATGACATAACAAGGTTGTAATCTGCTTGATTTCAGTTAATAATAAGGGCTATCCATACATTATAAGGTTGTAATCTGTTTGATTTCAGTTAATAATAAGGGCTCCCCATACATTATACTTGGTGGTTTTACATCTAGTTTTACATCTGGGAGATCACCTATAACAAATATTTTATGTTTTTATGAAGAAGTAAGCAAACCAGTAGGAAATAAAATACCGTACATCATTGTATATCTCAATCTGAGCAAAGCATTTGACTTAGTCCCCCATTGGGCCATAATCCAGAAAATGATGTCTATAGATAACAATTCAAAAATAATTATATGGATTCAAAATTGGCTAAACGACCAAACCCACTGAGCTATTATTAATGGTCACTCATCAACTTGCAAAAATGCTACAAGCGGGGTGCCTCAGGGATCAGTCTTAGGGTCAGTTATATTTCATGGCAGATTTAATAAACAGCATAGATGTATGGTCAGTAAAATATGCCAACGATACTAAACTAGGTGGCCCAGCATGAACTGAAAATCAACAGACAATAATACAAGATGATCAAAACAAAGCCACAAATTGGGCAACAAAATGACATGTGAAGTTCAATGTAGACAAATGTAAGGTAATGCATCTGGGCAGTAAAAATGTCCAACAGCAACATAATATGTGTGGTACACTGTTAAAAAAAAACCAAAACACTGCCACTGAAGGAGATCTAGGAATAACTGTAGCAAATACATTTGAATAAGAAAAACAGACTAACAAAGACATAAAGAAGGCAAATAAAGGCTTATGGACAAAACATTACATCAGAAAAACTGAATTTTATGCTACCACTACACAAAGCCTACTTGAGACCTCATTTAGAGTTTGCACCTCTGGTCTGGTGCCCATACAAAATAAAAATAAATGTATTAGAAAAGGTTCAGAAAAGGGCAGCAAAACAAATTTATAATATCAGTCACCTAACATACCCAGAAAGACCATCTCACCTCAACTTAAATGTAGAAATTAAACAGTTATACACATACCAACAAGAGATTATCTGCTACTGGGGCAAAATTTCAAATCTACAAAGAGGAGATGTCTTCACACAAATGGAGCTCTCACTCTTTTGCTCGCCCTCAAATTAAATCTACTGCTGGCCAGGCTGCCTTCTCATTTTGGTTCCCTAAACTTTGGGGCTCCCTTCCCCTTCTGATCATTCTGTTCCTTCATTTACTGCTCTTAAGTCTCCTCCGTGAGTTCTCTACTCACTCCTGCAGTTGCTTCTGATATTTGGTTTACTTCTTACCTGAAAGTTACCTAATTCTTTGTCCCTCAGCACTCCCCCACTTCTCCAGTGTCGTCATTCCCCCAGTTTTTTTAATTTATTTACTATGCTCCCATCCTCCAGAATCTCTCCAGCAAGGGCTCTTGGTAGCCAGGATATCCCGTCCTGCCTGAAGCTTGGGTACTAGAATCCGGTACAGAGGGGTCCCCACAAAGCGCACCCAAACCCCCTGGGTCTATGTCCTCTGGGGAAGGACTGCCTGCTCCACCTGGCACCCTATCTACAGACTTGGTAGGGCAGCTATGTGAGGGGAACTGGATCACGTGCCCTGATGCCCATCATTGAATGTGGTGCTGATGCCACAGGCCCTGCCTTCACCTACTAGAGAGGGGAGGGATTTTTGTGTTTTTTTTTTAGGTTGCCCCCCCTAGTGAGGGCAGTGCAATGCTGCCCAGCCCATAATGTGTGTGCTCCCACACACGCCCAGAAGGCAGCCGCCTGACGCTGACCCCTACATTAGAGCCCGCGACTGTGGTACACCCAGCCATTGCTAGGTGTCACCAGCTGCATGGGACATCTCCCTATCCCTCCCCAGGAGAGAAGAGCTGTCTTTGGACGCTCAATCCTACTTCTCCCCCGCTGACCCCCAACAACTTGGGCTCGTTCCCTAACCCAGGTCGCCAGTGTGATGCGAGGTGTGGCGTCCAGCACCTCAACCCTCAGTGCCACCAGGCCGGCCAGTTGTTAACTATTTAATTGTTCTTTTATTCAGTACGACAATTTATTGCATGGTAGCATCTTACTGTAAATGTATTCTTAGGTGTAATTGTCATGTTTATTTTTGCTATGCTTATTCCATTCTATATATCTAATATTCTGTATTTTGTATTTGTTATCTTTTTTTCTCTCTTCCCCTTCTCTCAGGACACATCTGGAAATGAACTGTTAGTAGCTCAGTATATCTTTTCTGGTAAAATCTTTGAAATAAATAAATCTAACTAACTAACTAACTAACTTAAGAGTGGTTAACCCTTGGAAATCATTACCAACAGAAACTGTAATAAGTAAAACCAAAAAGAATTCAAAACATGACTGGATAGGTGTATAACAAACGCAGGAAATCTGGTATATTACAGTTACAAAGGAGCACTATGGACTAATGCCCACCATGCCTTTGTATAAGCTAGGTTCAAGATATCAAGTTGTGATAGGCCTAAGGAAAAGATGTGTGAAAGATTATCATAATCCTGTCGTAGCTCTAGGTGTCATTTTTATCCTACATAAATATCTAAATACCAATTGAATATACTGTATGTGAGAGGTGTGGATGCAGAGTTTTTGTAATGGGATATCAGTTTTGTCAAGGAGGTTGCACCTCCCAAGAAAAATGAAATATGCTCCATTTTAAAACTCAGATTAGGCTGCAAAAACTGCTACTGTTTGCTGTCCTAAGTGGTGGTAGATGCTAGTTCACTACATACTGTAGCTCGATCCACTAGTGTATGTGAGTGAGAACACAAAGCAAGATCTGCAGTTGCAAGGGAATACGGTATATTCATGCCTTGAGTGGTTGTTAGGCTTATGCCTTTAAACCACTCAAGAAGTGCAATTATTTGATAGACCCGCATACACAGGCATATGTTGTCATGCATTTAAAGTTAATATTAGAATAATGTAGTATAATTTTAATTCTATATGGAATAGCATTTTTTAAGCTTTTAAACAGTTTTCTATGGAAAATCCTTCCTCCTAAAAAAGTAGTCCTAGCTTTTTGGGAGGAAAGTGTGTTAATATGTCATTTTTCCCCACCTCCACCCAAGAAGGTGTCAGTGGGCATTTACTTCCCCCCTGCAGCTTGAAGAATTATTTGTTTGATATTAATGTATGTGCTTGTTTTTGAAAACTGAAACTGTTTCCCCATGTCTTTTTCGTAGTATCACAGCCATTGATTGGAAAAGAAAATGCCAGCGATTTACTGTACTGCTTGTGATTCCCCTTTCTGTTTCACACCTCCATTGGTGAGCAGCTCCATTTTTGTTTCACTCTTTGTGGTAAAAATGTCCTACAATTGTTATTTGTCTTCCCATCCTGATCTCCAGTTGAAAAAGGCTTTTCCCGATCCCATTATGTCTCTTTATGTGACAGATAATATAGGAGCTGTCAACTCAGATTTTTATTTTTTTATGAGTGTATTTATTATCCTCCAATGACCATGCCTCCTTCATCTGCCTTGTGCCAGCTTCATCCCCCAATTACCCATCTGATGCATCTACTCACCTTTCTGGAGTTATCCTTGATGCTAGCCAGGGACTCGCAGTGGGGTCACAGTAGGCACGGACGTGTCTCTTCCTGACGTATCATCTAAGTCTGATTTTCTTATAGAGCTTTTTCTCCCTCAGCTGTATTCATCAAGGATATACCCTGATTCCAAGGATATAAATTGTTCAGGAGACCTGGTGCCCCCCCATTCCCTGGGTCCTGCAACCAGCCCAACAACTCCCACTCTTCCCCACCATGGCAACGGCTTTGGGTGGAAGGCCTATCCTCCCTCTAAGCAGTCCACTAGGTGGACTAGGATCCAGAGTCGGCTGTTGTTAGGACACAGGGGAGTCCAGGAACTCTAGCTACATTACAGATGGAGCAGTTTATTTTTCTCCTTGGCTTTCTCCTCTGTTCTCCCTCCTCACCTGTTATGAGCGGAGCATGCTGACGGCCGCAGCTGCACACAGCAATATCCTGCAAAGAGAGCAAGATCCCCAGGCCAGCCACAAGGATTGCTGTGGCACCATGTGCCCGATGCTCTCCTACATGACTGCACTGCACTACTGAGCAGCAGCTGCAGTGGTCTGGCCTACATCCCAACATGGTATCACAGGCTTGCTTCCAAACTCATGTCCCCTGTACAACAATGTCAAATGTTGCCACCAGACTTTCGAGGTCGAGAGGCCTGATTTTTAAAAATGTTTTTCCATATACATTTTTCTCCCATCGGCATGGCTGCAGGCAGGCTTGTCAGCTCTGTCCCTGCCTCCTGTCGTCTGTCACCTTCCCCTGACCATGGAGCCCAGGATCCCCCATGGATTGCCCCCTGTGGTGGGGCCAGGAAGGGGAGGGCCATCTTTCCTCCACCGGAGACACATATCCAGACTTGGGCCTGGTGATTGGGGGGGATAGTGCGGGACAGAGGCAGACAGGCAGGGCTTCATTAGTCCTGCACCAGCCAGAGCTTTCCATTTTCTCCTGCACCCCAGGACTACAATAAACTCAGTTAGTGCATGTGCATTGAGGCATACATATGCAGCAGAACCACCAGCCCCACTCCTCTCCCCTGGCACTATGCCAGCCCCCCCAGACTTCAGTGCTACCACCCAACCTCTATCAGGTGGCAGCCAAGAGCCGGAAAGGTTCATCTTCCCAATGCAGGAAAGGAGAACTGCTTGCTGGCTGCTCAGTCCTCTCCCAGCCCTCCCCTGGCCAACCCCCGACAACTCAGTCTCACTCCTGAACCTGGGTTGCCAACATGGGACAGGTAAGGCACTTTGAAGTGCCTCAGCCCTCTGAGCCACCTGGCCGACTGGGAAGTCTGATTTTGTTTTAGCACTACTGTAAGCTGCACTGCCACCTCACAATTGTTGGACTGTGAAGAAAAAGCTGGCTAAGGTCTCGATGACCTGCAGAGTGTGCATACACAATCTTTGTAAAAATGTACATTTCCACGGATTGACATTTGAAAGACACTTGTGCTGAATGTGTCCACAAACTGTGCAGGCAAGTGTTATCACTAAATTACTTTTTAACCCTTGCTGAGCCATAGACTGATACATCAGTCCAGTATTCCTATATGTTTCAATTCTGTTGGCAGCCTAAGGGTCATATGTCTACCAGGGGCGTCATTTAGGGGTAGCCAGGGGTTGCGCATGAGACCCCTATGATTTTTTTGCAACCCCTATGATGCCCACTGCAACCCCTAAGAACCCTAAAACAAGGTTTCCCTAGCATTTATTTATATAGATGATGTGGTTGGGGAGTTTTACAACCCCTATGATTTTGCTGAAATGGGACTTTGCAACCCCTATGATTCTACTGAAATAATGCTACTGAGTATAACCTACCTCCTTCTGCTTGCTATCCCCTCCCTATGCAGTCCATTATCCTTTGCTTTCCCACCACCATTGAAAATTGGGCGCTTCTTTCAGATCATCCTGTTTGATAACCCTGAGGTCCTTTCTCAGAGTATATTCCATGACCTCCCCTCCCGTTTTGTACTCGGCTCGGGGTTTTGTGTCTGATGGACATGACTTTGCACTTTTTGGCATTGAATCCAGCTGTGAAATTCTGGACCACTCTTCTAGTCTTTCCAGGTCCCTCCTCATGGCCTTCATTCCCTTCATTATGTCCACACTATTGCAGATCTTGGTGTCATCTGCAAATAGATAGACTATTCCTTCATACTTCACCCTTGTGTCCCTTTTGAATGTATTGAAGAGAACAGGGCAAAGTACTGACTCTTGACCCCCATCTCCCCCGAGACTTCCCTATTTAGTACAACCCTCTGGGTTCTATTCCTTCATGCTTCACCCTTATGTCCCCAATGAATGTATTGAAGAGAAAAGTTATGAGGAAAGGCTTGAGGCCTGTAACATAGTTATGCTCAGAACCTTTCTCTTTCAGCCTACAAACCTCACCTGTTCTATGTACTTCCATGGAGCAGAACATGTTCCTTTAATGAGTTTCCTCAAGTGGTGTATCGGTGAATACTAACATACCCAGAAGTCTGCAACTGTAGAGATATAGTGGTCTGTATTTAAAATAGCATGCCAATGATTCAGTGGTCAGGGGCACAGAGGAAATTAAAATCTATGCATTCAACATTTTAGCCATTTATTCCACATTTGATTGGCAGTTTAGTAAGGTGATGGGTTTACTTTGAGCATGTTGTATTTAATCAAGTGTTTACCAAGAAAGGAAATTCTTCACAGCCACAGGTGACCCTGAAATGCACTGCTAACACTCACCAGTCAGATACCAGTCCAGCTTGTCAGCAGTGTCTCCAGTCAGGTGAGCTACCAATCTAGTTGCTAGTAGTGTCTGCAGTCAGCTACCAGTCCAATTTGCCTGCAATGTCTACAGCCAGGTTTGCTATCTACCAGTCCAATATGCCACCAATCTCTCCAGTCAGCTACCAGTCCAGCTTGCCAGCAGTGTCTCCACTCAGATACCAGTCCAGCTTGCCAGCAGTGTCTCTAGTCAGGTCAACCACCAATCCAGTTTGCCAACAGTTTCTCCAGTCAGCTACCAGTCCAGTGTGCCAGTTGCATCTACAATCAGCTACCAGTTCAGTTTGCCAGCAGGATCTACAGTCAGCTACCAGTCTAGCTTCTCAGCAGTGTCTCCAGTGAGCTACCAGTCCAGCTTGCCAGCAGTGTCTCCAGTCAGATACTAGTCCAGCTTGCCAGCAATGTCTCCAGTCAGGTCAGCTACCAGTCCAGTTTGCCAGTAGTGTCTCGAGTCAGGTTGCTAGCTACCAAGTCTAGTTTGCCAGCAGTGTCTCCAGTCAGCCACCAGTCCAGCTTGTCAGCAGTGTCAACAGGCAGCTACCAGTGTGGCTTTCCAGCAGTGTCTGCAGTCAGCAACCAGTCCAACTTGCCAGCAGTGTTTGCAGTCAGCTATCAGTTCAGTTTTCCAGCAGTGACCACAGCCAGGTTGCTAGCTACAAGTCCAATTTGCCACCAGTCTCTTCAGTCAGCTACCAGTCTAGTTTGCCAGCAGTGTCTCCAGTCAGTTACAGTCCAGCTTGCCTGCAGTGTCTCCAGTCAGCTACCAGTCCAGCTTGCCAGCAGTGTCTCGAAGCAGCCTCCAGTCCAGCTTGCCAGCAGTTTCTCCAGTCAGCTATCAGTCCAGCTTGCCA
This sequence comes from Neoceratodus forsteri, assembly GCA_016271365.2. NCBI lineage: Eukaryota > Metazoa > Chordata > Ceratodontiformes > Ceratodontidae > Neoceratodus > Neoceratodus forsteri. Next base: position 34,320,282 of record JADMNL010000037.1, on the reverse strand, counting down.
GCAATGTTTCCAGCCAGCTACCAGTCCAGCTTGCCTGCAGTGTCTCCAGTCAGCTACCAGTCAAGCTTGCTAGCAGTGTGTCCAGTCAGGTCAGCTACCAGTCAGTTTGCCAGCAGTGTCTCCAGTCAGCTTGCCAGTAGTGTCTCCAATCAGCTACCAGTCCAGTTTGCCAGCAGTCTACAGCCCGGTGGCTAGTTACCAGTCAAAGTTTTCCAGTAGTGCCTCCAGTCAACTACTTGTCCAGTTTCCAGCAGTGTTTCCAGTCAACACTGAGCTATCAGTCAGTTTTCCAGCAGTGTTTCCAGTCACCTACTTGTCCAGTTTGCCTGCAGTGTCACCAGTCAGCTTGCAGCTTCCAGTCAGTTTGCAAGCAGTGTCTCTAGTCAGCTTTCAGTCAGTTTGCAGGCAGTATCTTCAGTCAGCTACCAGTCCTGTTTGCAGGCAGTGTCTTGGTCAGCTGCAAATCCAGTTTGCAGGCAGTGTCTTTTAGTCAGCTGCCAGTCCAGTTTGCAGGCAGTATCTCACTCAGCTTCCAGGCTAGTTTGCAAGACTCAAACAAGGTAAGACATGTCACTAATAAATATTTCTAAGAGTAATAAAGAGTAAACCCAGCAATGGGGGGTGTCCAGTGAGCTGAGCATTAATGTTGAAAAAAGAAATATCCAGGGACTTAAGTACTTTATGTAAGAATGGGCATCGCCATTGACTAGACTTGGAACCCTTATGGTTTTGGTGAAATGCTATGGAGAGGGTGGTGCAGGTAATATTCTGGACTGTTGTGACTCTGGGGAGGGACAAGGGTGCAATTTACTGGGCATGGGGAGGAGGTAACAAGTAGCAAAATTTGTTTCAAATGACCTCCAAAATGCACTGAATTTAACATTTTTTTATGGGGGCCTAGGAGCCCCCAGCCTACAGTTTCCCTTGCAACCCCTATGGTTTTTCTGAAATGACGCCCCTGATGTCTACTAATAACTGTGTTGTGCCTGTGGGGAGTTGTTGTGTAGTACAAAGCAAATTGAAGAGCTAGCTTGAGATGTTTAAGTGACTTACAGTTTTACATCTCCTGTCATAAACCACTGGAATAAGTTAAAAATAAACACCGGCAGTTGAAAATTATCCAGAGAACAGCATGCAGTTTCTTTCGGTTCTCAGTGGGTTACTTTTCAGTTCTATGAGTTTTTTTCTGGTTTAGGTGGGTTGGCATTTTTTTTTGATTTCAGTTCATTTTTGTGACAGAATTTACCTCAGCTGGGGCTTGGCTTCAGGAAGCTGTCATGCTGAAAAAAAATCACAAGGAGCAAACAAGCAGAACAAACCGTATCAAGTGATTCCTGGTGGCAAGTTCTTTCATCTCCTATCAGATACTCCTCTGGAGGAATCTCAGCTGTGTCTGCTGGCATTTTTTGTGAGAAAAATGGGCAATTTTCAAGTGAAAGGCAATGCTTTTCTTCTGTAGTGGCTCTGAATATGTACATTTTCCTTTTTCCCATTCTGGGTAGTAGCACCAAAATAGTTCTGTATTTTGAACATTAGCTGGTGTGCACTTTCTTTAGAAGGAAAATCTAGTCAAAGAGCTTAGGTCTCTGAGATAAAAAGCCTTTGACCTTGGCCAAGTATGGTACTCAGCTGAACTGCCTGTTGGGTCCCCACTCATGTATCCTTCTGGAAGCTGAGACAGGTAATGCGTGTGACAATGAAAGGTCATGTTGACATATGAAGGTTACAGGGCACTTAGCAATCCAGGAGAAGGAGGGAGAGAATATTGCTTCTGTTTTCTGTGCACAGTGCAAGTAAAAGAATATGGAGTGGTTCAGCACAGAGAGATTAAATGATTTACTCAGAGTCACACTTGATTCAGCCAGGATCAGCAGTTTTGGTTGTATGATTCAAACCTGTATTTCCAGGTTCGTAGCTCTACACTGACACTATTAGGCCAAACTGCTTCCCCCAAATTTTGGCTAAATATATTATTAATTATATAATCCCGTACAAATGTATTATTAGTCATGGCATCATTTTTGGCCAATCAGCATGGTTTATTTCTAAAAATTCCAGACATGCATAACCATACAAGGGTCTCTCATACCAATAGTTCTAAAATTTTGATGTTCGATGTTTGGCAGGTAAAAATTAATTTTCCACACAAGAACTTCTCTAATTGTCTACACAGTAAACCACTTTGATTTGAGAGTTAAATTTAAAAAAAAACCTTGAAGTATTTCTTTTGCATGTGTTCCATCCCTGAATGAAATGGGATGGAGCACTGCAACACGACATGGCAGGGCAACTCAGGAAGCAGCAGTGTTGTGAAGCTCACTGCTTCGGACCAGTAACTTGCTTCACAAGTGGCCCTGCCTCTTAGCTGACCCCCAAACACAACTTGGGTCAGTTACAAGGTGCCACTTACAGTGTGTGGTTGTGAAGTGGGGTGGCAATATGACCACTCTGCAAATATGGGACCAATGTAGCCAAAAATAATGAAGCTATGACCAAAAGAAAAAAAAACTGAAAATACCCTATGTCCACATGTATGCATAATATGTACATTTTGGGACATAGGTTTTTCTATTGTTTTTCCTACCTGCGGTAGAAGAGTGTGGCAAGGGACATTCAGGATTCATGATGTGGGACACTGAGGATCAAGACAAGGTACTGAGTGGGAGCTGATGGGGGAGAGGTAGGGAGGCTACTAGAGGTTGGGCAAGTGGGGATTTAACATTACTTGGGTGGTTGGGAGGGGGTACCACTGTGGATTTGGTCACCCACCACTGGTGTAAGTCAAGACTGGGCAGGTGGGAAGGGGGGGTACCAGAGTTTGGCACCTGACTCTGGAGTCTTATTTAGAGATTGGGTGAGTGGGATCGGGACCAGTGGCAGGGTTGGGCACCCACTACTGGTGTTAGTAAAAACTGGGCAGGAAGGAGAGGCTACTGGTTGTTGGGTTGGACACCTACCACCAGAGTCTTATTTACAGATCAGCGTGGTGGGAGGTGGAATGTGTAGAATGGTGGTGTGGTTGGCCATCTGCTGTCAGCATCTTTTTATAAACTCATTTGGGCAGAAGTGTGGATAGCCGTGGCAGAATTAGATACCATCCATCAGTGTCTTTCTTTGAGATTAGGCCAGGAAAGGGAGTTAAAAGTGTCGGGTGGGGCAACCACTGCCAGTGTCATTCTTTGAAATTTTTTTGGGAGGTGGGACCAGCAGCAAGGTTGGGCACTTATCATGTTTGTCTTACTCTGAATAGTACTCACAATGGGTATATGGATTCCTTTTTATTGGTTATCTGTACATTGGTTTCACCGGGGGGGGGGGGGGTGTAGGGAGTGGTGGCAAAGTGCTGATTCCCTCAGTTTTTGATTCAGATTGATGGACTGTTATTTAAAGAGCTACTGATGCCTCAAAGAAAACTATAAAAAAACATAATAATGAGGTACAGTTCTGCTTGCATTCCATTTATGTTTTATATATTTCACTGCCCCATAATTTATTACTAAGGAAATGCGTATGAATACATGATTGTTGTCCCTTAAAGTTTATTTTGAATTCATCTGCCTCTATAGCTTACTCCCTACTCCAAGTCATAATCCGCTGTTGTGACATCACAGTCTGTTGCCATGGGAATAACTGTGAGGTCACAGGCAGTGCTCTGTGACTTCAGGTAGGGAGAAGGCAGCAGGAACAGATGAACTCTTCAGGAACAGAAATCCTGTTTTCATACAAATGATCTCAGTTATAAATAATGGGGAGGAGAAATACTGAACTAATGGGAAATACAAGCTGAACTATGTCTAAATATTGTTAAAGTTGCCCTGAAGGTGTCAGCTGCTCTTTAATAGTACAGAATATTAGGTATATATGGACACATGTTGCTACTGTACATGGACATATTAAATGACAGTATCTCACTTACAAGGGTGTCTCTTATGTAGAAGACTTTTAACATTATATACTATGGCCCAGATATTCAGAAGGATTGCGCATGGCACAACAGTGTTGCACCATACACAACCCAATGATGTGTCCCGGCACGATATTCAAATGGGGATTGTGCCTGGCACAAATCCCAATGCGCTGGAGCACATAAGTAATGTATTCTGCTCAGGTGGGGGGCGTGCCCATGCATACTCTGCACATCCCAATATTCAGCCCGAGATGTGCTGAGTCCATGCATGTGCAACCCCTACTTGCGCTGCACACAGGTGAGCCAAAAAAAAAAGGAACAACAGCTGGCCAACCACAGGTGAGCTGCCGTATTGCAAGGTGCAACACGGCAGCTGTCACCTCTGGGTGGCTACCTGAGCTCCGGCTGCACCTTCGTGGTGGTGCCACCCCATGCCCGATCGCAGGCATCTGTGTAAAAATATAACTCCAATATCCCTGGTGGTCCAGTGGACCGCTCGCAGCCTGATCACGGGCTTCAGTGTAAAAATATAAGTCCAATATCCCTGGTGGTCCAGTGAACCGCTTGCAGCCTGATCGCAGGCTTCAGTGTAAAAATATATGTCCAATGTCTCTGGTGGTCCAATGGACTGCTCGCAGCCTGATCATGGACATATGTAATAATAAAGAGAGCTCCACGGTACCCCCTCCCCACCCGCCCACTGGCCCCACTGTCCGCTCCCCGGTCAGTGGTGGGCGGCACACCCCACCTGCTTGTCACCCCGCCACCCGCCAACTGACAGTGTACGGTAGGGCTGTACACCCATTGGTCCACAGCGTGAGCCAATCAATGGGCGTGCAGCCTGTACCATACTATACAGTCCAGATATCCCCATCCCCCTGCTCCACTCTGGCCACTTGCACTGGTGCAGTGCCACTGTGCCATGCGCACTGTGGGTGGCCAGGGTGCGATATTCAACAATGCTGTGCCATGGCGCAGCTCCGTTGAATATTGCCCAGTCACACGCCCTGCGCGAGCCAAGAGTGCGCCATCTGCGCCACAGCCTGTTGCAGTCTGAATATCCGGGCCTATGTATTTTTTCAGCTTATTTTATCTTGTGGTTTTAAATCATAGACATTTACTAATGCTTGCACTGATGCACAAATGTAGCTTTAGTATGCTTTATGGCTGTTCTCACGGAAGAAGCTATCTTTTTCTGTGACATTTGACCTTGAAATACCATTCCTATGACGGAACTCTGTTGTCTTTATCTAGTTCTGTGTTGATTTTTAAAAGGAGTTTAGGCCAATGGGATTTTTAACAACTTTTTATCTGATTTTTATGTATGATCTGGACTTTAAGAAAGTGTATTCTTCCAAACTAAACGCCATTGTTTTCTGATGAAGGATTCTGTATAATCCGAAAGCTCAAAGCACCTATTTTCTTTTTTAACAACTCTGTCCACTAAAAGGTATCAAACCATCTATTTGTGTGACTCTTGTGTTACAAGGACCAATACAGCAACAAGAATTTCTGTGTTATCAGTAATAAGGCTACAGACATCTAGTTTATACAGAAATTAACATGTAAAACTAAATCATACATGGATTTAAGTGATAATATTAAGCTAGCCAGAGTATATGAAGGATTATACAATGCAGTATGAAAATCCTGTAACCTCATTGGTCAAAACACATCACATGACCATGGTATATCCTGTAATAACCCACAGCTGAGAAATGGCATTCATAAAAAACATACATAAACACATTTAAAATTTATTTTACACATGGGTCCATTGTATAATCGCAGTAAGGCACTCCAGGGTGTGGGTTATGTAAGCAATAAGACATGAGGGGGTGTGCATTAGACATTTCTAACGCATGGTCAGGGGCGTAATAAGGCACGAGGCCGCAGGCTGAGTGCATTTAGCCCCTGACCGTGCGTTAGAAATGTCTAATGCACACCCCCGGAGTGTCTTATTGTGCTTATAAAATGGGGATCTGCATTTTATATATGTGTAAAAATTAATATTTGTTGCTTTAAATACTGAAAAAGTTAATTATTTGATGTATTTTGACCTAAAATAGTTCCTCCGCCTGTATGACCAAAATGCATTTTACAGTGGTTGCCCCCCCCCCACGTGACAGTTTATTTGTGTCCTGCCTGGTCACAGAGAAGACGAGCAGTGAAGCATTTGGTGATGGGGTACGGTAAGCACTTAACAGCAGAAAACAGGGCTAAAATAACTAACTTCCTTTGAGAGCCAGCACTGTGTGTGCAAGCAGGTATTGAGCAGATAGTGGACAGCTAAGAGGAAATGCGTGACCAGAAGATGACTAACACAGGATCGGTAAGCTGTAAAAAAAAAAAAAAAAACACAGCAAGAAACAGGATTTTTTTTAGATTACTGCTGGCTGGGGAATTCATGGCAGAAAGAGCGGGCAGTTTCTGACAGAAAGCTGAAGCACTTGGCCGAGAGACTGGCAATTTAGATCGGTTCCGAGAGTACAACTGGAGCTGTATTTTTTTTTAAGTTTTGCAGTTTATAAGACGTGGCATCTCAAGATGGCGGGAGCATTCATTTTATATGGATAATTATTTACAACTAAAAATAAATACCAGGTTAGAAATAATGTGCTGCACAATACTAGAAGAAATGCTTACTTCTCCTAGTTCTGTGATGTTGCATTGTTGAAAGGTATGAGAGGTGAGGTTAGAGAAGCAAGCTGTGAACCATGCCAATACAGAAGTGGAGCGGCTGAGCAACTGAGAGAGCTGGGGAATGTGTAAGTCAGTTTTACTTGGAAAACATTTAATATTATGTTTAAATAAATACTGGCTGGAAATTAGTGAGCTGCACAAAACTAGAAGAAATATTTATTTCTAGTAGTTCTGTGATGTGCTGGTAAATGTTTCTTTTTTATTTTTTTGTACGCGGCATGAGAGGTAAGAGACAGTGAGTTGCTGAGTGGGTGGAAGAAAAGTTTGTGAGCGAGTGGCAGGCAGGGGCGAGGTTGGTTTGGGGACTGATCGCAATGATCAGATAAAAAAATTACAGTGAGCTACACAGGTTAATAAGGGAGCAAATGAAGGCATGGTGGGTGGAGAAAGCAAATAAAAAAATGTAATCTGTAGGAACTGGGCGTGTTTTAATAGGAGGTTTTCAGTGCTACAGCAATGTCACTGTTAGCGGTAAAAATAATGGCGGCAATTCAAAAATGAACATTTGATTAGACTCACATAAACCTGAAGCCGTGGTTACCTGAACTTGTTAGTAGCCATGCATTAGACGTTTCTAATGCATGACTACTAACCAATCAAAATAAAGGATTTTCCCTGCCCATTTTATAATGGGGGATTTACCCATTTCTTGTGTGGTTAAGTCACTCGTCTGCTCCTCGTAACACACCACACAAGGCGTGAGTAAATCCCCCAATAACCCACACCCTGTCATTCCTTATTGCTTAAATAACTGGCTGATGTGGGTGATTAAATGTCCAAGGTGGAGTCCAAGGCATTTAATTAACATCAGAAGTCAGTTATTCTGAGTATGCTCCAGCGAACTGAATGTTACTACCTTTGTACAAGTAAGAGTATTGAAACCTGGATTTTTTTTTCATCAAGCTTTTTGGCCACCAGGGCCACCTCTGCCTGCTTCAGCCTCTTGATCCAGCACTCCCAGTCCCAGCCACTAGTCCCCTGGATCCACATGGGGAGGGACACGAGGGCACTGGTACTGTCATTCATGTCCACTGGTGCACATAGTTTTTCTGGGTTTCTCCATGGATTCCTCCCCCCTCCCCTGTGCCCTGGTGCAGGATGTGCATCCCCAAGTGTCTCACCTTGGAGACACATAGCAACATCCTCAGGTGGAGACACACTTCCTTGCCTCACTACAGAGGTTGCTATGACATGGAACCAGGGTGCCTCCCTCCACTGGCTGGGAGCATGGCCACACCACGCAGTAGCACTAACCCATTCCCCCAGCCACCTGATCGACTTTCTGGGTCTGCTGCCAAACCCGGGTCATCTGCATGGAAGCATGTAGTGCTTCCACTGGGTCATCAGGCAGCATGACACTTGGACTTTTAAGGCAGTGTGGTAATTGAAAAGGAAAGAGTCAGCAATTTTTCTTTCCCATTTTTCAGCGGACTAAATGTGGATAAACTATTATGGGCACATCTTAAATGTGGATAACTATTGTTTACTTGGTTTTTAGGACAAAAGAAGGCCAATAGCCCATTGGGATTGTCCTCCACATCGGTGGATCATTTACCTGTGTCCCATTCATTCATCCATTTATCAAGTTTATGTTTAAATGTTGTAATATTTTTAGAATCAACGATATCTTGAGGTAGTTTGTTCCATAGTCTGGGTGATCTAATGGAAAAAAAGTTTAACCTTTTATTATTATTAACTTTTTGGACTTCTAGTTGTCTATTATGAAGTCTTGGTACAATTTTTTTTACAGAATAAACAATACCACATTGTTCCATTTGTTCAGGTATATTAAGAATTTTGAATAGTTGTAAAATATCTCCTCTAGCTCGCCTGCATTCAAGAGAGTGTAATCCAGTTTTTTTTCAATCTACTATTATAATCCAAATGAGTTAGGTGAGGTATTGATTTGGTGACTCTATGTTGAATTCGTTCGATTTTATCTATGTCTGTTTTTAAATAGGGATTCCAATATGGAGAACCATAATCCAAATATGGCCTAATGTGAGACCTATACAGAGTTAGAAGACATTCTTCTGATTTGGAGATAAATGTTTTATTTATTCTTCTCAGTAGTGCATTTGTTTGGTTTGCAACTTTTGAACAGTGTGAAGATGAAGATAATTTATCATTAATCATAATACCTAGATCTTTTTCCACTGAAGATGTCCTAATAATGCTGTTGTTCAAGTAATACGTTTGTCTAGGATTATTTTTCCCAAAATGGAGAACTGCACACTTAGCTATATTAAAGTACATTTTGTTCACACTGGCCCATTGTTCAATTTGTGCAAGATCCTGTGCCAATTTATGACAGTTTTCCGGGGTGTTGACCTTACCTCCAAATTTGGTATCATCCGCAAATTTGACCATTGTATTATTTGGTGAGATATACATATCACTGATAAACAAATTAAATAGAGCTGGGCCCAGAACGGTACCCTGTGGCACACCACTGGCCACAACTCCCACCTCTGATACCACACCGTTTACCCTAACTCTGCATTCTGTTACTCAGCCAATTCTTTATCCAAGACATAATGGGTGCAGAAAAGCCCAGGCGGTTGAGTTTATTGATCAAAATACTATGTGACACCTTGTCGAACGCCTTGCTGTAGTCCAAAAGTATAACATCAGTGGGTATTTTACTGTCCAGATTAGAGCTAATGTAGTTGTAAAAAGTGATCAAGTTTGTGGTACATGAAAAACCTGTTCGAAAGCCATGTTGATATTTATCATTAATTTTTAATAAGGGCATTTCTTTTTCCAGTTGATTTTTTATTATTTTCTCCATGAGTTTACATGGTATTGATGTGAGACTGTAATTTTCAATTTTAGAATGGGAGCCTTGCTTAAAGATTGGTGTGATAATGGCTGTGCACCAGTCAATTGGAACTGTGGATTCATAAAGTGATTTTTTGAAAATAATAGTCGGGGGTTATTGTATCTTTTGTCTCCATAAGAAATATAGAGCTAATTTTGTCAGGACCAGAACTAGTGTGTTGTTTTAGAGTGTCAAAGACCCATTGTATATCCTGGAAGAGAGTTTCATGTGGTTCTAGATTAAAGTCTGCTATGATAGGTACAGTATTAATAGTTTCTGGAGAGAAAACAGATGAAAAATACTTGTTTAATTTTGAAGCTGTTTTCATGTCGGATGTTATAGTCCTATTATTACAGACTAAGGGTCCTATTGTGTTATTATTACTTTTTTTTTACCATTTAGGTAATTATATAGTGCTTTATGACAGTCATTAGTATGTACCATTTTAAATTCAAAATTACGTTTAGCCAGTGTTATAGTTTTCTTTAGTTGCCTGACTACCTCACTGTATTTAAACAAAATGGCATTTTTTTGATCAGATGAAAATTTTTTTAGGGCTGAAAATAGTGTATTTTTTTGTTTAATTAATGTTTTGATATTACCATTAAACCATGGTGGGATCTTTCCTTTGTTATTATATTTAAATTTATCTGGAACATAGTTTTTTTCAAGATCCAAGATTTTTGCTTTCAGAAAGCCCCAGGCCATCTCAGTGTTCATTGGATTCATTATGTGTTCCCAATTAAGGGATTTAATCTGATGATTAATGGTTTCAAAGTCAGCCTTATTATATTGTTTTATTTTTAATTTGTTAGTTTTTGGTAATACAGGTAATTGAATAGAGAAATGAAGAGATAAGTGATCATTGTTTCCCAAGGGGCTGAGTAGTTGGACATCAGATATGTGAATCTCCGGATTGGTTATGACTAGGTCTAGTATGTTATTTCCCCTTGTTGGTACATTTACACATTGCACAAATCCCATATTGATTATGACTGACAAAAATAGTTTGTCATATTTATTAATTCCTGAAAGTGTATCCCAGTTTATAGTGGGCAAATTAAAGTCCCCTAGAATGAGTACTGGATCTTTACTAGCTATTTGAGTAATTTCGCTACAAAGTTGTTTAGTTTGGTCAGTATCAGAAGAGGGGGCACGATAATAAGTGCCTATAAGAAGCTGATAATCGTTGGTGGGTTGAATATAGACCCAAACACTTTCAGAGTGTACAGTAGTTGTTAATTCATATGATGGAATATCATTTCGAACGTACAAACTAACCCCACCGCCAATTTTTGTGTCCAGTCTATTTTTGAAGTAATGCTTAAAACCAGGAATATCTACTCTCCACTTTTTATCAGTGTTACCCCAGGTTTCAGTGATGGCTATTAGTGCTAAATTTAGAGTTTTGATTAAGATTTCAAGTTCAGCAAGTTTGGTAATAGTTAATGATCATGCATTTAGTGAGAGTATGTTAAGATTTGTCCAATAAGATAGGCATGGACTGTTTCTACTAGAGTTGGGGGTTGTCCCCGTCTCCCCCTTCCCTATCAGTTTAAATGGTTGTTTATGAAGGTTACCATTTTTTGTCCTAAAATTGCACTTCCCCTTCTACTGAGGTGTAAGCCATCACAACAGAAAAGCAAGGGCCTATCATCAAAATCTTCCCAATGAGTTAGGCAACCTATACCCTGTCTGTAAGTCCACTTGTGAATCCATTCATTTAGTGCCTTTATTTTATTGTTAATGTATCTGGTTGCTCTTGGGATAGGTAAAATTTCTGACAGACATATAGTGCAACCACGGTCAACTAGAACATTACATAGTGCCACATAGTCCTGTTTAATCTGCTGAAGTGTAGACTTTGTAATGTCATTTGCACCAGCATGGATAATCACTAGTGGGTTTTCTCCAGCAGCCAACAAAATTGTTTTTAACATTAGTGTAATATCGGCTATTTTTGCTCCTCTATAACTAGAGGCGGTCCGATTTTCCTTGTCTGGGTTAGAAACTATCCTATCAACATATTTTGTTATAGAATCACCTAACACATATACCTGTTTGTTTTTTGGGGGTAAGCACATCCGAAGTGTGCAATGGTTTAGGTGCAGAAGAGGTATTTAGAGGAGATGTGATCCGTGGGGATTTAAGAACTGGGGTCGTGGTTACTGTGTGGTTTGATTGTGTTTTATGATTTCCTTTATTCAGATTGTCAGATACATATTCTGTGATATTTTGAATATCATTACAGTCGTCCATTAGAAATTCAGGGAGAGATTCGAAAGAATTTGAGAGTGGAATCATATAGGGTTCGGGAACAAGTTTGTTTTTAGAATGTCTTTTTGAGGAGATTAGAGTCCAATTCCCAGTTTCAGTGGGGGGTTCAGCTGAATATTTTGTAATAGTAGTTAAGGGAGTTGAAGTAGTTGCTGGCTGCTCAGTCAAAATAGAAGGTGGTAAACAGTTAGGTTGTGTGTGTCTAAAATGTGGGTAATTAACTAAAAGAGTGGTTTTAGTAGTTTGTGGGTTAAAAAATGGTAGTTTTCCTTCATTCTGATTGGCTCACAATACATACCTTTGTAAAATACCAGACAATGTTCAGGATAGTTGAACTATTTAGCAGTATGGATAATTAACCATCTCCACAGTCCTAATTACAATGAAACTTCCAAATATTCATCATACATTTTGTAATGGGAGTGCAGCAACACTGACGTTTATTTGTTGGACACAGGATTAGCACCAGGTGGGTCTCAATCTACTGGGCACTCTAAATTCTGGGAACAATCTAGCATATTCTCCTGTTAAACTGCAGAAAATTTTTTTTTTGTGTGTGTTTTTACATAGTGTCTTTATAAATTAGCTTGTATAATACATGTCAAAAATAATGGGACTGTACGATGACCCAGCAGACTCCGTGCTAATGACCGAGTTTTGGATCAGATTTGGGAGCTGACCAGATGGCTCAAGGGAAGGCTGGTAGGCACTGCTGGGTGGCAGTGCTATCAGCGGGTGATGGTTGGCACCAGATTCTGGTACCACAGTGACACCTGTGGAGGGCCGGTGAGCTACTTCCCCTACAGTTTGTCATCTATGTGCATACGGGGCTCACTTTGGCCATTACTGGGCAACGTGGGAAGGTGGGTGTGAGGAAACTGGGAGAAAACCCCACTGCTATTGGGAATGACAGTTGGGGGCACCTTAGGGTTACTCTACAATGGACCTCACAAGTTTGCTGAGTGGGGTTAGTGGGGGACAGGACTGGGATAGTCCCCATGAAGCATAGCTCCAGGACAATCAACTGGGCGGACAGTAGGTAGTGGATAATAAGCTTGATTGAAAACAAATATGTATATTATGTAGTTATGTGTTGACTTCTAAACACAGTGGCATCACTGGCACATTTCTGTTCTAGTGAAATGTTACCACTATGTCACAATCAGTTTTAATATAGTTTAAATATATATAGCGCATGCTGAAGGATAGGACTTTAACTCCTGGTTTAATGAAAACAGCATGCTTTTAATGAAAAATCAGGGCTGTAATCTGTATTTAACAAAGACCAATTTTAGCTGCAAGACATTTACATTCAAACAACCATCTGGCCATTTAATTAGGCAAGCAAACAAGGAAGCAACAGATAATGGTCAGTTAGAAGTCATTCAGACGTATGTCTTTTTTTTCTTGCTTAGAGCAGTCTGCATCTTCATCTTTCGTCTTACACAAGAGTGGTACAGTGGTGATCATCAATATAGCAACTTTTCTGATAAAATTATTTGTGTAATGTGATGCACCTGATTCCTTCTTCAGAGGGTTTTACTGTACAGGATATATGATCATTCCAATCAGCCATTTGTAACTACATCACAGAAGGTGCATTTCTGGAACTGCAGCAGTTGTTTCACATGAACAAACAAAGTGAAGTTTGGCTTGTGAGCATATACGAGCCTGCACAACTGAGACATGATGGCATTTAGCTTGCTATATAATTCTATTGAACTTTTTTGTATAACTTTGTATTTATTAATTTTCTGTATAAGCATACGTACTAGTACATTTCTCATATAGGATAACAGAAAATACATTTGTAGATGGCCTATCGGCCACTATAATACTTAATATGGAGAACATAAGCCATAATATCCTGTAGTCTGTTACAGAAGGAGTTTGGGGAATTCCAGTAAAGAAGAAGAAATAAGTCCATAATGTTCCATAAATGCCAGAATATCAAAGGAATAATAATGCAATCTCCAGATTGCTATTTACCCTGTTCTTCAATTAGGGCTAATTCATACAAAAATATTAAACCCCCTTGCAGTACTCCTACATCCCACATGGCCCAAATGTTAAACAATTCACTCAAACCAGATTTACATCTAGAATCACTATAATTATAATTATTAAAATTGAAACAGCGCAAATCACGAACTCTGAGCATTTTAAACATCAACTGTAACAAAATATAATATAATGGCAGAAAGTGATTGCAGCAATCGCCCTCGGGTAGGGAAAATAAACAAAAGGGAGCATTTAAAAATGACAAATTTCCCACACTCACTAATTTTGTGAGCTTTAGTAACATGTTAATTCAAGAAAAGTTTCTCGTGCACCCTTATGTTCCCCCCAGATTGCATTTTTTTTTAACCAGGAAGGCACACTGAGTTAAAAACAACATCTTTCCAGGAGTGTCCTGGGGATAAAAACAAAAACAGGGTAACAGGGTAAAACCAAAAAACAGTAATTACATTTTACAAAGAAAATCATACATAATGGGATATACACAGAGACAGACACACACACACACAAAGACATATTTTTGTTTTTCACAACATGTGTGGGTCTCTGTTTGCCAAGGTATAATTACTATCTCACGGGCTACTAGTAAGATAATAGTGATATCTTCATGCTAGATACATCACAAACAAAATCTCAACCAGCTGGGTACATCACAATAAAAACTAATTATTCCTGCAGCACGAGCAGGGTGGAGCATGAGACTGCATCTGGCTCACTGTAAACATTTTCAGAGTTTCATTTGAAATCGGAGTGTCTCCGTGCCAATACCGAGTGCAGTCTCGCTGTTAGTATTCTAAAAAGGAACTACTGTTCACTCAGTGAACACCACTTCATTCTCTCAACCGGAGGAGGAAAAAAAAAAACTTTCAGTCATACCTTTGAAACCATCGGGTCTTCACAGCAAATGGCCCAGAAACCATGAGCTCTTCCCAGGCTGCAGTCCATGGCAGGTAACTGTACAGCGCCAACCTGCTAGTCGCAGATCTGTTTGCCACACTGCTCAGTCTCAAATGACACTGTGCATGTGCGCAACACACTCCCCAGTATGACACCCTCTCAAAACAACACAGCACAGCAAATGCCTAAATAATAAATGACATGCTAATTTAAATAATGCCATGGAAACTGCACAACTCCCAAACTAATTTACATAATGCCATGGAAACCACAGAGCTGATGTCAAGGTTTGCCCACTTACTCCTCACACTGGCTGCTTTAAAAAAATCACTTGTTTTAAGAAATATAACAAAAAACTTGATGAAGCTCTCCCAAAAATTAGACCCACACATGTTCTTAAATTGAATATGACATGGTAGAAATATTCTCACTTGTTGTCACTGAACTTCTACATATCCCCTAGTGGCTTCACCACTGTGAGATATCAAGAGTTCAATGACAGCTTGTGAAGATATTTCTACTATCCATTTTCACCTATATATCATATACATATATATATATATTCATATATATATATATATATATATATTCATATATATATATATATATATATATATATATATATATATATATTCATATATATATATATATTATAATATTGTGTGTGTATATATTTATAAAATGGGTAAGAAAAAAGGAATCCTCTGCTTGGTTGAAACACATCACATGACCGTGCGTATACCAGAGCACAACTGCACTTCACTTTACCCACCTCCAAAACAATTCTGCCATTTTATAAGATAGATGACCCACTCTACGGTATGATGTCATGCTCTGATATACGCACAGCTTGGGTGGTTGACGCACACCAAGGCGTGCGTATATCAGAGCACGACCACACACCGTAGAGTGGGTTATCTATTACATATATATATAAAACCCACTCTAAGTTGTGCAGTCATGCTCTGCCATATGCAAGCCTTGGTGTACATTGTTACGCATGAGGCCGTAGGTTGAGTGTGTCAACCACCCAAGGTGTGCGTATATCAGAGCATTACCGCACACCTTAGAGTGGGTTATCTGTCTTATAAAATGGCAAAATTGTTGTGGGGGTGAAAGTGCAGGTGTGCGGTTGTGCTCTGATATACGCATGGTCATATGATGTGTTTCAACCAACCAGCATAAATCATTTTCCTACCCATTTTATAAATATATATTGCAAAAAAACTTTGTTACTGCATCAGTTAGGATTTATATTAAAGTGACAGAAGCATGGAAATGAGGTGTTAGGGTTCCCAACCCTAACACCCCTCACCACCCTGCTCCCACAACCAACTGTACCACCCCACCCTCACCCTACACACAGCAACAGGCATCATGGTGTGCCTTGGGGTCATCGGTCCTAATGCTCACCCCATTCCATGTGTAAGGAAGCTGAAATGTTACAGCATAAGAAAATAGGGTGAGCATTAGGGTTGATGACCCCAAGGCATGCCCTGATGCCTGTTGCTGTGTGTAGGGTGGGGTGAGGTGGGCAACAGTTGGTTGTGGGGAGGGGAGGAGGGGTGTTAGGGTTAGGAACCCTAACACCTCATTTCCATACTTTTGTCACTTTAATATGAACCCTAACTGATGCATTATTAAAGTTTTTTTGCAATTAATTTTCTTACTTTTTGAGAAAGTGTAATCTTACCTTTATGTGGGTGCAGGAGTGCAGGGCCCTCCAGGCCCTGTGCTCCCATGCATGCATTATGCAATTGTCTCTGATTTTCATGTGGGAGTGCAGGGCCCCTCCTATCTAACCATAAGTGTAGAGACATTGTAATTAACCCTCATCTCTCTGTGGGATTCCCATCATTCCATAATGGTATCCATAGGGCCCTGTGCTCCAAGTATCCATAAGTATACAAACATTGTAAGTAACTATCATCTCCTTGTGAAAGCACAGGGCCCTCTTGGCCCTGCACTTCCATCTACCCATAAGTGTAGAGATATTGTAATTAACCCTCATCTCCCTGTTGGAATGCAGGGCCCATTACTGCATAATGAAGGGCCCTGTGCTCCCATTACTGCATAATGGTATCCAAATGTGGGAGTGCTCCCATCTATCCATAAGTGTAGAGACAGAGTGCAGGGCTACAGACATTCCAAGTAACTCTTGTGCTACAAATGGCACAGTATCACAGTAACCATAGGGACACTGGAAAAAATATCACTAGCCCAGAAAGTTATAGCTGTGAACTCAATGGTAGCGTGGTGCTAGGACAGGGGGTTGGTCGGACCCTGATAGCCAATAAAACCAGTTCCAAGACATCCAGCACACAATGAATATCACTAGAACTCTAATTCAGTTTTAAACTTTTTAATGTAAAATGCAAAAATCAATAAAACAGAGTAATAGTGTTGGACATTGGACGTCCACAACTTGCCCCAGTGCTTCGGGTGTCTAAACCCTTCCTCGAGGGTGTGGCTAAGTTGGAGACATAGTCCACTTATATAGGAGAGCTTATTACTATTTGAAAACAATTAATTAATCAAATTAACTTCCAAAGTGGTGACAATAACTTCAAAGAAAATGTGAATATGAAAGAAACCATTAAAGCAATCAAGCCTTTCCTTTCACCAAATATACATATCTATTTGCAACAATTTCATAACATTTTTACTATTTTTTACTTTTGTGTATTATTTTTAAGACTAGATTGCATAAACACTATATATTTGAACATAGCTGATAATGACGTGTAGGGTTATCTTTCACAATTCTGGATAAAGGTTCCTTTTTTCAACGTAACCATTTTTTTGGATTAACAATTGTTTACAGTCAGTAAGACTTATGTACCAATAAACAGCCACAGTAGCTATGAGTTGTAGAGAGGTGGAACCTAAACAGAGGGACAAAGCACAATAATAACAGAACTGCAATGATATGTCTATGTAATCACAGACAAATCAAAATTAATGTTTTTTAAAAGGGAGACCACAAATACTTCTCTTTTCAATAAGCTTTGTCATTTTCTGTGTCTCTATCTCGAAATTTGATCTTAAATATCTGAGAAATATACAAATGTATGAAGATACATATTTACAAGGGTAACTATTCACTGCATAAATTATATATCTGTCCATAAGTGTAGAGACAGAGTGCAGGGCTACAGACATTCCAAGTAACCCTTGTGCTACAAATGGCACAGTATCACAGTAACCATAGGGACACTGGAAAAAATATCACTGCAGTTGTAATCAAGGTCTGGCAACATGCATACTTGCCTAGTACACCTAAGCTACGTTTAGTGAAAAATCAGTATCTTGAAACGTTTTTGAGACATAGCCACTGAAAGGTACTGTGGCCACCACAATGTTATCCTATGGGAAATTTCTAAACTTCAGAATGTTATAACTATGGAACCGATGTAAATTTTGTCACCAAACCAGCAAAAGACACATCTGTGGGGCAAGCCCTTTTTACCGTGCAGATTTCTGCTCCAAATTCCTAACTGTTTATTTGCAGTGAAGTGACAAAAGAAACAAACATTTTTTGAAAGTAGTGCCTGAAATTATGACACTGCTTTTGCAACAGTGTTGCAGTTTGTGGCATTATTGCGGGTCTTTCGCAAAACAGTGTCTCAGTTTGCTACACTTTTACAAAGTAGTGTCACAATTTGCAAAAGTGTCACAAAAGTAGTGTCGCAAATTTGTGACATCAAAATGGGCCAATTAAAATAAAGATATTTCCGGGCATCTAATCAAAAAATTGATGCCAGCATCGTGTTCCTTGGGTCCTGATTAGGTAAACACAACCATTGGTGTCTACCAAGCGGCATTATTTTTTAAATTATAACATTTTGTTCACGTTAGTAACTGAAAACAAAATGGCAGAAGCAAGAAAGAACTGACCCCATTTGCGAAAGAGAAAGCACTTTCGTGAAAGAGAAACAGTACTTTCACACCGGACAGCTAATTTTTCCCATAGGAAATAATGGGAAACTTGACATTTTAATAACTTTTGAACAGATCAATAATTTTTCACCAAACCTTCAAAAGGCACATCTGTGACCCAGACTCCATATACCCTGAAAATTTCTGAACAAAGCCCTAAGCAGTTTCAGAGAAATGGCATGACAAAGAAATTTACAGAAAAGTGGTATTTTTCACATTTTGTGACATTCCGTAGCTCTGCAACCGTACATCCGACTGGAATGAAACTTGGCAGATCCAGAGATCTATGGTACTAGACAGTGCATACGAACTTTCTGGCAAATTGGTCAAACAGTTGCAAAGTTATTCAAGTGCAAAGTTTGGGTTTAACATAGAAGTGACTGTTGAACCCTAACTATAGTGGCACGGGATACACAGTATATATATATATATATATATATATATATATATATATATATATATATGTGTGTATATATATATATATATTTATATATATATGTAATAGTGATGTGGTAGCACCACTATAGTTAGGGTTAAGCAAGGCTTTCTATGTTAAACCTCAAATTCTGCCTTTAATAACTTCATAATCGTTTGATGGATTTTATTTTTTTTTTATACTTTCTTTTTATGCCCCCTTCTCACCCCGGTGCTTCCTCGCCTTCAGAAGTCTCCTACGGCCTTGTGCATCCCTGCTCATCTGTCAGCATCAGGTGCAGTCATCCCCCCACGCTGCCTTGGTTTGACCCCCAGGCGGGTACGGGCGGGCCCCACTTTCCACCACCCTGAGTGACTGAGTTTTGTCGGGGATCCATCATCCATGCCAGCAGGGGCCTTGGGATCGGGGCCTGAAGCTCTGTCTACAGGGAGCACTGGAGGGTATTTTCCTCTTTCTGCCCATCCCCATAGGATGTCTGCATGCTAGATGAGCCTAGGAGTGATGCACGTCACAGTGTGCTAACGCTCCGGCTCCCGGCAGACGTCCTCCTTCCCTGCTTCATGCAGTTCTTGGTGCACCACCACCTGTGGTCACCCGGGTGGTGGTATCGCAGCAAGACCTGCATCCCACCCCACCCAGAGGAGGAGAGCAGCCTCTGGGCGCTCGATCCTCCTCCCCCCAGCCAGCCCTCCAGTTCCCTGAGTCCGTTCCAGAACTCGGGTCGCTGGCGCCGCAATCGGTAACCCTACTGCTGCACCGGCGAGCTGGTTGTTTGTTGGATTTGTATGAAATTTCACATGCACAGTCTTGTGGGGTAGCGCTCTTGACATACCAAGTTTTGTTTTGGTTGGATGTGTAAATTTTGAGCTGTGCATAGTGAAAACTTACAAATTTGCTGTTTTTTTTTCCTGTTTTTTTTTTGTGAGTACTGCACCTAGACGGTTTGGAATTTTGGTTTGCAATTTTAAGGGTAGAAAGGTATTGGGTCACAGAAGTGCCTTTTGCTGGTTTGGTGAACAATATTAATCCATTGCAAAGTTATTCAGTTTTAAAGTTCCCTTTATATTCAATGGAAATTTCACTTTCCAGGTTAGCTTCCCAGAACATAAAAATAATTTGATCTCACAAAAAAGATTCTTTTTCATGACAGGCCAAGCTTTTTCATGAGGAAAAATTCCTTTTTCAGGAGCTGCAATCTTGTTTTCCATTTTTTCACAGAAAAAAGTTTCAAAAGTCTTGTAAGTGATGTCTTGCACAGATACCAGAACATGTATCTGGCTCATCAGGACTCCATGAGGTGGATTCTGCACTTTTTTGTTTCAAAGATGAACCCCAAATGGTTATTTTTATTATTTAAAATCCTTTTTTGAGACTTGCTAATATCCTTTTTTGTGAGTCCTTTTTCATGCAAATGAAAAAGGATCACGACTCACAAAAAAGGATTTAAGAAAAACTAAGTCCGGAATCCTTTTCCATTGGAACGAAAAAGGATGATAGAAAGAATCCCTTAGTGCAATACAGATTTCAGACTTCCATTTTTTCCCCGATTCCTTTTTCGTGCCGAGGGATCCTTTTTCATCACCCTTTTTCATTCAAATGAAAAAGGATCCCTTAGCACAAAAAGGACTTTAGACTTAGTTTTTTTCTGATTCCTTCTTTGAGCCAAGGAATCCTTTTTCATTTCATGTGCCAAAGGATTGCCTGACAGGAAAAATGATTTTTTTTCCATTTTCCCTGGTGTGCAATGGTGCCCCCACTCTCCAATTCTGCCCCACTGCCATTAATTTCCATATAATAGCCCTGGTGTCTAGTGGCACCCCCACCCTCCGATTTATATAAACTGCTTTTTTATATTGTCATTGGTGTTCAGTAGTACACCCCCCCCACTATCTCGTGCCTGACCCTGTTAATTCTTTTTTCTCCCTGGTATCTAGTGGTGCCCCTCTATCCTCTTTTGTAACAATTATAATAACAATTAAAAAAGGTCCCTCAATGTCTTTTTTTTAATCTGTGAAAAAAAAAAAAGCCCACTGCCGATCTCAATTCCCCCACCCAATCTCCCATAGTGAACCCACAAGGTATTTCTATACAGCAGTTGCCGGGTTCCAGCAGCAAGACATGTCTTCAATCAGAAAGTGGATCTTAACATTGGAACCTGTTCAGGTGAATGAGTGCATGTGTGTGTGTGTGTGTGTGTGTGTGTGGGGGGGCTGGGGTTCTAGGGGGTGCAGGGTTGTGGGTGCACAGTGGGTGGATAGGTAGGGGTGGGTGAGCATCGACAGTGGACTTCTTTTTTTACAGATTAAAAAAAGACATTGAGGGACTATTTTGTTATTTTCAGGATAATTGCAACAAGTGAGGATGGGGGGGCGGGTACCACTAGACACGAGGGAGAAAAAATTATGAACAGGGTTGGGTACAGGAGGAGTACCACTGGACACCAATGACAATATTTAAAAAAAACAAAACAGTTTATATAAATCAGAGGCTGGGGGTACCACTAGACACCAGGGCTATTATTTGGAAATTAAATGGAGACTGGGGCAGAATAGGAGGGTGTGGGGGTACCACTGGACACCAATGACAATATAAAAAAAGTTTATATAAATCAGAGGGTGGGGGGGGGTGCCCCTACACACCAGGGCTATTATATGTAAATTGATGGGGACCTGAGCAGAACTAGAGGGTGAGGGGTACCAGTGGACACTAATGAAAATATTTAAAAAACTGTTTATGGAAATGGGAGGGTAGGGGTGCCACTAGACACCAGGGCTATTAAGTACAAATGCATGGGGACTGGGGCACAATTGGAGGGTGGGGGTTACCAGTGTACACCAGGGAAATGGGGAATTTAAGTTTTAATATTACATAAATAACTTAGGTGATTACTGCCAGTCCTCCATGGTAGTTCAGAGGGCTGGAGGCATGTGGTGCCAGTATGGGTGGGAGCAAAATAAGGATACAATTATACTGTGTCAAAAAGTAAGGATATAAATTGCAAAAAACTTTGTTAATGCAATAGTTAGGGTCAAAGTGACAAAAGTTGGGAAATGTGTCATTAGGGTTTCCAAACCTAACATCCCACCCCCTCCACCAGGCAGCACAGCAGCTGTGGGGTGTGCTTTGGGCTTTGCAAGCCTAACGCTCACCCCTTTCTCATACAGTGTGCACATTTGGCCTTATATACAGATGGAATGAGGTGAGTGTTAGGCTTTCAAAGCCCAAGGCACACTCCACACCTGCTGTGCTGCCTGGGGGGTGGGGTGTTAGGGTTGGAAACCCTAACGCCACATTTCCCAGCTTTTGTCATTTTGATCCTAACTATTGCATTAACAAAGTTTTTTGAAAATTATATATATTGCAAAAAAAACTACTTTAATGCATATGGTAGGGTTGCAAATCCACAGAAGGGAAATATGGCTTTAGACTTTTTTCAACCCTAATTCCCCCACTCCCCCCAGCCTCTACCCTCATGACCCAGAGGTCAGTTTACAGGACTGGGGCCATGACCCACAGGTTTACTGCTTTATGCTACATGTCTCGGTCTATGCTCCAGAGGTCTACTGCTCCACAAAGGACCTGCATGATCATTCCTAACTTTCTGCATACCTGGACCTTTGGCATGGCACTGTGTCATGAGGCTTGAGACTGGAGGTGGGGGATGGGTGCTAAGGTTGCAAAACCTTAAAGCCACATTTCCCCGTTTTTGTGGCTATGGAATCCTAACAATATATTAACAATACAGAAGTCTTTTGAAATGGCTTCCTTACTTTTTGAGAAATTAAGAGTTATTACATGCTTTGTGCAGGGTCTGACTATGGGCCCTGCATTAAACAGGAGCTGAATCCTAACTTGCTTTGGGCGCTGTGCGAACCTGGACATATGGGGCCCTAAACAAGATCTGAATGCTTTGCTTTGCCCAGGCCCTGCACAAGCTGCACAAGTCCAACTTTCATTACATAGAAACGGAATTTGATGGCAGATAAGGACTACTTGACTCACTTACTCTGCCCATTTTCCCTACCTGGTTCATATACCGCAGACCCTAAATGATCTGTGGCTTACCCTCACTTATTGGTAGAGTTCCTTTATGTCTGCCCCTTTGTGCTTTTGAAACCCCCTACTGTTTTGGCCCCTACAATCTCTGCCGGGAGGATGTTCCAAGGTTCACTTTAAGAAGCATATATTCTTTTAGAGAAAAAAACAACCTATTTTAACTGTTGTACACTGTATGTTGTGTTAGTTTACATAGCTTTCACTAATTTTTTTCTAAAGCTATCAAATATTTCCGTATAGCACAGCTATATTTCCCAGGTTTTACTGCTAAAAGCTCTTTTTATGTTTGCTTGTGCACATGCACAAGAAACATTATGCAACAGCTTAGGAGAGAAGTGGGTTGTGGAGGTGCGGCACTGTGGCAGCCATCGGAGGCACTGCATTTGAGAGCCTGGCACTGGTGGACCAATGGAGGCACAGTGTGCCAATGACACTGGCCTCCAAAAGTGCCACCAAGTACAAACATTTTCACCCCTGCAATGAGGGTCCGCCTCATCATTGCAGCGTCAGCCATTCCAATGCAATGAGGGAGTGACCCATCATTGCAGGATGGTACCTTCCTGAGTCTAGCAATAAAATAAACATGGCGGCAGATTGCCACTTCCTCTAGGCCCCATGGAAGCCAAATGGGGGTGGCCAATCCCCCTATTAAAAGCCCCTGACCCAGTTAATTTACCAGTGGGAAGCCCACTCCCCGTCAGCATGATGTAACCCCCTCCCCATTTGTTGTGTGCTGAAGGGGTGCCCAATCCCCCTCAGCATTATGCGTCCCCCCAAAAAACCTGTCTGTTTGCCAACGGGGGCCCAAATCCACGTCGGCTTCAGTCCCCCCCATGCCCAAGTTTAATTTGCCGATGGGGGAGCCCACTCCCCATCGGCATAATGTCCCCAAAAACAATTGCTTTCTGCTGAGGGGGTTGCCCAATCCCCCTCGAGTCTTGCACCCCCCGGTATGTATCGACGGGGGTGCCCAATCCCCCATCGGCTACAGCCCTTCCATAAGAAACAGTCGGGTGGCATGCTGGGAGCCCACCCCAACATGCCAAATGCCCCTGTGAAACCAGAAAACCATCCCACAATGTTTTTTTTTTTAACCTGCAAACCAGAAAATGGACTCTCGTCAAGTCCAGTGGCCCTGCTACCAACCTGCACCTACCCTCTGCGCACCCTGCCTCCCCACACCCCCCTCACACCATATTTACCTCCAGAGCACAGTGCGACGATCTTCGGAGGACCAGGAACATGTTTGCACTCTTCAAAGCCGACCGCAAACTTAAGAAATGATGGTAAGCTGTATACTGGCATAAATAGGTTTTTTTTTAACTTTGGTGCATATCTCAGGCATTTTTGGGAATTTTGCCACCAAATTTTTAACATGGGGTTATTGGGACCTTCCTCATGAATTCAGGCACTGTCATGGCATTATTCAGTCACAAAAGGTGATTTTGGGGTCACTGCGAGGGATCACCTTTCAACACCGATTAATGAAACAACAGTGCCAGGGTTCATGAGGGGGCTCTCAAAAAGTCTGTGTTGCAAATTTGGTGGAAAAAATCCAAGAAATTACTGTTTTACAAGCGTGCATAGCACAGTTGCTACACACACTCGTAACTTCACGAATTTGCAATATTTTCACTCCAGATTTTCAACACTGGCATTTTTCACATCCTGGCCAAAAAGTGTTTTTGCACTTCCGGTGCCGAATAGCGCGGCTGCTGTGGGAAGTCAGTGTTCTGGACAGATTTAAAAAAATCACAGTGACGATGCTCATGAGCAGAGGTGCCAAAATGCCTAAGTTGAAAATTTAGTGACAAAAGTCCGTGAAATGACTGTGTTACGTGTGTATGTTGCACAGTTTCCATGCACCCTCATAAATGCGCACATTTGTAATATTTTCATTCCAGATTTTCAACATTGGCATTTTTTCACACCTCCTTATGAACAGTACAGTCCGTTTTCTTATCCTGCTCGAAATGTGCATTTACACATCTGGTGCAGAATAACATGATAGCTATGGGAAATCAATGTCTGGAACAGATTAAGGAAATCATAGTGACACTGTTCATGAGCAGAGGTCACAAAATGCCTATGTTGAAAATTTGATTAAAAAATTCCACTAAATGACTGTGTTACACACATGCATTGCACAGTCTCCACATAAGCCCAGAAGTTTGAGTATTTTTAATATTTTCACTACAGATTTTCAACATTGCCATCTCTTCACAGCTCCCTATGAATGGTACAGCTGTCATTCTTCACATCCTGCCTGATCTGTGTTTTCATATATCTGGCGCAGAATGGCACGGTCACTGTGGGAACTCAAAGTTCGGGACACATTAACAAAATCACAGTGCCACTGTTCATGAGAAGAGTTCCCAAATGCTTTCATGAGGTGGGAGTCACAAAAAGGCCATGTTGAAAATTTGTAGTGTAAATATCAACAAGCACCTGGGGCGTTAGGGTGTCTAACCATAACGTCCCACCCTGTACAGACTGACAGGCATCAGGGGTGTGCCTTTGGATTGCCAACTGTAATGCTCATGCCATTCCACCCCCCGCCCCATCACCCTGCAGCCAGTGACAGGCATCAAGGTGTGCCTTGAACTCTTTGGCCCCACAGTTCACCTCATTCTTCTATACAGCACCCATTTCAGCGTATGTCCTTATGGAATGGGGTGACTGTACAGCTGAACTCCCCAAGGCACATCTCAACACTTGTCAGTGTCTGCAGGATAGGGTGAGGTGAAATGGCATGAACGTTATGGGCGACAACCCAAATGTATACCCAAATGCCTGTCCATCTCTGCAGGGTGGAGGTGGGGTTGACGTGAAGTTCAGTGCTTCACTGCCATTCCTATTCTGCATCTGTCTAACTCCTGCATTTCCAATGCTAATACCAGCAAGCAAACAGTCAGCATTGACAAATGCTTGTTTATACTTGTATTGAGGATGGGGGCTGCATCCTCCCATTAGTAACCAAACTGCCAAGCTCACACTCAAGAGTTTCTGCCACAGCAAGGAGAGTTTTATTAATTTTTTAAAGCTTTTACTTTTGTTTAAAAACACCCCCTCATGCCATGCTTGCTTCGGTGTTCTCTGCAGACTAACATGTCTACTGCATTCTTGGGGGGGGGGGTACAGAACACACACACACACACACAAACTAGTAAGAAGAAGAAAAAGAAAAAAACCCTGATAATGGCCAGCTGGCAAGGCACAAAGAAATATAAAAGGACAGAATGTGTTGCACAACAGACTTATGCAGAGGATAGAAAAGGTAAATAAAGTTTATTTTACTTCTAGGGAGCCCTAATTTGGCACCATGGTAAAAGCTTTCTCACAGCATGGCTGCTTTAAAGATCACTACAGTTTTCTAACTGGGATAGGATCCCTGACCCTATCACACTCAGATACAGGGACGAGGGGGAACTCACTTAGACTGGCATGGATGAGATTCAACAAAGATGTCAGCAAGTAGTTTTTCACAGAAGGAGTGCTGGACAAGTGCCTCAAGCTGCAGGAAGAAGTGCTGCAGGCCACAATTGTAAGCAGTTTCAAGTAGGGATGGGACAGGCACATGGGAATAGTTGGGAGGGGACAGGCACATGGGAATAGTTGGGAGGGGACAGGCACATGGGCATAGTAGGGATGGGACAGGCACATGGGCATAGTAGGGAGGGGACAGGCACATGGGCATAGTAAGGAGGGGACAGGCACATGGGCATAGTAGGGATGGGACAGGCACATGGGCATAGTAGGGAGGGGACAGGCACATGGGCATAGTAGGGATGGGACAGGCACATGGGCATAGTAGGGAGGGGACAGGCACATGGGCATAGTAAGGAGGGGACAGGCACATGGGCATAGTAGGGAGGGGACAGGCACATGGGCATAGTAAGGAGGGGACAGGCACATGGGCATAGTAGGGAGGGGACAGGCACATGGGCATAGTAGGGATAGGACAGGCACATGGGCATAGTTGGGAGGGGACAGGCACATGGGCATGTGTAGGGAGGGGACAGGCACATGGGCATAGTAGGGATGGGACAGGCACATGGGCATAGTAGGGATGGGACAGGCACATGGGCATAGTTGGGAGGGGACAGGCACATGGGCATGTGTAGGGAGGGGACAGGCACATGGGCATAGTAGGGATGGGACAGGCACATGGGCATAGTAGGGATGGGACAGGCACATGGGCATAGTTGTGAGGGGACAGGCACATGGGCATGTGTAGGGAGGGGACAGGCACATGGGCACAGTAGGGAGGGGACAGGCACATGGGCATAGTTGGGATGGGACAGGCACATGGGCATAGTAGGGAGGGGACAGGCACATGGGCATAGTTGGGAGGGGACAGGCACATGGGCATAGTTGTGAGGGGACAGATACATGGGCATAGTTGGGAGGGGACAGAAACTAAGGGGTGGGATGGTCAGTAGGGCCAGGACAGAGTAATTAGATAGGGTGGGAGGACTGAGATTATTGTCTAAGTATCTAGGTGACTACTGATGTGATCCAGTTACAACCTAATCCCTGCTGCATATCTGCTTTATGCTAATGCCCTAAAACTGCCCAATTAAAGATATGGCATCAAATTACAACATGCCTACACTGCTAAAATACAACGTTACTAAACATTTAGTAAGGGACAAAGGCAATTCCATTTGGGGAGGGTATGCTTGTCAGTGTACCTCCTGGTGATTGAAGTCACTTGCTCTTTGGTCTTGGGACTCCAACCCACCAGATGTCACATTAACATAGCATAACCCTCCCCCCGTCATGCCTTATTTCATATCTCTCTCTCTCTCTCTACAGATACATATACAATGGTGTGAAAAAGTATTTGCCCCCTTCCTGATTTTCTCCATTATTGCATATTTGTCACACTGGATGTTTTCAGGTCTTTAGACAAAATATAATATTAGATAAAGGGAACCTGAGTGGACAAATAACACTTTTTTTTTTTACTTATTTCATTGATTTAATGAAAAAAGTTAACCAACACCAACTGGCACTGTGTGAAAAAGTAATTGCCCCCTAGTTAAATCAACCCAATTAAAGGGATAATTAGAGTCAGCTGATTGAACACAGCCAGGCTTGATTACAGCCAGCCCTGCTCAATATAAACCTCACTTATTTTGGCCCTTACCATCAGAGTCACATTACCAGCACAAAGATTCAACAAGCACATTATGCCATGATCAAAGGAAGTTCCTGAAAAGATCAGAAAACATTTTGTTGCCCTCTATCAGTCTGGAAAGGGTTACAAAGCTATTTCTAAGGCTCTGGGACGCCATCGAACCACAGTGAGAGCCATAATCTCCAAATGGAGAACACTTTGAACAGTAGTGAACCTTCCCAGGAGTGGGCGGCTCACAAAATTACTCCAAGGGCAGTGTAAAATCATCCAAGAAGTCTCAAAGGATCCTAAAACAACATCCAAAGAACTGCAGGCTTCTCTTGCCTCAGCTAAGGTCAGTGTTCATGACTCCACAATCAGAAAGAGACTGGGCAAAATGGGCTTCATGTGAGAGTAGAGGCAGAAACCACTGCTAACCAAGAAGAACATAAATGCTCGTCTCTCATTTGCCAAGAAGCACCTGGATGATCCACAAGCCTTTTGGGAAAATGTTCTATGGACAGATGAGTCCAAAGTGGAACTTTTTGGACAACATGGATCCCATAATGTCTCGCTGAAGCAAACACAGCATTCCACAGTAAGAACACCATACCAACAGTCAAACATGGTGGTGGTAGTGTGATGGTGGATGCTTATTGCCTAAGGACCTGGATGACTTGCCATAATTAAAGGAACCATGAATTTGCTCTGTACCAGAAAATTCTTAAGGAGAATGTCCAGTCATCCTTCCGTCAGCTGAAGCTGAAGCGTGAGTTGGGTCATGCAGCAAGACAATGATCCAAAACACAAAAAGCAAGTCCACATCAAACTGGCTAAAAAGAAGTAAAATTAAAGTTTTGGAGTGGCCTAGTCAAAGTCCAGACTTAAACCCAATAGAGATGCTGTGGCAGGACTGAACGAGCAGTTCATGCTCGAAAACCTACCAAATGTTACTGAATTAAAGCACTTCTATGCAGGAAGAGCGGGTTAAAATTCCTCCACAGCGATGTGAAAGACTGATATTGAATTATAGGAAGTGTTTGGTTGCAGTCGCTGCAGCTAAATGTATGTAACCAGTTATTAAGTGTAAGGGGCAATTACTTTTCACACAGTGCCAATTGGTGTTGGTTAACTTTTTCATTAAATAAGTGAAATAAAAAACAAGTGCTATTTGTTCACTCAGGTTCCCTTTATCTAATATTACATTTTGTCTAAAGACCTGAAAACATCCAGTGTGACAAATATGCAATAATAGAGAAAATCAGGAAGGGGGCAAATACTTTTTCACACCACTGTATGTATATGTGTATGTGTGTGTGTGTGTATATATATATATATATACACTGTATATATAAAAATAGGGGATACATGACGGGTGGGATTGTAATATGACAAAATATTCTCACTCCTGCAGAGTGAGACATCATGTGTGCAGTTTATACAATGGGGGTGGGGGCTCCTGCTGTGTATGTTATAGGGTGGGATTTCACTGGTGGAAATGATAAGGAATGGATTGGGAATAGTGGTATGATGTTGACCAATTAGTATATTGTCATATGTGTGCATTTGTTTTGGGGGTGTAGGTTTGGTTTTATATACAGTGCTGGTGCTTGGTGTACTCATTTATAGTTCCTTTCGTGTCTGGTTCTGTTATGTTCACCGAAGCTGGTTAACAAACACAATTGTTTCCATAGGCAGCTGTTATTTTTTGCCTGGAGGTGTTATTGTTTTCTTTCTTAGAAACAGTGTGTTTTATTAAGTGAAAAGCTTGTGCTTTTTAACAGGAAAAAAGATTAGTATTGCATTTTAAATCTGTTTGTGTTGTTGGCTGCATCAGTGGGTCTACTGGATGTTCCTGCTTTGCTACTTAGAGTTGGGTGCATCAGTGCATCTTCCTGTTTCTCCATGTTTGCTACTGAGAGTCCGAGGCAGAAGAAATTACACGCTGTCATTTTTTGGGGTGTTGCTGATACTGGTGTCTTGTAAGGAAACAAAGATGGTTAGTACCTGGAGCTGAAGAAATGTGCTTTGGGTCTGACAGTGGTATGGTACTGTATAGCTCATTTAACTGATATAATGTTTAATGTTACATGTGTGACATTACTCATGGGGTTTGGATGCAAACCAGCATGGATTTAAGGTATGTGGTTGTGAGTTCAGTTTTCGAATGTTTTGGAGGTGCCGTTTTTGAAGTATTTGGATTATAATGTGGCTAGTGAGACGTGCTGTGATTTAGGGAGCTGGAATCTGAGTGAATGTTATTTTGACTGCAGGTGGCAGTGAAGCTGACGTCAGAGGGATATGTATAAACGGTAGACATTTTAACTCCACTGGCGTCAGCTTCAGCTATCTCACTGCAGTGGAAATAACATGTTTTATTATCACTGTGGAGCTCTGATCCCCATTGTATAATATATATATATGTAATATCTGTAAGTAATAAGCCACGACAGGGTGTGTGCATTATAAGGGATTTAATGCATGGTGAGATGGCATCTCTCAGTCAATTACATTTCTAGATTTTCTTCTTGCCATTTTATAAATATATATAATGACCCAAAGCAACAGGTAATAGCCCGAATATTATGAGCTACCAGAATACACATTCTGCAGCCACTCTTGAATCAAACCAGTTATGCTACATCACTGCAAGCAATATAAGGAAAGGGAGATCTATATGTTCTTAGTTGGTTTGTGATTTATTGGTTGACCATAATGGTGTGATATATGTTGTAGGTCTGCTTTTTCATACTTGCTGTTTAAAGCAGCAGTACTACGGAAAAAAAATGCGTTTTTTTGACAGTTTATTCCCTGTGCCCTGCTAATCATATACCTGGTACTCTTTCTCACCGGCATTGTACTATCACCGAGTAATTTGCTCAGTTATTCGTTGCTTTTGTTTACATGTCTGCCACTAAGCATGTTGCACTGGAACCCCCTCTGCTGCCAACTGCACATGTGTATGACTTACAGGGGCATCGGGAATGGTCAGCAGAGGGTCCCTCTGCTGTTGTCAAAAGACATGATGTGACCTGTAGAAAAAGCACAGCTGAAAATTAGTCAGCCGCCATATTTGTTGTAGCCCTACAACAATTCAAATAAATTGCAAATGCCTAAGAAACTAAAGATGACTGAAAAAAACAACATTTACATGTATGGGAACTGGAACTTTGGTGGCATACTTACAGATGAGAAACAAAATTTTGATAGCTCACTTCCAGATTTAGTAGCACTGCTGCTTTACGAGCTCCTGATTTGTGCGGCACTTAATAAATGGTCCCTTTGTACAAAAATATAAAATATGACATGTTTTCATGTGGCAAGTTAAAATGTGCTGATGAATGAAAAGGCCCTGGTTTCTGGGCTCTCAAGCAACTTGTGGCAGTGTGAGGGAGACACTGATTTGTTCAGTCCATCTGCTGGTGAGACCAAGAGAAAGGCCTGGCTAGGCCAAACACCATGTGAGCCCTCACCAGGGTTCATTCTGCAAAAAAACTGAGAGCTCTGTCCAGGACTTACACCGTTCAGAGACAGTGCCAGGGAAAGACGTCTGTGCAGTGAGAGCTGTGACATTATGCCAGCTGAGCAACTGTTGAAAGCAACCACTGAGTTTGAGCCTGTGGGGCATTGCTGCAGACCGAAGCTGCTGAGCTGTACTGAATAGAGACAGACCTACATCCTAACCAGGTTGCTCCGGAGCCAGGTAAGGGACCTGCTAGCCCTAATCTAATGGGGTGGCTCAGGGAACAGGGAGCCATGGGCTGCATGCCTTGAGTATGTGGGTACTCTCGATCCAGAGGGGAGCTGGACTGTGGGGGTCACTCCTGGGGTTTGGGCTCCTTGGGAACTGGGAAGCCACTGCGTAGTACTCCTGTGACTGAAAGCTAAGCCAGAAGGGCTGTGTCCTGAGAGGTGTGAGCCAGAAGGGCTGTGTCCTGAGAGGTGTGAGCCAGAAGGGCTGTGTCCTGAGAGGTGTGAGCCAGAAGGGCTGTGTTCTGAGAGGTGTGAGCCAGAAGGGCTGTGTTGCTGCAAAACATCTGAGGGACTCTGAAGTGCTGCATCCTCAGGCCTCAGATGCCTGTTCCTGACTGCTGCCCAACGTGTAGTTGGGTGCAGTCACCTGCCTCACCTGAACCGTTGCATCTATGGGTCACGTGAGTGCTGCCATTGCTGACTGGGGGTTTTGTACTTTTCCAGTTTTGGATTACAATTGCTGCATTTGGATTGGTTTTCAAGCATTTTCCATTTAGATTTCAAATTCTTTAAATTGTGCTAGCACATTGTGGTGTGTGTGTGTTCAGTTACAAGCTTGCTAATTTTCATCATGTGCACTACTGAAAGAACCTAGGAAACATAGTTACCAGGCCTGCACTGGGACTCTAGTATAATTCCTGGGTACCCAGAGTCATTGGTTCCTGTGTCATACTTAAAATTGTAATTTCACTACTGGTACCAGCTGAAAACCTTACCACACCCTGTGTAGTATAATTCATATTTTGATGTCCCATTTTTTCCATAGTTTTGTTGAAGAGACTAAATAACAACCATAATTTTTCACTTTGGTACTGTGTAACAAAATATAGATTTTACATTATTGGTACAGCATATTTAAATGCAATTTTAACAAAAATGTCATTAGTTGGACAAATTAGGTTAAACATTGAAATATCTTATCAGTATTACAAAATTACAAAAAAAGGGATTACTTTTGTGATTTTCAAATATAAATGTCAGCAGTCAGTCTGGGGGGTTTCTCCAGTTCAGGTGATCATTGGGGTATTATAAATAAGCCAGCATCTTGCCATACATGGGAAGAAGCACTGGTCAACATGGAAGACAGGAAAAAACTGAGTCTATCCTCCCTTTGGTAATTCTTTACTATTGTTGTTCTCTTTCCAGTATTTTAAGATAATATGTTTGGTTGCCATTAACAAAGCTGAAATAATGAATAATTTTAATTTGGAAACTTTTCTTTTATCGTAATGTTCTAATGTTACTGTTGAGCCATCTTCATCTTGTAAAGATATTCCCAGCTTCTTTAAAGTGTCCAGCACCTCTTCCCATTCGGTTTTGATCATAGTGCAGCTATAGCACATGTGGTATGAGTCCGCCTCCTGCTTCTTACAGCGCCAGCAGTTGGAATTGGCAGCCATATTGGCCCTGAACAATCTGTAAGGAGTAAAATTATATCATATATCAAATAATTGTCATATTTTGCACTTTCATTTGTTTCAGGATCTACCTGCAAGTCTTATAATGTGTACTTGTAATTGCACTTCACTTCTGTATCTGAATTGTACTGTAATTTGTTTGAGGTTCCTCCTGTTTCCTTCTCCCCCTTGTCAACATGGAGACAAGCCTCCGCTCAGTGTGCTTTGCGCAGTCATCAATTTTCAAGTAAATAAATACACACATAAACACAATGGGCTTTGTTTATGATTTTATATTGGATTGTTTATCTCTTGACATTCTGTCATTTGTTAAAGAAGCTAGTATTGTCACCCAGTGACCGTCAGTGAGTGTTAAATTAAAATTCCTGTTTATAGTTTTCATACTTTTGTGCTCCTTGATTGGGCGGGTGCTTCACAGACTGTGTGGGATCTGAGAGTGTGGTAGTGACTCCCAGTACAGTGGCTACCCAGGGGCATTGCTATAGGGTGGGAGTGCTCAAGATGACTTGCAACTGTCTAACCCCCCTTTTCTCCAGCTTTACAGGTCTGTGTTCTTAAAGACATTTATAAAGATTCCATCCCCCGCTCACATATTAAGACAGCCAATTTGTTTCCTTTTTTGCACTGTTGCAGAGCACGTTCAAAACTATTTACTGCCACTGCACAATTTCTTTTCTGGTTGGTGTTACACCTCCAGCACCCCTTGGACCGGGTCTCGAATCCCTGTCCCAGACCAATGGTGCTGTTTGTTTTATTTTTTCTTTTGACACTTTGCGCCATCAACTTTTCCCCTTGCCTGTGTTCACCCCCCCCCCCCGAGTTGGTTATATAAATGGGGGTTCGGGCACAGCCCCTCTAACAGGTGTGGAGGTGGGGCAGAGCCCCTTAAAAATACAGATTTCCTTTGTGTTTTTGCCAACATTGTTGTGTGAGTATGTCGTCGAGCACTAGCAATGTACCCACTGTGTTGAGAGCGTGGCACATTGCTGCACTATTTTTGCTTTAGACAATATGACCCCATGCCTTTTTGTTTGTAAAACGTTTTTACTGAAAATTTTCATCAGCAATTAAAAACAAAAACATTTAACAGTTCAACATACAAAATGTTTTCTTTTTCTGCTGCACTTGATTTGACAGTGTGCTTTCGAATATTATTCACATTCAGTAACCCATGGCTGATATGGGGTCTGTAAGCTGGCTACAGTTCATGTAATAGTACTGACTGACCTCTGCTATATTGGGGGCATATATGTTTATAGCAGGTGGACTTCTGTCATTGCTCTTATCAGAAGCTCTCATACTATATGCTTTAAAGATGTTCTCTTTTTTAATTCAAATACAAGTTACTTGATCTGACAATACACTGTCCACTGTACAAGCTACAAAATAGGCCAATATTGTATCAAAATTGGGGAGATGCAATATGCTACAGTTCAAGAATTGGCTGATTTCTTTTGACAAGGTCTTACTTCAGCAACTTACTGTAATTTGAAAGAAACCCAAGAAGCTGTAATGAAAAATGGTACATTAATTTCCACAGTGGTAACAGTCCTGTGTGAGCAGTATGTTACAAGTGAATGTGTCAGCATTTCTGTCATTGTTTTGTGTGTTCACCTCTGAAAGCAATCAAGCAGGCATTTGTATTTATGCTCGAAAGTGAAGGCCTGATAAGAACTGCATTAAGGAAAATATTGCCTCCAGCAAGATATATTTTACTTGGTATGATGAGTTTTTGTTGCAATAGTTGTGAAAATCAAGAAGAGATGCTCTGACACCCAGCAGAAAAAAATCAATAAAGTCAATCAAAGACAAAGACTGTTTATTGGGCAGTATACAGCGATCAGTCAAGCAGGAAAAACAGACCTTTTAACCAGGCTCTGAAACAGCTCTCAGTTAATCTCCTTCTTTAACTGACTAGATGGTGGGTGTTGCTCTATTTATAATTTGCTTTTGTTCCAGGACTTATTCAGTTACCGAAAATATATCACTCCTTCTCCAAGAATAAAACTGCCAATTAGGATGATCAGTGTATATGAACAGTAATGCTTTAACCTTAGCTGGTAAAAAAAAAAAATCACGGAAACATTTTTCAGCAGTGACAGTTGTCTAGCAAGAGAAGCAGTATCTAGACTGGCTTTGTAAGACTAATGCATTTCTGTGTAAGAATCAACTGGCATCAGTGTTCAGCAATTCTCAATCTCCTGTTAAAAAAATAGTTGCAGTCTTTGCAGTCTCAATATGGGAAGGCCAGAGTGTGGAAAGTAGACGTCTTTTGCTAGTGTCACCATGGCTACTCATACTAGCTTACTTGCAATCTGCTTTGACAAGATAATGGAATGGGAAGAACCAGTGTGCCAGTTTACAACATGTTTTCATTTTATGGAAATACAGTACCGTAAACTGTTGACAAAACCACCTTATCAGATGGGTCAGATTCTTCTTCTGCCTGTTCGCAAGCCCTTGATCCTGCACCTAATGAAACATTCATCACTGCCCCCCTACTTTCTACTGGCTATCCCCTTGTATACTGTCCCAGGCTTATCATTCCAGCTGGGACCAGCAAGCTGGAAGGAAAGCCGTCTTGAACTTTCCTGATGGGGGATCACAGAGAATCCAGAGGCCCAGGTACTGCAGCTGAGTGGGAAGAGCATACTGGCATCATTTTCCCTAGCCCCATCATTATTCACTCCTGTGTTTCATCCTTTTTATATACCCCAACCCCCCATGGGGTGCACCTCCAGACATAAACTCTTTTTGGCAGGTGACAGGTAGTCTGGGACCAGACCCACCCACTACAGTATGAATGATGCTTGCCAGTGCAGAATTGCATATATGATGCCCTTGCAGCACATGTTACTGCACTGGGTCACCCAGTGTCAGGAATTAATTCATTGGCCTACTTGGAGTCATGCATCCCATCCTCACAACTCCCTTCCCTGGGTTACCAGGGGACAGCCATGTAACAGTGAGAGGAGCCACCCACCACCCAGAGCCACAAGGCATCAGAGATGGATGCTCTGCACTACCTCAACCACCCAGTGTGTGACAATCCAGGCTCATGATGTCAGCTAGGTAAGCTGCATCACTTAATGAGCTAGTAGAATCAAAAGTAGTGAGATGAAAATATCACATATTTTAAGATGTAGTCAGCGGTAGCTTTTTTATTTCTGAAGTATTTTCTTCTTCTTCTTCCATTTGCTTATTAGAACGTTGTCAATGTAAGAGTAGTATGCTGGATGTGTGGAACAGCACTCTGCCTGGCAGGAGACATATCTAGTTCTATTCCCTCCACTACATCACCAGCATTGTCACCTCACTGACTGTGACATCACAAGTAATTGACCTGGCAAATACTGATAGTCTCTTACTGAGTAGCTATGATGTCATAGTCAGAGATCTCACAATGCTGATGATGTATTGCGGGGTGGGGGGATAGAACTAGACATGTCAGCTGCCAGACAGAGTGCTGGTCCACACACACACACCTACTAACATCAGCTATAAAATCTTCTAATTCCCCCAAAGGAAAAGCAAAAGCACCTTAGATATGAAAGAAAATAGATCATTGCTTTTAAAAATGAGTATTAATTTTAGGTAGTACACTAGCTTTTTAAGCAATAATACACAATAGAAAATGGTATGTCATGAGTTATCATCACACCATGGGTTTGCTGTGAGGCTTGAGGCAATGT
Organism: Neoceratodus forsteri; assembly: GCA_016271365.2. Taxonomy (NCBI): domain Eukaryota; kingdom Metazoa; phylum Chordata; order Ceratodontiformes; family Ceratodontidae; genus Neoceratodus; species Neoceratodus forsteri. The sequence goes on along the minus strand of JADMNL010000037.1, from coordinate 34,283,242 downwards.
TGAGTACCTTCTACCAACGAGGAAGTGACAGTGTCTCATGATATACAGTACCATACCCTGGAGTGTATTATTGCAATTACTAAATGGCCCAAAATTCTTAGGCAATGGCTGATCATGATAATGAGTTTTGAACTGTGAAGTATACCGAGATATCTTCATGGGTCAAAGATTTCTTCAGCCAGTCAGCTTCCAGGATTCCTCCTATCCATTTTATAATTATCATTAGGTCATTTTGATGGCAAAATGCCATTTTAAGTGACTTTGTTTACTATGACATTCATTGCTTTTTAGATTTTCAATTCATAACCTGAACAAGATGGCGCCAGACAAGTTTGGGCAAGAATGCTGCTCCCACCCACTATAACTCCTCTGTTTGGTGCTGCCAGTCATTATAGTGGCTGTTTATCGCACTGAGGTGTTGCCTGTCTTTTTCTGTCCCCTAAATATCATGAAGCCTTAGAGTGCAACCCTTCTGTTGTTGATGAAGTGAGGGCCTCTCCTCAGTGCTACTGGTCGGTGGAGGTCGAAGAATGGGCCAGCATTTTCCACTGTGGATCAAATGTGTGATCTTGCTGCATGGTTTCCTTGTGAGAGTTGAACTGCCAAAGACTGAATTTTCCTGGGTATATGCGTAGCGCAGATTGTGTCAGCTTGAGAGTGGAGTCTCACCTCTCCAGCATCTGTCTGTTGTGGTAATTTGTGGCTGATTGGCCTAGGAGCAGACTTTCCCCTGCAGTGGTTCCTGGGAGAGGGTCTCGAGGAACAGTGGCTGGCAACCCAGTTGGACAGGTCATGTTTATAGGGGAAAAGCTTTGATAAAACATAACTGCTATATAAGACTTTACAAATGAACAGGAGGGAATTTCATAGAATCATTGAATCATAGAAACCTGGCGGCAGAAAAGGACCATACAGCCCATCGAGTCTACCTGAAAAATGATAGCTCACGTTCCCTTCCCTTTCACCACCCTCCCCTCTGCCCTCTCTCTCCACCCCTGCCTAGCCCCATGTAGGTATCCCATGCCTTTTTGAATTTCTCCACTGTATGCATCTCCACTACAAATTTCAGCAACCTATTCCATGGCCCTACCACCCTGTGTGAGAAGTAACTCCCCTACATCCCCCGATATCTGCCCCCCCCCAGCTTGAGTGCATGACCCCTGGTGGTTTTGTTTTCACTCAGTCTGAAGATGCTAGTCCCTTTGACCCTATTTATTCTCTTCATGTATTTAAAGTTTCCACCATGTCCCCCCTATCCTGTCTCACCTCCAGTGTATATAAAGCAAGCTCTGCCAGCCTCTCCCCATATGGTCTTCCAGTCAGTCCCTGGATCATTTCAGTCACCCTTCTCTGTACCCTCTTTAGCCTATCCTTATCTCCTTGTAAATGGAACCTCTAGAATTGTACTCCATACTCCAGCTGTGGTCTAACCAGTGTCTTTTGTAGTGGTATGATTACCTCCCTCCTCATGAAATCCCTCCCAATGTATGTCAGCATTCTTGTTGCCTTACCCGCTGCCCTTTCACACTGGTTTCTAACTTTTAATGTGTCAGTGATCCAAATACCCAGGTCCTTCTCTTGCTCTGTGACCTGCAGTGGCTCACCACCCCCCCCCAGGCAGTAATTTACTCTTGGATTATTTTGCCCTATGTGCATTATTTTGCACTTCCTCGTAATGAATTCCAATTGCCACCTTTCCGCTCACCCCTCCAGCCTGGCTAGATCTTGCCTCATTTTCTCCACCCCCCCCGGCATGTCTATCCTGTTATAGACCTTCGTGTTATCTGCAAACAGGCATGCTTTTCCATTTAGACCCTCCGCTAAATCTCCCACATACACGTTGAACAATACTGGACCCAGCACCAACCCCTGTGGTACCCCACTCTTCACCTCTAGTTCCCTGGAGTGTTTTATATTAACTACTACTCACTGAGTCCTTCCTCTCAGCCAATCCTCCACCCACTTTGTAAGCTTTGCCCCCACTCCCAAGCTGGCTAACTTGTTTACCAACCTTCTGTGGGGGACGGAATCGAATGCCTTTCTGAAATCCTGTTGGACCACATCCGCTGCCCCTCTTGATCATACACCTCCGTAACACTTTCAAAGAATTTTACCAGGTTGGTCTGACAAGACCTACCCCCTGTGAACCCATGCTGATTGTCGTCACTTAGCCCATCCTCCTCTAGGTGTCTTAATTGTCCTTTTTAAATTGCATAGTGCAAACTTCAACTTTTGGATCTTCCAAGGCTTGTAATAAATCTAACCTAACATATAAAAAAACTAAAAAAAAGTCCCTGTGTAGATCTGAAAGTTTGTGTACTGATACTTTTTATTTGACCAGTAAGAGGTATCAAATCACCTACTTTGTCTAAATTGCAGCTGTACTGAGAATTTTAAAATTTTGCCAGCTCATTTTGTGTTTGCCAGTTAAAGTTAGCCATTTCAACAGCATTCTTTTTTATGTCAAGTTAATTGGAATCATAGGGGGCGAGGAAGGGAAAGAAAGAGATGGTGCCATAGATCAAGTAGGGTTTGCAGCAAAAAGACGAAGGTCTTACAAAAAAAAAAAGTAAGAAAAATGGGCAGATTGTGTGGGCTGTCACATTCTGTATTTCTATTGTTTTCATATTTCTTTCAACAAAGAGTCTTTTCAATACAGAACAAGAAGCTCCGTTACCTGAATGGGAGCTCCTCTGTGGTGTTCAATGATATTTTTTGTGCAGCCCCCAAAAGAAGGGAAGGGATTGTAATTTGCCTTCAAGTGGCTGGCAGCACAATCCCTTTTCACTTCCTGCTAGCCAGCTCTGCTCCTGTGCTCTGATATTTTATGATGTCTGTTTAGGGAGAGTGACGGGGCGTGCTCCATTCACTTCTATGGAGTGTCATTTCTAAAGCAGATTTACAAACTTTAAATCGGGTTTTGGTAAAGATCAATGCAAGAGTTCAACTAATAAGGGTCTTGTTCATTGAACCCTGCATCAGTCTTTACCAAAATCCAATTTAAGATCAGTTGAGTACCTGGATGTGAATTGTATCCAAGGATGCAATCATTGTTGAAATGGCGAGCACTATAAAGGCTCTAGTAGCTTAATAATGACAACAATCTTTATTTATAAAGCACAATTCACATGTGTCAAAGCGCCTTTACAAAATTAAAACAGTAAAACCATAAATATTTAAAATATAAAAACTAACAGCAGAAATCACTATCTCAATTATCAGAATAGGCAAGTTTAAATAAATACGTTTTCAGTGATGATTTAAAGCTCTTCACAGCCAGGCACCCCGTACCTAATGAGGCAGAGAATTCCACAGGGTAGGAGATGCAAAAGCAAATGCTCGAGGCCCCGATGTCTTCAAATAAACTTTGGGAATTTCTAGCTATCCCTCATTGGTGGAACGGAGCAGTGAGAGGCAGCAGTAGGGGCAAAGAAGCTCTTGCAGGTAACCTGGTCCCTGTCCCTGTAGGGCTTTATAGGTCAGCAAGCTGACTTTGAAGGTGATATGGCACTGAACTAGCAGCCAGTGCAGTCTGTGCAGCACAGGCATGACACATCTTACCTGTGCTTGTATATTCCTATGTAACCTACAAACTTGCTTTAGAAAAGGTGTTCAATAGAAGTGAATGGAGCACACCCAACGCTCTCCCTATACGGCCGTCATAAAAGTTTGAAATATGGGAGCATAGTGGGCTAGTGGGAAGTGGAAAAGGATCATGCTGCCAGCCCCTCGGGGCAAATTATGATCCCTTCCCTTCCTTTGGGGGCTGTACAAAAAAATTATTGAACGCCACAGAGAAGCTCCTATTCGAATAAGGGAGCTCCCTGTTATTTGTTGAAAGCAGAGAAAATATTCAGGAAAGGTGCTCTTTAATAGATTTTGTTGTCATTTCTGAACTCATTTGATGAGCTGGGATAATGTCATGCCTTAGGTGCAATGTGAGGCATAAAGCATAGCCAAGTGCCTTCAACCATGTGAGAAGGGATGATACCCAAACCCTGGGTAAAGTATTGAGATATTAAATGTATTCATTAGAGTAAAACCAAGGCTTTATGTAAGTTTCTCTTTAGCTATGTTTCAGACTGTCCTGTAATACTGCAATGACATCATATCTGGAACAGCCTCCAGACCAGTCAGCCTTTCATATTTTTTCTATCGATTTTATAATAAAACCTTCTGTCAGACACTGAAAAAAATGAATCAGTGTGTCTTAAAGTAGCAATATTTGATAATAATAGTAACATTTCATCTCATAGTTTTTGAAGCAAAAATGTATTCCTAATATTCTGACATTCATTATCAGTCTATTTTTAATTGCCTTAGATAATTTTAAAAATATCCTTTAATACTAATTTTGTGATTAATGACTCAGATCAATAAAGAGGGCCACCACTTATCATTTTTCAAGATCTCTTCTACTGAGGTTATTTTTTTTTGATGTCACGTGGTAACTTCATAACATGGATGTGTTAGCATTAGCGTGGTGTTAGCATATGTTTCTGTTGGTAACCAATACAGTGCCACACTGTGGTTTACATTTTTTTTACATAGTGAGTATTGTCAGAGAGCAGGGACTTTTATAAATGTATAAACCACATATCATAGTTCAGGAATGAACACAGTGGAAAAACAGGGATATTTATTTTGTCGCCAAAAATACCGTATTGCTAAAAATATGTAATGTTAAATAATGTTAATTTTGTTTTTGGCCGACAAACAGATATTGCTGCTATCAAGGCAACAGTGCATTTGTTAGAACCTATAATATGTGTTGCTAATTCAGAATAGGTGATGCATTCTTTTTACTGCTATTAGTGTGGACCACTGGTATCTACTATATTCCTCTGCCCCTTTGCAAGACGTTTACCATGAATCAGAATATATCTGACTCTCTTTTGACTTGATGTAAGATTTTGTTATAAAACCACATTTGCTTTTGCATGTTAAATTAATATTGTTGTCAGTTTGTAGTGATGGTCTACTAATCATTTGTTCAAAAGAAAAAGGATTGTCCCCATCTCACGTAAATAGCAAGCTAAACACTTTTTCATTCATTGTAGGTGCTTATGATAGTTATTCCTTTTTCTTTGTATTTTTTCCCCAATGTCTTTCTGACTCTGCACCCCTTTCTACTCCTGGCAACTACCCAGCCCCATTACCCTACATGTGGCTCACCACTGGGTCCCACAGCTCACCCCCCCCCCCGGAGTGGGGTCAGAAGGGTGGAGTGTATTGCATTACTATCCTGACATGCCAGAGTGTTTCTACTTTTGTGAGCCATTCCCCAGGATATTGGTGTGTGAGTGGATCATGGTGAATGGAGGCATGCGTTGGTGTGCTGTTGCCAAGCCTGGCTGACTTCACTCTCTCCCCAACTCTGTCTCTATTGCACTGCTACCTGTGGTCACCCAGGTGGCAATTTTGTGTTAAGGGTAAGGAATTATAGGGCATGAAGGTGTTAACTCATATTACTCTTGTTAGTACTAGATCAAACATCCTCCATTTAAGATATACTTCTCAAGTTTATTTTTGAGCTCTGTTTTAGAGTTACTAATAATGATATTTAGCAGTAAATTATTTCAAGGATTATGACCTTTTGAATAAATACTTAGGTGAACTAAATTTGTGACTACAAGTTGAAAGGATTGTCCTTTTGTGTTTGTCAAAGTTTGTTTAAATTCAAAGTCAGTATCAAACAACAGGTATGGGTCCATGATTATATCATACATTAAGAGGAGGTAGTGTGCCTAGTTCTTAAAAAAAACATTAAGTTTAAATCATTGAGACAGTCCTGGAATGGCAGGTCTTTAATATCCTGTATTATTTTAGTTTGTTTTCTTTGGACCTTCTTGAGTAGTTTTATTTCTCATTCTTGTAGGGGCACCAACATTAGGAAACATAGTCTAAATAGGACATATCCTCTATACAGAGGTGTTGTAACTTTTGTATCTCTATATCTTATGTTGAGTCTCTTAATCCACATGATTCCGTTTACATGAAAGATGGCTTTATTAGTCGGGGTTTTGTTTTCCAGATGTTTGCAATGATGACACCAAAATCCCTTTCATTTGGTTGCTTCCAACAGAACATGACCACATGGAGTGTAAGATTATCTAGGATTCTTTCATCCTTATACATAACACTGCATTTTTCCAGGTTAAATTTTATTTCCCACATAGAGGTCCAGTTTGATATATGATCTAAATCAGACTGTAAGTCTGCTCTTTGTTCGAATGTTTCACTTGGATGCCTTATTTTTGAGTCATCCGCATATTTTGATGTTATGCATGTAGTGTGTTTGGTTAAGTTTGAAATGAAAACTTGAAAAATCGATGGTCCCAGAACTGAGCCCTGCAGAACTCCATTTGATACAGCACTGCTACCTGCTAGGTGATCATTCACCACTACCCTTGGTGTTCTGTTTATAATCCAATTTGAAGTCCAGTTAATAAGCTTACCATTGCTTTTGTGTTCTTCCAGTTCCTTAATTATTCTCCCGTGTGGTACCAGTGTGGCAGTATAGCCTAGAGATTAGAGTAATGAGCTGTGAATGAGCTTGGTACATCCAACAGACCAGACCTTGGTTTGAGTCTCACAACCTCCACTTGAATACTGTGTGACTCTGAGCAAGTCACTTAACTGCCCAGTGCTGCCAGGTCACCCCTGAAAACAAGCACTTGTGCCTAGTGGGCCTTACCCATTACCAAAGACTAAAATTAAATTAAAATGAAATTAAATCAAAGGCTTTACTAAAACTGAGGTAGAAGATGTCACATGGCATCCTTTTGTACAATAATTTGCTGATTTTCTTGTAGAAACACAAATGAGTGATTGAACAGGATCTTCCTTTTCTGAACCGATGTTGTTCAGGATCTAAATTGGATATAGATGTACTGATTATGGCCACGATTCACAAATGCTTTTGTGCCGTGCAAGGGCAGTGCATAGGGATTCTGACAACCAAATGCCATGAAGTGGTGCAATGCACAGCCCAATGGCATTCAACAACAGGTGCATTAGTGTCCTGCCCACTGGATCCCTGGCCGCCACAGGGCACTGCACCAGGGGTGGGAAGGGGACGTGTCAAGGGGGGTACCCGTACTCCATGCCAGTCACTGAGGCATGGAGTGCTGGGCATGGTGGGTGCAATATACACTGCAGAATACAAGGCATATCCATTGTGCACCCCCAACAGGTGGCAGTCACTGGCCAAGGCAGTACCAGGGGGTCACCCCCACAGATGGAGCCCCAGCCCACTGGGCTGACAGGGAGGGCTGGGGGCAGCTGGTCTGGCATGTGTCCTGCTGTGCCTGATAGTCAGATCCACATCTCCTACACACCTCTCCTCCTGCAGTGCAAGGGATCCACTCCGGGACCCAGGACAGGCATCCCATTGGATGCCTACCTTGGTAAATAACTCTGCACCTGTCTGCCCCCACATGAACCTGCATGCTGGGGGGCTGGGTTGCAGACAGGTGGCCAACAATAGCGAATTCTGGCTGGCACACACCTGTCCATGGGTGTGGAGCTGCATGGGCAGGGTATGCACGTTTCACATGTGAAACATACCCCTTAGAGAATTGTGGCCTATATCTTTAATTATACCTCCAAGCATTTTTCCTGGGATTGATGTGAGGTTTATAGAATGATAGTTATTTGAATGTTGCCTATTTCCTTTCTTAAAAAGAGGCATCACTTCGGCTGTTTTCCAGTCTTCCAGAATTTGTCTGCTGTTGTTTCTTCAAAGATGTATTATAATGGTGTCACAATATATTTGGCCATGGTTTTAATCATATTACTTGAAACTTGTAGGTCCAGGGGATGAATTAGATTTCAGATTCTTGATTTTGTCTAGATTTTCTTCTTGGGTGATTTGTATTTTATCTTTTTCATTTACTTCTACTGGCACAGGACATGTGGCTTTAGGGGCGAACACCAAGCAGACATGCTTGTTGAAAACATTAGTAATTTCTTCAGGAGTATGGACAGTTTTAGCATCTATTGTTAAAGGCTCCACCCTACATTTGGTATTTTTAGTGAATTACTATAACTAAAGAATGCTTTGTTATTATTTTTATTTGTGTTATACAAGAGACAGTTCCATCTTTTTTGTTTGCTTTTTTGATTTTGTACTTACAGTATTTTTGAAGAAGTTTAAATACTGCCCACCTTACATTGTCCTTCATTATATGATATTTTTTAGAAGCTTTGTTCTTTTTTTTATCAGGTTTTTTATTATCCTTGTGAGCCATTTCAGTCTTAACCTCTTGTTTGTATACTTCCTAATCTTAGGTGTATGTAAGTTACTGATGATCATTATTTTCCCTTTTAGTATACGCCACATTTCCTCAGTAATTCTGCCTTGGAATAAGTTTATCCAATTGAGTTTTTCCAGTGCCTCATATATTTTAGATATAGGAGAGAGAGAGAGAGAGAGAGGGGGGAGATATGATTGAAACATTCAAGTACCTTAGGGGTATAAGCGAGGTACAAGAGGGAGGCATTTTTCAGAAAAGAAGATGCTCAAGACCAAGAGGGCATGATAAGAGATTAGAGAGGGGTAGACTGAGAAGCAACATGAGGAAGTATGTTTTCACTGAAAGAATACTCAATGCTTGGAACACCCTCCCTGAGGGAGTTGTGGAGGCAAAAACTGTGGGGCAATTCAAGAATGCATGAGATAGACAAAGGGGTACACTAGCAATTGGGAAGAGAGTGTAGACTGCAGATCTACTAGGGACTGTGGTATTATGTTAGGCAGGGAAATGGGCAGACTAGATGGGTTAAGCGGTTCTTATCTGCCATTAAAATCTATGTATTAGCATTGTTGTACAGAAAGGTTTCTGTGATTCCAGGCCTTCTCAGAAGTGATACCAGTACCAAGGGCCAGCATAGCAAGGAAAAGAAGAATAGAGGATTTCAATGACTGGCTGAGGAAATGGTGCAGGGAGGAGATGTTCATCTGTATTGGGGACTGGGAGGAAACCTGGTCAAACAAAGCACTCTTTTCACCAGACAGGCTACACCTCAGTAGGGAGGGTTTGAGGGTACTCGGGGACAAACTGGGGGAATACATAACCACTACACTTAATTTAAACTACTGAGGGGGTGACAGTGGGTGTGCAGACCCACAGACTCTGAGAGGAGGAGGTCAGTGAACCTCCCCACGACAGTGATGGAAGAGGTCTGAAGGGAGGAGGTGGAAGGGCCAAGAACACAGTTAGCAAAGGGTGGAGGGGGTGAGGAACACATAACAATGGTATGTGGAGGGGTGCACACAGAGGGGATAAATGTGAATAGAAGAATAGAGGAAAGAGAAGGAAAGTCAGATTCTAGGTGGAGTGTGGTGTCTCTGAATGCACAGAGTCTTGGAAACAAGATGGAAGACCTGCAGGCACTATTAGCGAACAGGATGGTGGACATAGCTGCAGTAACCGAAACTTGGGCAACATCACAACACGACTGGGACCTTGCGATCCCTGGATATAAACTATACAGGAGGGACAGGGTAGTCAGGAAGGGAGGAGGGGTGGCAGTTCATATCAGGAAGGGAATAACTTGCATGAGGGAGGAGTCTGAGGAAGGGGAGGTGGAGGCATTATGGGTTCAGTTAAGGTCCGATAGAGGGAGAAAGGTGAGGTTGGGGTAGTTTATAGACCACCCAGTCAGGATGAGGAAAGGGACAGGGAACTGAGCTCACAAATATCGGAGGCTGTGGGGAAAGGAGAGGTGATAATTGTGGGGGACATTAACCTGCCCAAGGTGGACTGGAGTATACCATCCACGATGTGCTAGGAGTCAGGTGATTCTGGAAGGACTGCAGAGTGGGTTCCTGACTCAGGGCATCACTGAACCAACAAGAGCTGAGGAAATTCTTGATCTGGTGCTCACAAATGGGGAGCATGTACAGGAAATAATGGTCAGGGAGCCACTGGAAGGAGGTGACCATTGCACAGTGTGGTTCCAGTTGGATATGGGCAGGGAAACCATCCTGACTAAGACCAAAATCTTGGATTTCAGGAGGGTGAACTTCAGAAAAATGGGCGAAGTGCTAAGGAGCCATCTGGCGGGCATCAGAGCAGATATGGGGGTGGACCAAAGGTGATCCATCATTAAGGAATGAATACTGGTTGCCACAGATGACTGCATTAGGTGCAGGGGTAAGAACACAAGGGCCAAAGTGCCCAGCTGGTTCAGTTCTGAGGTTGCTAAGGTAGTAAAGGAAAAGAGGCTGGCCTATAGAAAATTCAGGAAGACCAAGAGAGAGGTGGATAGGGAAAATTATCTAAGGTTGGCTAGTGAGGCAAGTAAGAAAGTCAAGTGAGCAAAGGCACAGAAGGAGCTGCAGATAGCTAAAGGAATTAAGAAGGGGGAGAAGGCTTTCACTGTATAAGTCAGAAAAGGGACAAGAAGGAAGGGATTGTTAGGCTTAAGAAAGGAGTGGAGTGGGTGGAGGAAAATGGGGGAAAAGCAGAGATACTAAATGAATACTTCTGTTCCATCTTCATCAGGGAGAAGGACAGACCAGTGCCTTCAGGAGGGGAAAAAAGGAGTGGGGGGGAGGGGAACACAGATTTAATGATAGAGGAGGATAGAGTGAGGGAGGGGCTGCTGGCATTGAAGGTGGACAAATCACCAGACCCAGACGGAGTACGTCCAAGGATACTAAAGGAACTGGTTGAGGAGCTGGCAGGGCCACTGGCAGACCTATGTAATAGTTCACTAGAGACATGCGTAGTACCACAGGACTAGAGAACAGCACATGTAGTGCCACTCCAGAAAAGCGGTCCCAAGGATGACCCAGGGAATTACAGACCACTCAGTCTGACCTCCATTGTGGCAAGCTCATGGAGACCATGCTAAAGAAAAGACTGGTGGAATATCTAGAGGAGAAAGGTCTCCAGGATGCAACATGGGTTCGTGGGAGGGGGGGGATTGTGTCAAACAAATCTGATTGACTTCTTTGACTGTGTCACTAAGACAGTAGACAGGGGCCAAGCAGTAGACATCCTCTATCTTGATTTTAGCAAGGCCTTTGACTCTGTGCCTCACAAAAGGTTGATCTGGAAGTTGGTGGATCTCGGGGTTGGGAAAAAGAGGGCCAGATGGGTGGGAAACTGGCTGAAGGACAGAACCCAGAGGGTGGTTGTGGGGGGAGAGTTATCCGGCACAAGACAGGTAACCAGTGGGGTCCCACAGGGCTCGGTGCTGGGGCCGGTGTTGTTCAATGTCTTCATCAGTGACATTGGAGGTGGCATTAAGGGCAAAATGTGCCTATTCATGGATGACACCAAGCTCTGTGGGAGAGTGGATACAGCTGAAGGGATACAGGACCTACAGAAAGATCTAGAAAAGCTAGGGAGGTGGTCCAGGATCTGGCAGCTTGGTTTCAATGCCAAGAAATACAAAGTTATGCATACTGGAGCCAAGAATCCTAGGACAGAGTACTACCTGGGTGGAGTCTGAGTATCTGCATCACAGGAGAAGGACCTGGGAGTGATGATCACTAGTGACCTGAAGCACTCCACGCAGTGCAAGAAAGCAGCAGCAAAGACAGACAAGATGCTGGGATGCATATCTAGGGGGATAAGTAGTAGGGGAGAGAGAGGGTTTTACTGCCTTTGTACAGGTCACTGGTAAGGCCGTATCTAGAGTTCAGTACTGGTGCCCACACCTCAAAAAGGACATTAACCTGCTGGAGAAGGTCCAGAGGAGGGCTTCAAAGATAATAGCTGGTCAGCAGGGTAAAGCATACAAGGAGAGGTTAAGGGCACTGAACATGTACTCCCTGGAAGACAGGGGAGAGAGATAGAGAGAGAGAGAGAGGATGTAATTGGGAACTTCAAGTACTTGAAAGGGAAAAATAAGATTGATAAGGAAAGTCTCTTTAAGCTGAGTGGCAACCATAATACAAGGGGGCACAGTCTTAAGCTGGAGGGTGGGAGGTTCAGGAGGAAGGTCAGGAAGCACTTCTTCACAGAGAGGGTGGTGGATACTTGGAATGTGCTGCCAGAAGAGGTAATCTTGTTGAAGACAATGGGTAGCTTTAAGAGAGGCTGGCACATGTATGGGGGAAGGTAAGGGTCATGGGTAGGGATGGGGAAGTGGGGAGATGGGGCAGGGAAAGTAGCTCAAGCTGTGGACCCTGCAGCACGAGCAGACTTGATAGACCAAATGGCCATCTTCTGCTGGCTTCTTTGTATGTTCGTATGTACTTTGTATTGCACTTTGATTTCCAACTCAACTAAATTATGATCAGTGTTATAGGGGGGAGAAATTTTGCAACTGACTATATTAATAGTTTTAGAAGCCAGTAAGATATCTAGCAGATGTTGACCTCTAGTAGGTTCTGACTTTTGTTGGACTAATTAAAGTTGTTCTGCCAGTATTTAATATTGCTTCCTTGCAGAAGCGAGGACAGCATTTTTTTCCCCAGTTAATATCACGTAGATTCAAGTCACCCATAAAGATGACCTCATTTAAATCACAAGCCGCCTCAATCTCTGAAAACATTTCTAATATGATTTCTTTCTGAGCATCTGGTGATCTGTAACAAAGACCTACTATAAAAAGCTTCTGACTTATTACAAGTTATTTTGACCCAAAATGTTCCTGTGTCAAGAGCTGATTTTTAAAGAAGTGTCTGATTTAAATTAAAGCACAGTGCACCTACCTTTCTTGTTTATTCTGTCCCTTTTAGTTAAGATCTTAGCCTGTAAAAGCTTTTACCTAGTTATCCTGCTCTGAACACTACATTTCAGTTATCACTATGATATCAAAGTTGTTTTTATACGAGTATCCCCCCCTCCCATGCACTACAAAATACAATGGGTACTGTAGATTAGTTGCAATGCCTGTGTTGTTAAATATCTGTCTGTTATACTTTTATGTATTGGAACTCAACTGCCTGAGCTATGTACCATGACTGAATGTATCTTATCTGTACCATGTCTATGAAAAATTCATATTCAATAAAAAGTTGTAACTGCAAAAAAAAAAATGAGTATTTTAAGTTTCTCCATTTTATTTTTCAGACTTCTTGCATTAAAAAAGAATACATTTTAAGTTGTTATTTGACTTTTTCTTTTGCCTTCCAAATCCAATTTTTGGGGAACCATTTAAGAAATGGATTGATCTCTGAATTACCCCTGGTTTCTAGTTTAAATGAGCCAAGTCTATGGTTTGCCTGAGTCTGTTCCTGAGCATATTTGAGCCCCCCCCCAATTCAGGTGCAGACCATCTTTTGAGTACAGAAATGGATTGTTACTAAAAGGTACCTAGTGATCGATGAAGGTGATATACTCTTTCTGACCTCACTTAGAGTCTTATATTAAGACTGTGAATTGTTTTATTCTTTGCATTGTTAGCTGTGGGTCCTGGAAGTATACCTGAGATTGCTACTCAACACCCCTTTTCCCTGATTCTTTTTCCAGAAGTTTTGAGTTCTAGACATGTACATTCCTCATGAGATTTTCCACCATCATTTGTACCTAGGTGGATCCAAACTGATGCATTGTTAGACTCTACATATTTGTCAATGTCCTTGTCAATATCAGAAATCCTTGCCCCTTGTTAGCATGAGACAGTAGTGTTAATTCTGCCAGCCTAAGATATATTATTTAAGTAATAAGGCATGACAGGGTGTTTGTTCTTGTGGGATAATGGCACACCTCAGGAAGTGAAGCCCGAGGCAAAGCTGAGGGCTTTATGCACTCAAGAAGTGCCATTATCCAACAGTTACGAACACCCTGGAATGCCTTATTGTGATTATAAAATTGCTTCCGATTTTTTTTAATTTTAGGACCAAGGAACGCCCTACAAAAACACAGCATCGCAGGTCCAGGGCTTACCTACATAATGGTGTTTTTCATAGTCCTCCGAAATGGTTTTAATCCATAGTCGCTAATCCGCAAAGCTCTCGGTGAAGTGTAAATAAAGCCCCAGCTCTGGTTTAAACTTAGCACCACAGTAGCTCCTTTAAATGGTGGATACTTGCCTATATGATGACATCATCTGAGCGACAGGGCTTGTAACTGATGATGGGGGCTGAAGAATAAACTATGAAATCACCTTACCAAAGCACTTCCCCTCCAAATCCTTTACCTGTGCAGGTGTGCTGGTGCCGAAAGAGAAAACAGATGTGTCAGTGATGCTTGACCCCCAGCACCCCCATCCCCCCACCCACCCTGCCCACATCTTGCTGTGTGTGCCCATGATACGTGCCATGCAGTGATGGGCTTCCACCTGTCTGAAAATCTCCACCCGGCACACCCTCAACAGTGCTGTGGTGCATGGTGGCCGCCACCAAATCCTCCTGCGCTATGTGCTGTGGCACGTCAGCAGGCCCCCCTCCGGTGGCTGTCTGGGCTGCTTGAATGGCCACCACCTTCTCCTTGATGCGGCGCTTATCGGTGCCCGCCTTCTTTCTGCACTCTTGCACAGACCGCTGGTGTCTGCCCTGCTGGTTGACACTCACCGCCACCTCCACACAGGCTGCAGCCCTGGCCTGTGGCACCACTCAGCAGTGGCTCCCTGTTGAGGTAGGCCTTGAACAGGGCATCTGCCTCTGCCTTGGTAAAGTTGGACCTGTGCTTGCATGCAGGCCCACGCTCCTCACTCTCGTCATGCTCCAACATAGTGCTACCTGTGGACATGGACATGTGTGTCAGTGTCAGCAGCAACCTACTCCATCCACTCTGCTATGCTGGCTGTGCTCAGCAGCATGCATAACTTACCTCAGATGGTTGCAACACCGGTCCATGGCCTGTGCTGTTCCGTGTTGCTTTTATAGTGCAACGCATGCAAATGATCAGTGGCTCAACGTTAATGACATGCTAAATGCACCAGTACGCCGAGCTCATTTGCATGTGGTGGCTGAATATCACATACTTGCTCCTTGTGCAATGGACTTGCTCCAGAGCATGTCGCAGTGTAATATCCGGGCATGCGTGGTGCACAGGGCTGCAGTGCACAAGCGTGGGGCAGTGTGCTACCACCTATTGCTCATAGTGTGCTCAATGTGCAACAGGGGCCATGGCGCAGTGTGCACCCTGGATACTATTGTGCACCGGCACACAGTGCGCTGGATGAACCCTGACTCCTACTGTGACCTCTTGACCCTATGGGACATCCCCACCATGCGCCTGTCAGGCCACACCCATGTTGTGCATCTCTGGCATAGCGCGATTGGTGGACATAGCGCACACCCCCACAAGGCATGCATCTCATGCACATTGTGCACACGTGCGCCTCTGGCCACCATTTTGTCTCCAAATATCTCTGCTGGTCTAATGGTGCAGTGGGGAGTTTGCCGGGCCTGTAACTGGTCTGATGTTGAGTTAGTTAATTTGGTGACCTGTGTGCAGCTACATGCACCAGGGCTGTTTGAGCAGTTGCCCCTGCAAGAGCCCTGGACAGATGTCTGGCAGGGCATTGCTGCCAGCCTAGTGCAGAACACCAGGGTGGCCAGAATTGGGTAGCAATGCCACCACCAGTATGGGGACCTCATGTGGTGGGACCCAGAGGGCCTGAGACACCTGCAGGCACGTGTGCACAGAGGGGCCGTGCAACGGCCAGGTAAGTCTTTCCATGCTGTATGTGTGTGTGCCCTAGTGCTGTACTGTGGTGCTGGCTTGGCTGCCTGGCATGCCCTGCAGTGGGGTACACTGTCATCATGTGCATTGCGGTGTGGCATTGCCAGCCACAGCTTGTGTTGTGATACAGCCTTGTGGGCCATGTCGGGCAGGGGCGCACACTGCGCATGGGGGGGGAGAGGTGGGCACATGCTGTGGATGTACTCTGATGTGTACCTGTCTTTGTTCCATTCCCAGGTGCTGAAGACTGGCACCTGGCATGAGCAGCAGGTGCAGCTGGCCCAGCCCAGCAGGACGCAGTGGGACTCAGCGGTGGTAGTGCAGCAGTTGGCCCAGCCCAGTAGGTTGCAACAGGACCTGGCAGTGGTGGTGCAGTGGTGGCACAGGTGCCAGCAGGGCCACAGTGGTCAGGTAGGCACTGTACTGGTCCTGTGCACATTACAGGGTGGTCGGCGGGGGTGTGGGTGCAGCCATGGCCACCTGTGCCATGTACCATGGCAGCTGTGTGTTGCGCACTGTGCGTGGTGCATGCCACTGTGGGGAGGCCATTGCACACAAGTACCAGCTGTTGATGGGGTTGGTTTGCACCCGGCTGCCACTGGTGATGCAGTGGCGCTGCTGGTGCCCTGTGCCATCTGACTGTCACTGCGCTGTCTGGTGGCCTTTGGGCAGTGGTGTCCACCTCTGTGCACTATCATGGTGTGCTGGGTTGCTGGCAGATAATGGCCCACCCCCTGTAGGTGGCTGGGGCGCCGCTCCAGGGGTGTGTGTTCCCACTGCCCATTGCGCACATGGGTGGGCATGGTATCCTAGGACCTTGCACTGATCATCTGTCTTGTCCTTTGTCATAGGTATCCGGTGGAGGTTGAGGCTGCCCCTGTACTGCAGGGTGCTGTGGCAGATTATATTGCTCACGTCCACAACTATGGAGGCAGTCCAGCAGGTGTGCCGTCTCATCCTGGTGGAACGGCAGCAGCAGGGACGCCAGGCGGTGGGCGTGGCTGCCCTTAGTACAGCACTAGCATTTCCCTGCTGTCCCTCCCCCTTCCATCCCCCTTCCCACTGTACAGTCCCTGTTCCCTGTCCCCTTCCCTCTTTTCCCTACCCTTTCCCGCCCCTTGCACTTGTATATAGTTTAGTTCAATACAGATATTTTGACTTACCTGCCTGTGTCAGTGTCTGCTTTGCGGCTGGTGTGCGGAGCCAAGCTGCAGTGGCGTGGTGTGTGCCTGTGTGGTGTGCTTGTGACAGTGTGTGGGTTGTGCTTCTGCAGTGCACTGCTGTGTGCTTTGGTGTGTCCCACGGTGGTGGTGGTGTCCTGCCACTTGGCCGGTGGCTGTGCCTTGGGGTGGCCAAGGGGCAGCTGTCCAGGGTGTGTGGCATGTGTGTGTGGCACCATGGTCCTGGGTGTGGCTTGCTGGGGTCTGGTTGGAGGCACAGCATGCAGCCGGGGGGGGACTCTATTGATGGCCCTCCATTGGCCATTATTGCCACCTGTTGCCTGCTTTCCATGCCACCGTTGTGTTCCAGGGTGGGGGTGTCTGGATGCCTGTGTGTATCCTGCTGGGGGTGGCCACCTGTGGCCTGCCACTGTGCATCCCTGGCACTGTCCCCAGGTCTATTCCTCTGCCTGCACCCCTCTGTTGCTCTGCTGCTCTGCTCCCACAAGTGCCTGGGACTTGTCTTTGTGCGCCATGGCGCATGTCTAGTTGCGCCATGGCTTATGTCTGGTTGTGCCATGGCACATGTCTGGTTGGGCCATGGCACACATCTGGTTGCACCATGGCACATCTGTGCCATATTCAGCCATGTTGCACTGGCGTATTTTGGCATGCGCAACCTCTGAATATGGCACTCGTTGCACCATGGTGCATCGACTTTGCGCTGCACTGGACTTGTGCCGGCCATTGGCATATTTCTGAATATCTGCCCATATGAATATAGTCATGGTAAAACTGTGGTACCTCCTCTCTATCATTCCTTAGCTACCTTCCTCCTCACTTCATCAATGGTTATTGCCTTCTGCCTCGTGACTCCAACACTAGCACTTGTTTACTGTCTTTGAGCCTTGCACTTGGAACATCTAGGCACCATGTTTGTTTTGTCACATATTGTTTTGCCTGTATGATGGTTTCGTGATCATTGTCCACCACTGGCTGCAATAATTTTACATGCTGTAATGCTTGTATTAATTATCAACTGTTATTAATATTGTTTAAATAGATCAACTCAATTGTAATTGCTCTTACCTCATTTATTCTGTAGACTGTCTGTTATTTCTTATCCTCTTTGTACCCCTCCCCCAGGTGGCACCGGGAGATGAACAATTTTTGTTCAGTGTGCCTTCCTGGTGAAACATTTCAATAAATAAATAAATAAACATGGGACTCCTCTGGAAATGTGGGCTTGGGGCCACATGGGCAGCTGGAGTTGGGACCACCTTGATAGTTGATGCTGGGGTCCCACCTGGGAAGTACGTACTGGGGCACACCTCAAAAATGGGTATTGAGTGCCAACCTGGAAAATGGGTACTAGGGACCCACCTTGGAAAATGGGTATTGAGTTCCCACTTTGAAAGTGGGTACTGGAGCCCACCTGGAAAATGGATACTTAGGGCTCATCTGGAAAATTGGTACTGGAGGTCCATCTGGAAAATAGTTACTGGGGTCCCACTTGGACCATGGGTACTGACGCCCACCAGGAAAGTGGGTACAGAGGGACCACCTGGAACGTGGGTACTGGGGCCCACCTGGAAAGTGAGCACTGATGACCAACCTTGAAAATAGGTACTGGGGGCCCACCCAGAAAGTAGCTAGTGGGGGCCCACCTGGAAAGTGTGTACTGAGGCCCACCTGAAGAATGGGTACTGGGCCCACCTGGAAAGTGGGCACTGGAGGTCCTCCAGTAAAGTGGGCATTGGGGGCCCACCTGGAAAGTGGGCACTGGGGGTCCACCTGGAAAGTGGGCACTGGGGGTCCACCTGGAAAGTGCATACTTGGGGCCCCAGAGGAAAAAGGGTAGTAAAGGCCCACCTGGAAAGTGGGTACTGGGAACCATCTGGAAAGTGGGTACTGATCCCATCTAGAAAGTGGTCACTGGGGGCCCAGGGTTGACACACTCATATCAGCATACCACTTTAATTTGGTATACTGGCTTCATGTTTGCATGAGATATGAACATGCATAGCATAACAAATCCTATTTACTTAGAAAACTGATGTGTGAAGGGATGTGGTACCCTGGGTCCTGAGTATCCACTACGCACAAAGACCTGAACCAGGTGAGAAATGACTGGCAGAGTCTGCTTATAGTCTCTTACTGGTATGAATTTCCAAGGTCTAATAAATACTTGATTAGTTCTAAGAGGGTTAAAATAATGATCCTTGGTGGTCCTGTGCTTAAGTCTTAAACTTTTCATTTTTGCATTAATCTCAAGCCTGTCAAGAGTACTATTTTTAATATGCTATTGTATTTTTCTTGCCTTTAAGCTGCTTACTTCCAGAGGTGGGTGGGAGGGTGGGTGGGGTCATCTGGGCATACAGCTGAGAGTTAGATAGTTATTGCAATGATTCATTTAGGCACCATCGATGTTGACAGTATGCTGCTGTGAATATGCCTAAGCCATGTGTCATCGTGCCAAATCAGACAGATATGTAAATGGATTGTAATAATCCTCATCTGCGCTACTAGGAATTTAGCTAAATAATTCAAATACACATATTATAGGATATAGAAAAAGGACCAAAATGTGTTATGTCAGTTTCTTGAAATTAAATGCTTAGAGGCATGTTTTGCTAAAGTTACCCACAATTTAAAACCATATTAGTTGCTGGCTGGTGTCTGAGATTGTGCTATTTGCTATGGTTCTGAGGGTTACAGGTTTGAGAGAGGACATGCAAATCTTAAGAACTGGCACACAAGAGGTGCTGGTGTCTTATAAGAGGGTCAACTGCATGGTGCAGGCTGACTTCCCTCCTATCATCTCACCAGAGATGGGCACAACCACTCATCCTGCCCTTCCAGCTGAAGGTAGGGTACATGAAAGCAACCTGCTGGGGTTTAGCGGGGATGAATCGGGAGGGAGAAAAATACTGACCCATACTCTGAAATAAACAAATGTACTCACCAAAGTCTGCACTATAGAAATAGAGAATCAGACTAGCGCCCCATCCATTATATCCCTGACCTTCATGACAGCCGCATCCCAAAGTTAATTCATGTGTCTTGTAAACGTGTTTGTATTCAATGGCTAGGACCTTGGAGACACAGTAGGTCCTAGGGCTCAGTAGGAAACGTGGGCAGACTGGATGGACCACTGGTCTTTTTCTCCCGTCACTGTCTGTGTTTCTAATTGTGCATCAAGAGGTATATTACAACTGTCTGTTATGGGTCCTGGCTCAGAGAGGAAGAAAAACCTCTGGCACTTGAGGGACCAGCACACATACTATACTACACCTGTTCTTCCAAGGCAAGTTACTTCATTTTAACCAATTTGACCTTAACGGCCCATCCATCTTCTTATCCCATATTCCTCAGCTCTCATATCCCACTTTGTTATAAAGTAAAAGGAATTTGCCTATATTTACTTTAAACACATCTACACAACTTGCCTCTTGTGAGTGCTCAAAGAATCTGTTCTATCATTGATCAAGGTAGGGTTGTATCATGCTAGAATTTACACAAAAGCAGGAGAGAAACAAACAGAGAATCTTTTTTGCTAGGTAAAGAAAATACCTTTATTAGGCTAATGGAAAGATACAGATGCAAGCTTTCCAGGCCTATAAACCTTTTCTTAAGGTATGCTACAGTGTAGGCTGAAGTGCCCTTTATAGCAGCTTGGGTTTGATTAGCAGGGTAAGAAAAAAAGACGAAAACAGCAAAGATTTGAGTTAACTTCAAAGTGCTAATTAACATCAAAGCAGTAGGAATATTGTCACTATATACCTTCTAGTGGTTGTCACAGGAAGTTTTTTTAAGAAATGTGGGCAAAAATCTACAAAGATGTTAAAAAATAGGGCTAAACAAGCTTAGTAATGCTGATTTATATTAAACGGGCTAAGCAGAAGGTGTTAAGAAATTGTTTATATATGGCCTTTATTTATGTAGGAGCCTGGTTGTTGTTATGTTTAATAGCAAGGGAAATGTTCCAGGCAGTAGCACTGAAAATATGAAACCACAACAGTGCGGTCCTGACCACTTGACACCTGTCTGTCTACATGGCCCCTCTCTGCACTGCTGTAATCTGTGCTGGTGAGGGGCCATGCATCACGGGGGAGAAAGACATCTGATGGCTGAGAACGGGTTGCTGTGGCAAAGGCAGTCCACACTGCCACTTAAGCCGCTGTAAGCCACTCGCTCCTCTTGGCATTCCCAGCTTGCCAGAGAATCAGGGAATGTCTTAGCGAGTGGCTTACCCTGATCGGGTATGTGTCCACACAGACACATTTGCACTGGAGCAACCCAAGTGCACGGGTTACTCCAATGCAAATGTGACCATGTAAACACGGCTACATTAAGTAGTAGGACATGAAACCTCTGTCTTTACTAAGGCCAGACTCCAGGAAGTTAAATGTTTGCATAAATTTTAACTCTGAGGCCCTTCTACTGTGTTTTCTCACTATTCTGAATAAGGGGTTTCTTTACAGCGTATATCCCCTCCACATACTGTACTCTGAAATTATATCCATTGGTCTTACTGTCATTTTTATGTTTGCTTGCACGCATGTGCAAGAAACATGGTGCCATCATCCGAGTTTTCGGAGGTGTGGCAGCCCTCTTCCAATTCAGGCAGTGTGTTTGCAGGAGCGGCTGCAGTTCTCCAATGCCTGCTCGAGCTGTCTATGACAGCTCCAAAATGCAGTGGAGTACAGTTGAAAGGGGAGCTACGCTTCAATGAGCAGCGATAAGATATCGCTTCGCCTGCTGCGTGCTCCTCCTACACACACACACACACACACATATGTACACACATGCACGCATACTGCGGCTGCCCCCATGCATCACAATTATATTGCCGGGGTGCCCAAACCCCTGCTGGCTGTGCTGCGCCCCCAAAAGTTTTCACATGCCACGCTGGGTGCCCAGCCCAGCGTGGCAACTCATCGATAGCCGATGGGGTGCCCAATCCCCGCCAGCTCCACTGTCCCCCCAAGTAGTAGGGTGCCACGCTGGGTGCCCACCCCAGCGTGGCAACAGATGCTATGGCCACCAGGTGCCCAATCCCCCATCGGCTCCACGCCCCCAACCAGCTGTTCTTGTAGCACGCTGGGAGCCCACCCAGCGTGGCAAATGTCCGCTGGTCCTCATTTAAAACACCTGCAAATAAAACTGTCCTCGGCGCTCTCCTGCCCCTCCCACAACCTGCACTCCACCCACTGTGCACTCTGCCTCCCCACACCCCTCACCCCATACTTACCTCCGGACCTCGACGCAACGATCTTCGTGGACCGAACACATCTGCACTCTTCAAAGCCAACATGGAACTGAGGAAATGCCGTAAGCTGTATAATGGGATAGATAGGGTTTTCCAACTTTGCTGCATATCTCAGGCATTTTTGGAATTTTGCACCAAATTTTCAACATGGGTTTTGGGACCCTTCTCATGAATGCTTCACTGTCATGGCGTTATTTGGGCCCGAAGGGTGATTTCACAGTCACTACGTGAAATCACCTTTCGGGACCGATTACCGAAACAACATTGCAAGTGTTCGTAAGGTGGGCTCTCAAGAAGCCTATTTTGAAAATTTGGTGGAAAAATTCCCAAAAATGACTGTTTTACGAGCATTTGCGAATTTTCAATATTTTCACTCCAGATTTTCAACATTGCCATTTTACCACACCTTCTTATGAATAGTACAGCTGTCATTTTTTACATCTCACCCAAAACGTGTTTCCGCCCATGTAGCGCACAATGGCGCAGTCGGTGTGCGAAATCAATGTATGGGACACATTAAGAAAATCACAGTGACACTGTTCATGAGCAGAGGTCTTAAAATGGCTATATTGAAAATTTGGTGAAAACATCCCTAAAAATGACTGTTTTACGACCGTGCGTTGCGCAGTTCCTATGCATGCTCATAAGTTTGCGACTTTTCAATATTTTCAATCCAGATTTTCAAAATTGCTATTTTATTACACTTCCTTATGAGCAGTACAGCTGTCATTTGTCACATCTCGCCCAAAACATGTTTCCGCCCATGTAGCGCACAATAGAAACATAGAAACATAGACTTTGACGGCAGATAAGGACCGCTAGGCCCATCTAGTCTGCCCATTTCCCTACCTACAGGATAGGCCACAGATCCTAGTTAACCAACAGCCTATTTCTTCCTACCCACCACAAGAATTGCCTTATGTCTGTCCCATGCATTCTTGAATTCTCCCACAGTTTTAGACCCCACAACCTCCTCAGGAAGGCTGTTCCATGCATCCACTACCCTCTCTGTGAAATAATACTTCCTCACATTGCCCCTGAACCGCCCTCCTTCTATCTTTAAATTGTGTCCCCTTGTTCTTGCAAGTCTCTTTTTCTGAAAGATGCTACCCTCTTGGACTTTGTTGATTCCACTGAGGTACTTAAAAGTTTCTATCATGTCCCCCTCTCCCTTCTTTCCTCAAGGGTATACATATTAAGCTCCTTTAGTCTCTCCTCATATGGCTTCTCTTGTAGACCCTGCACCATTTTAGTTGCCCTCGTCTGGACTGCCTCTATCCTGTCTATGTCCTTGCAGAGATGGGGTCTCCAGAACTGGACACAGTACTCCAGATGGGGTCTCACCAACTGTCTGTACAGAGGATAACAACTTCCTGTTTTCTGCTGATGATGCCTCTCCCTATACATCCCAGTATACCCCCAGCCTCCCTACTGCCTTCTCACATTGCTTGCCTAACCTTAAGGTCATCTAGATATGATTATCACTGGTCCCTTTCCTTTTTTGTTGTTGTTACTACCTCCCACCATTGTGTATTCTTCCCTGGGTTCTTGTTTCCCAGGTGCATTATTTGCACTTCTTTGCATTGAATCCTAGCTGCCATACCTCTGACCATTCCTCCAACCTTGCCAAGTCCCTTTTCATCCTTTCCACACCTCCTGTGTATCAACCCTGTTGCAGATCTTTGTGTCATCTGCAAAAGGCATACTTTCCTTCCAGTCCCTCTGCAATGTCACTGATGAAGACATTAAAAGGACTGGACCCAATACTGAACCCTCACGGTACCCCCACTAGTAACCCCTTTCTTTCAGAGTGGACTCCATTTACAATTACCTTCTGTGTCCTGTTGTCCAGCTAATGTTTTACCCAGGCTACCACCCTGGGTCCCACTCCCAGGCTGGTTAGTTTGACTATTAATCTTTGTGTGGGACTGTGTCAAATGCCTTGCTAAAGTCTAGGTAGGCCATGTCCACAGCCCTCCCTGGTCTACTACTTTGGTCACCCAGTCAAAGAAATCTATTAGATTCTGTCTGTGACCTTCCGCTGTGAGACCCATGCTGCCTTGGGTCCTGTGCTCCACTGGCCTCTAGGTACTCAACTATTCTTTCCTTCAGAAGTGATTCCATCACTTTCCCTACCACAGAGGTCAGACTGACAGGTCTGTAGTTTCCTGCCTCTGTCTGGTCCCACTTTGTGAAGGGAAATCACATCCGCCTTCCTCCAGTCCTCGGTACCACACCATCCTCCCATGATTTATTAAAAGAGTAGCCAATGGTTTCACTAGTTCCTCCCTTAATTCTTTTAGAATTCTGGGTGAATTCCATCAGGACCCATTGCTTTGTCCACCTTCAGTTTTAGGAGTTCTTGCAGAACCCTTTCTTCTGTGAAAGGACTGGGATCGAACCCCCTATCAAGAGTGCTTCTGTTAATTGGATTAGGCACTTCCCTCTCCTCTTTGTGAATACTGAGCAGAAATATTCGTTCAGTATTCCTGCTTTTCACTGTCCCCTCTGCCCACCACCGTTCATTCTATTCAGCCTCACTATCCTCCCTTTGTCTTTCCTCATGATGTACCTATAAAAGGTTTTATCCCCTTCTTAACTGAGTTGGCTATCTTTTCCTCAGTTTGGGCCTTTGCTATTCTGACTTCCCTCCCTGCTTCCTTCTGCCTTAACTGGTACAGTCTCTGTCCTGCTCCTTCTGTGTTTCCTTATACTTCCGGAATGCGTTCTTTTTCTTCCTGACTTTCACAGCCACCTCTTTTGAGAACCATAGTGGCTTTTTCTTTCATTTTGATTTGTTTATTTGCTTCACACAAAGGCTTGTTGCCTCTGTGATGGCAGTTTTGATAATTCCCCATTGTTGCTCCACATCTCCTTCTAGCCTGTTTGGTAGTGTTTTTCTGAGGCACTCTCCCATCTTGCCAAAGTCAGCCCTCCTAAAGTCCAGTACCCTCACTTTTGTATGGCTTGACTCTGTAGCTGAGTTTAACGTGAACCACACTGTTTGATGATCACTTGTCCCCAGATGGCAACCCACTTCTAGATCTGAGATCCTCTCACTGCCCCGTTTGAGAGTCAGAGGTCTAAGATTGCTCCCTCATGAGTGGGTTCCAAACTAGCTGTCTAATGCCTGCCACCTGTAGGGCATCAAGAATGGCCCTGCTCTTGATTGTGGCTGCAGCAAATGTGCTCCAGTTAACATCTGGCATATTCAGGTCTCCCATCAACAGTATCTCCCCTTTCTCTGCCATTCTAAGAATGCCTTCTATCATATCCTTGTCCATTCCTTTCCCCTGACATGGGGGTCTGTACACAACCCCTGTGCAGATTGTAGTGCCCTTTCCAGTCTCCAAGGTGACCCACAGTGCCTCCTCTCCTCCCTGTTTACTCTTTTGTTCAGTTGCTTTAATCCCTTCCTTTACATAGAGAGCTACTCCTCCCCCTCTTCTCCCCTGCCTGTCTCTCCTGTAGGTTATGTACCCTGGTATGTTAACATCCCAGTCATGGTTCTCTGTGTACCATGTTTCTGTGACTGCTACGATATCCAGGCATCCCTCTTCCATTAAGGCCATCAGCTCAGGGAGCTTGTTGTCCAGACTACGGGCATTGGTACTCATTATCCTCCATTTCCTGATGGCCTTACTCCCTTTTGCCCCATCCCTGTCCTTCTTGCCTTTGTCACTTTCTCCATTTACCCCAGCCCTTCTCCCTATCGACACCTCTATGTTGGTGTTTTCCACACTTACTACCGTGATTATTTGGGGGGGGCTAGGATTTTCCTGCTCCTTTCCAGTGCCTCCCCCCTTGGCTAGTTTAAAAGCTTGCCAATGAAGCATTGAAACCTTTCACCTAGGATCCTGGTTCCCCTCCTGGAAAGATGCAGCCCATCATGCCAGTATAGGCTTGCATCACTCCAGGTGGACCCCCAGTCCCCAATGAAGCCAAATCCCTGAGCTCTACACCAGTTTTTCAACCACTGATTGAATCCCATGGTGCAGAACACCCTAGCCTTTCCTATGCCATAGATGGGTAGCACCTCCGAGAAGGTTACCGTGCGTGCTACTTGACTAAAGCCCCTCCCCAATTCCACAAACTCTTCCTGCACTTCTCTAATCCCTTTCTTAGCCAGGTCATTTGTCCCTAGGTGGACAATGACATCCAGCTCCCTCCCCTGTGCAGCTGCTCCAGCAATCCTGAGGATTCGCTCCCTGTCCCTCCAAGCCATGGTGCCAGGCAGGCACCTTACCTCCCTCTCCCCTTCCTCCCCCAGTTCTACCTTCCTAACAAAGGAGTCCCCCACCAGGAGTTGTTTCCTTCCCCTGCAGGGTCCCCTGCCACCCTCCTGTGGGTCTCCTTTGTGGAGGTTCCCAGCATCCTCCTTGGTCTCCACTGTGGGTGCCTCCATAGAGGAACCACACTTTGCCAGAATGGCATAGGAATTGTGGAGAGGTACAACTGGAGGGATGCGCCTCTGTTCCACCACCCTCACCCTCCCTGAGCCCACTGTGGTCCAACCACTCCTCTTTCTTGGCAACCTCTGAGGCAGCGGCAGTGGCACTGGTGGTCCCTGGATGGAAGAGGAGGTCCCACAAATCCTGGCCAACTCAGCCTGGAGATGAGCAACCTCCTCCCTCAGCCCAGAGAGGTGCCTGCAGATGGGACAACACCGCATCCTCCAGAACATCTCCCGGAAGACTGCTGCTCCACAGCCACTGCACTGCACCACTCCAATCATGTCTTATTTCTGGCCCCTTAACTGTTTGCAATCCTTACTCTTTCCTCTGTTTTTTTTCTCTCTCCTTACTTTCTGCCTGTGTGCCTTTAAGCTCCTGATTGTCCTGTTCTGAGACAAGAATATCCTATATTTCTCAGTAGACCACTTACTTGCTCAGAGGCAGACCTCCAGCAGCTAGAGGGGGCCGGAGAGCTACTCTTGCCCTTCTAGGATGGTGGGTCCTTGGTGGTTCTGTGATCACTCACTTCCTGCCCCTAAACAGGAATGGCGCAGTCGGTGTGCGAAATCAATGCATGGGACACATTAAGAAAATCACAGTGACACTGTTCATGAGCAGAGGTCTTAAAATGGCTATGTTGAAAATTTGGTGAAAAATTCTAAAATAGCGGTTTTACGAGCATTGCGTTATTGCGGTTCTACACGCTGCGTGAACTGGTAATTTTCAATATTTTCACTCCAGATTTTCAACATTGCCATTTTATTACACTTCCTTATAAACAGTACAGCTGCCATTTCACATGTTGCCCAAATGTGTTTTCGCACATGTAAGCGCCACAATGGTGCAGTCGGGTGTGTGAAAGCAATGTTTGGACAGATTAAGAAAATCACAGTTACACTGTTCATGAGCAGAGGTCTTAAAATGGCTATGTTGAAAATGTGGTGACAAAAGTCCATAAAATGACTATTCACGATGAGCATTACGCAGTTTCCACGCACCCTAGTAAGTTCATGACTTTCTAATATTTTCAGTCCAGATTTTCACCAGTGGCATTTTACACACTTCCTTATGAACAGTACAGCTGTCATTTTCATAACATGGCCGAAATGTGTTTTCACACTTTGGTAGCAGATCTGCGTGGTCGCTGTGGGAAATCATTGTTTGGGACAGATAAAGAAAAGCACAGTGACACTGTTCATGATCGGAGGTCCCAAAATGCCTGTGTTGACAATCTGCTGTAAAAATACCCAAACTAATTATATTACGGGTGTCGTTGCACAGTTTCTATACTGCATTGACTACCAGTTTTTAAATGTTTTTACTGCGGTTGCAGCATTGCTCATTTTACACCCCCCATGAACAGTACAGCTGTCATTTTTTACATCCTGTTCGAATGTTTTTGCACCTGTGGTGCTAAATGCCGTAGTCGCTGTGCATAAGCAACTTCCGGCTAACAAACTGATATTGCCACTGTTCATGAGGTGGGGTCACAAAAAAAAAATGTTGAAAATTTGGAGGGAAAATACCAACGAATGCCTGAGGTATTAGGGTTTCCAGCCATAACGCCCAACCCTGTAGAGAATGACAGGCATCAGGGGTGTGACTTGGGATTCTTGTCTGTGATGCTCATACCATTCCACACCCTGCAGCCAGTGAGAGGCATCGAGGTATGCCTTGGACTCTTCAGCCCCAAAGTTCACCCAATTCTCCTATACCGCACCCATCTCACCATATTTCCTGATGGAATGGGGTGCGCATAAGGGCCAAAGACCCCAAGGCACACCGTGACACTTGTCAGTGTCTGCAGGGTGGGGTGTGGTGAAATGGCATGGCCGTTATGCCTGACGACCCAAAGGCACACCCCAATGCCTGTCACTCTCTGCAGGGTGGTGGTGGGGTTGGCTTCAGTTCAATACTTCACTGCCATTCCTATTACGCAGCTCTGTAACTTCTACACTACCACTGCCAATGCCAGCAAGCAAACATTCGGCATTGACAAATGCTTGTATTAATTGAAACATATATCCCTGATTAATGTTATCTGTATCTGTTAGGATCTTAGATGCCGCATTTATGCCCCCTTTACTCTCCACTTCTTTCTCTTCTTCAGTGTGCACATCCCCAGATACTTTAGGCTTTCCTTATAAACTATAACTCAGATTCTCCAACCCTCTAATCAACTTGGTTGTTCTTTGTTGCACCCTTTGTTTGCTCCATGTCTTTTTTGCATTTTAATGACCCATTTGGCACACTATATATGAATATAAATTAGTTACTAGGAACCTTGGGCTCTATGCATAACCTTGGTCCGGGTACATGTAAGAGGTGTGTACCTAGCCCACACTGCTCTGCACTCACAGACAGGCATGCACTAGATGGCATCCACAATGGTGGGCCACCTGTCCATAGCCCCAGCCCCCCAGCATGCAGGATCGTGGGGGCAGATGTGTGCAGCACAAATGACACAGGTGGGCATCCACTTGGATGCCCATCCTACATTCCATAGTGGATCTCCTGCTTCTCCTGAGCAGGGAATTCTGGGAAGGTATGGGTTCTGGGATTTTGGAAGTACAGACAAGTGTCCATGGGGTTGTCCACAGCCCTACCATTCAACTAGGAAGCCTGGGGCATCACAGTGGGGCTTTTACCTGTCCTGCCAGAGCCAGTGGGTGTCATTGGTGGGAGTGCACACTGGTTACAGCAGGATCCCCACGGCCATATCCTCCACCCCGCTGTATCCAGCACTACTCACCTTTGTGCATGGCATGGAGTGCGGACACCCCCGCGACACTCCATCTGGATGATCATTGCGTGACTGGCATGGGGGGGTACCATACACAAGGTGCTTGTTTCCCTGCTTTGAATGCCACTTGGGGTCCACTGCACCCCTGCTGTGTAACATTCAGACTTAGGGTTGCCTACTTTTCTCACATACGTGGCGTGTAGGCAACCTGCACATTAGTGCATAGAGCCCTATATTTTATAACTCTAATGGTAAGATGTATGATATCCTTTATATGGTGTAATTTGTGGTATTTGGCTGGCTGATTAGTGCAGTGGTAGGGCTATATCCTGTGAAGCTGGTCACCCAGATTCGGGAACAAGCTTGGGTCTTTGGGGGCCAGCCAGGGAGGAAGGATTGAGCATCCCAGGGATAGTGCTCCTCTCTCAGGGTGGGGGTCACCTCATCTAGCTGTTTGTCTGCCACCCAGTGGAGATCAGGTGGTAGCACCATTGAGTGCACAGTGTAGGAAGGGACTGCCCCCAGATGGCAAGTACGCATGTGCAGCACAGTGTGTCTGCCTGTGCGTTATCGCACAGTGGTGTCGCGGGGAGAAAACCATAGGAAAAATGCCCTAGTCCAATTTGACTCCCCCTGCTGCCCCACACATGACCAGTATGGCAGGCCACCCACCACCGAGTGTGGTCCTGGGTACATGATGGATAACTGGTAAGTCCATGAGAAGGTCAGTGACGGGCTGGGGAGGGTGACACAGGGCCGAGGTGGGAGATGTAGAAACAAAGGATGGGGAAAAATATATACATGAACTGCAGTATTAAGGGTGAAGCTGTTTTTCTTAATCATTTTCAGACTTTTCTTCCATGTTTTTATGTAGCTTTCACAACAATTTTTTAGTTTGTACATAGAGAATATTGACTGTGCAGGTGTGTGTTATGAGGATGTTTCTCACATCCCAGGTGTGTGATAATCCATAAACCCTGAGAGTGAAACTCGATGGGTTTATGAAATTATCACACACCAAAGGTATGTGAAGAATCCTCATAACGTAGCTGTAGAGACATTATTTTTTATAATAACTAGTGCAAGGTTTCAGCAGAGAGAAACACTGTAAGCTGTATTTGTGCGAGTGTGTCTCTGAGCAGCTGCCGTACTTGCACAAATACAGTGAAATGAGAGCATGAGGAAGAAAATGCCATAATAACCCACTATTGAGTTATTATGGAATTCAGGGGGGTTATTACGCCATTTTAATATATGGATTTTAAATTTAATAGGCTCAAAAAGCATACAAAAAAATTTCGATAATACATCAAAGCTTCTGCAGTAATAGTACTGTCAATCACTTTTAATACTATCGTTTCGAGGTGATAATTCTATAGTTGCACTGCTGAACAATAGTATTATCACAACCAGCAAACAGCACAAGCACCCACAAAGATGCCTTCTGCCCCCCACGTCATCCTAAGCATGCCTCCTGATTGGCTGTTTTTCCTGTGTGGGTGGGCAGAACATTTTAAAAAATATGGCGGCTCGCTTTCTCGCTTAGCGAGACCGTACTGCCTGCTGGTAACATTTCTTTCTCTCCCGTCCTCTGAAACAAAAGAAACAGGAGTGAAGCCCAAAAAAAGGTAAGACTACCTACCACTTGTTGTTGTAGAGCGAGGCCAGGAGTAGAGGTGGGCGAGATACAACGCGGCAGGCTGGGGCGAGAGCAACAGCAGCAAGACAACGCGGCAGTTGGCCAGGACACAGTGTCCTTCACTGAAACAGCCGACTTCCACTGGCAAAATAAGAAGAAAAAAGAAATTTAAAATCCATTTATTAAAAAAAATAATGAATAGGTGCCGGCACATTACCGTCGACTGCTACCATCTCAAGGTTCTGGTCACGGGAACCTCTCGAGCTTCTCTCTCGAGGTTCCTACATGTCCAGAACCTCTCGATGGTATTACTCACTGGTATTGCACCGGCACCTATTCATTCTTCTCTTTTTATAAGGACTGGATATCTGGTCATTATAGGGGGTCACCTGTTATTATAATATATTAATTTAGTTGAACTCAATAAACATTTAATAGGATCAAACAGTGTGAAATATGTTTTTGCCAAGGTGCCTCCAGTCCAGTAGTTTCTTTCTTTATTGTGCCATTTACTCATTAATAGTACGTGCTTAAGATCTTCTACATCATTGGAACCACGCGGGCATTCAGGAGAACCATTACTATCTTCTGAAAATCGATGATCGAGCATACAACTTGAAAATGTTTGAAAACAAACTAATTTTTTTATTTCTTTATTCCCTTCCCCAAACAAGACACATCCTCCAAACACCTGATCCCTGACACCCCTGCATGCTCCAGGACTTACCTGTCCAGCTGCCCCCCCCGGGCTTACCCCCTGGCAGGGTCGGTGGGGTATCCCAACCTCTGCCATGGAAGAGGATCCAGTTCAGCTGGCTTGGATAGTTGGATGCTGGTCTGCTGGTGTCCAGTGTCATCCTGCTGGTCCGTATTTTTCTCCTTTTTCTCCCCTGTGGGTGCAGCATGCAATGTTGTCATGCCGCACCTTCCTGAGCTCTTGTGGTTCCAAGCAGCCTTTCCCCCAGTCTTCGCTAGGGGTCAGGCATACACTGGGCTCTTTAACCCAGCTACATAGAGGAGGAGAACAGTCCTTCAGAGGCTTGATCCTCCTTCCTCTGCCAAACCCTCTGACATTCCAAGTTCCCTTCTGAACCTGGGACATCGACACTGCAAGCAGCAGCACTGCCTTTGTGCCAGCAGGTCAGCCCCTTTTGAGACCAAATCTCAGTTATAAGTACCCTTTTACTCAGTTCTTTGAGGATAGCTAAATACTTTTCAGAACTATGTTTTCTTTGGATTATCGAGAACCAAGAACCATTATATGATCCTCTAAACTTAGACAGGTCTTCCTGTTAAGACATATCCATTATTCTGTTTTTAACATTCTATAGTGTATGGTTGAATGTTGTTGGGGGTGGAAATCCATTCCTCGAGCAATGTTGTTGTGCTGCAGCAGCTATGTCATCGAAGCTGTTGTGCTGCACTAGCTACGTAGCTATTGCAGCACAAAAACATGGAAAGCCTGCATGCATGCGCGTTCTGCGATCCTCTGATCCACTGGAAATGGCCACGGCAGTGAGACTGGCCACAGAAGAGAGGCACCTGTTCAAAAATGTAAAAAGTAAGGACATATTTATAACTTTGTGATTGCCCATACACTATAAAAGACAGTGTATGACCAATCATACATAACAAAGTCTGTTTTTCAATCTTGAGGTTTCCATGGTAATGAGACCTCTCAAGCTGTGCTCTTGAGATCTCCTGTTACCACAGAAACCTCTCGATTGAAAAATAGACTTATGTATGATTGCTCCTACACTATCCTCTATGTCTGCTCTGATGTAAACTTAACAAATCTGTACAGTGCCGAATGTGTTGCAGACAAGTCGTTCTCAAGACTTTTTCAAGTCAGTCCAGAGTTGGGATTTAATGTTTCAAGTGAAACAGCTTCATGGAGACAGTGTAAGGAAATGTCATCATGTTGCATGACATTGTTTAAGCCAGTAGTTTAGAATGCTAACCACACTTCTGTCTTTTATAGACATTCTTCCAAGTTCTGCCAAGATGTGCAGGAACAGATGGTGGAAGGTCAGGAATTTTTTGATAAAGCTATTAACGAGTAAATTAAGAGTATAACCATGGACATTTTCCCAGATTTCTGCTGCATACAGGGACTGTGCACAGAACTTTGTATCAATCACTGTGAGAACAGCTTTACTGAATTTCCTCCATAATCCATATTAAACATACAGGGTGGGATATTCAAAAGGGTTGCGCAATGCGCAATAGGGTTGCGCCTGCGCAAGTCAGAAAATGCACCATTCTGTGATATTCAGCAGGAGACAGTTGCGCTACTGAAAACATGGTGAGCAACAGCGCAATGCTAATGAAGGCATGCACAACCGAAGGGGGTGGAACCATGCATAAAGTGCGCAGTGCGATATTCAAAGACTTGTGCAATGCGCAACAGTGGATCAGGCGGAAGTTGCGCCATAGCGGAAATGAGCCAAAATATAAAGGAGCAAGGAAGAGGTGCAAGAACACTACAGGGAAGCCACATGAGGCAGGGAGAGAGACAAGGCCAGAGGGACAAAGCGGGCAGGCCAGGGAGATCAGAGGACAAAATAGGGGCAAGGGAAGGTGTGTGGGGCCACAGAGTACAGAGGCCAGTAGATGTACCCGGTACAGTGGAGGTAGCAGTCAGGACAGCGGGGGAACAGAGCAACAACAGCTGGGGGAACACAAGCCAGGGACATGGACAGTGCCACCTTCCACATGGAAGCCGTAATGAGGGGGGTGAGAAGGCATGCTGCAGGGGGACGTGGCCGTGGAAGGGCCCGTCGGTGGTACGCCCCCAACAGGCAGTACCGAGCCCGCACCAGCTTTGAGCTTTACTCAGATGTCAAGATTGTGGGCCAGTACCACCTGAACAGGGCAATACTGAGGCGGCTTTGTGAGCTGTGCAGTGATGTGATGCAGGCACCCTCATGACGGAGTCACGCTCTGTCAGTGGAGACAAAGGTAACAGCCTGCATGTGCTTGCTCGTCACGGGTACCTTCCAGAGACCAACAGGGACACCACAGGCGCATTACAGTCGGCCCATCATGCATCCTCACCCAATTCCTCAGCGACTGCTGCCGCATGCCAAGGAGGACATCCATTTCCCCAGCACCGGCAGAGCCACAGCAAACATACAGGAGTTCCACAGGGTAGCACGTATGCCTGGCATGCTAGGGGCGATAGACTGCACCCATGTGGCCATTCGCACACCACCTGGCCCCGATGGGGCCGCCTATATGAATTGGAAGGGTTATGCCAGTGTCAACTTCCAGGTGGTGTGTGATGCCAGTGGGCGCATCATCAATGTCTGTGCCACGCACCCTGGGGGAGCACATGATTCATTCATATGGTACCAGTCAGCACTGTGCCATTGATTCGAGAGTGGGGACATCCCCACAGGACATCTAGTGGGTGAGTATGCATGTAGAACTGACAAATCGGGGCCAAGGGTGGGTAAGCCACAGGTACCATGGGTGTGGCACACAGGGTTAGGGGCAATTTGAGCCTGAACAAGACACTAACCTCCACTATCTCCACACAGGTGACAGTGGATACCCCTCCATCCTGGCTGCTCACACCTACCGGCCCGACCCATCGCAGCAACGCTCAATGAGGCACATGCCACCACACGCAACATCATTGAGCGGGTGTTTGGGATGCTGAAGGTGCGCTTCCATTGCCTAGACACCTCCGGCGGTGCCCTACAGTATAGCCCCTCAAAGGCCTGTGGGATATTCCTGGCCTGTTGTATCCTGCACAACCTGGCCAAAGACTGTGGGATAGCCGAACAGGTCGAAGAGGGGGACAGCGATGGGGACGTTGGTGACTATGGGGATGGGCAGCCCCCCCTTGGACGATGGGACCTCCGACTGATCCGGCTGGCCCAGCTGCACTGGGACACCATCACAGAGGAGCACTTCACCCAACACAGGTAAGTCATGGGGCCATGTGCAACCAACAGTGGCTGGGGCACAACCCACATACACACAGGGAAACACACCAGGGGTGCATGACGGCAAGGGAAGTGGCAGGGCACAGAATCACACACATACAACCAGGGAGGGGTGAACAGTAACACGCCACATGGACGGACACACACACACACACACACACACACGATAGGCACAAAGTGCACAGAGGTCAGGTGCACAACAGGGCCGGAACACAGACACTAAAAACACACATGTCCACAGGCCACCATGTCCACTGACTGTCCATGTGCATGTGTCAGATGCTGGGCACCTTCGCACTTTGGTGTACAGCACAATGCAGGCATCATCATGCACACGCACCTGTGGAAAGCAGTCGGGAGGGCATGCAGGTGGTCCGTGTGTCTGCGTGTAGGGCTGGGCACCCACCAGTGCACTGCCCACCGAAACACACATTGCACACAAGGCAGCACCAGACAGGGCCCGCACTGGAAGACAGCTCAGTCTTGCGGCACAGTGCCACGGCCACCTCGGATGCATGGGTGGCCCCGCTGAGACCCAGCAGCACTGGCAGGCTGAGCACAGGCCTCATGGGGTGGCACCGATGGTCCACCAGGGGTTCCACTGTGCGAACACGACCTTGCCTGCACAGGGGTCTGCAGCACACCGAACATACCTGCACCAGGAGTGCTCGGGATGCCCACAGCTGAACCTGGCATCAACAGGGTGGGTGCTGCACGACTCCAGAAACGGGGAGTGGATAGCATACTGCGCAGTGTGAGTGGCACAGGGGCACCTGACTGTATGCTCAATGTGGCCACGACAGAGACCAATGCCTGTGTCTGCCTGTCAATGGCGGTGGTCACATCCATCCACAAATGGTCAATCCGTGACAGGATCCTCTCGTTGTCCCTGCTGTGTCGCTCCTCAACCCACTCCAGAGCCACACACAGTGCCTACATGGACATTGCAACCCGCATCTGCTGCTGTACTGATGCCTGCAGCAGGCGGGTGTGCTCATCAAACAGGTCGTCTGCCACATCAGCAACCTGTCCCTCAGGGTATGCAAGGGCCTGATGTTCAGCACTCCTTGAGGGTGGGCACTGCTCACCAGGATCAGGTATGGGCAAGTCCACAGGCGGTGCACATACGCCACCACTGAATCCTGTACCCCCAGTCCTGGTGGGTGACTGCTGCTGCTGCCCCTCTGCCTGCTGTGCCCAAGGGATCAATTGTTCCACTGCTGTGGCCGCAACAGTGCCAGTGACCTGTACAGCCACCGGTGCTGCCCCACCGGTGCTGGCAGGCACAGCCTGGGACTGTGCTGATGTGCTGGCACACACGTCGGAACCAGCTAGGTCCATGGGCGTGAGCTGTCCTGCTGTGTGTCCATTCTGTGACACACACATGTCAATGCCCATAGTGGTCATTGCATCATCAATGGTGCAGGTCTGTGCCACAGCCACAGCGTGCTGGCATGCTTGCATGCCAGACCGTTGAGACACAGGAAGGACACCCCCCACACCTGTCTCAACGACATCAGTTATGGCAGCCAGGCGTGCACACTGGTGCAATCCACGCCGGCTACCTGCGGAGGTGGAGGGTCCCTCCTCCAACTCCGGATGGCTGTCTGCAGTGGACAGGCCCTCCACCGCTGACCCCTGCAGATGCACAGGATCTGTAACAGAAAGTAAGGACACGTTAGTGCATGTGATCTACCTTCCCCCCCCGACCATGACATACCATGCAGTGATGAGCTACCACCTGTCTGGAAGCCACCTCCAAGAACGTCCTCAATGGCACTGCGCTGCATGCTTGCAGCGAGCCTGTCCTCTGCCGGAGTCAGCTGCACCACCTCTGGCTGGCCCCCGCCTGTTGCAGCATGTACCACCCTGATGGCTGCCACCTTCTCCTTCACCCTCCTCCTGTCGGTTCCCATCTTCTTTTTACACTCCTGAACAGAGCGCTGGTGGCTGCCGTGCAGGTTGACAGCACATGCCACCCCCTCCCATGCAGCAGCACGGGCCTGAGGGGTGCCCCACCGTCCACTGAGAAGTGGCTCTTCATCCAGGTAGGCCTCGAAGAGTGCCTCCGTCTCAGCCTTCATAAAATTAGGCCTCCTCTTCCGCCCACCATAATCCTCCTCACCCATTCCTCGCTCGGTCATTTCACAGCCTGTATGGGTGAGAGTGGTCACCAGTGACTGTGCAGTACACAGCAATTCCCTGAGACCATAGTCCAGAACATCACACAGCATGCAACTCGCCTATCAACTGCAGTAACCGAATATGGCCACTGCAGAACAGTGTCGCATTTTTATAGCACAATCCATGCAAATTAGGGTGTGGAGCAACTTTAATGAGATGCAAATCGCGCTGCTGCACCATTGAATGGCTGATCGGATGATTTGCATATGACGGCTGAATATCACGCTGTTGCGCTTTGCGCAATACGGTTGAACGTGCTGAGCCAATGGCGCAGTTCTGTGACTGCGTAGTACACCGCACTGCGCATGCCCAGGTAGCTTACACAGGCATCTGCCGCGCTGATGATGTGCTGTGCACGGGTAGGCAATTCAGGGCATGGCCACCATTGTGCCAGTGTTGCTACGGCGACGGTCACTACATGGCGCTGTGGCACAACTGTGCAATAGTTCGCTGTGGCAATGGCACACAGGCAACCAATCACGCTGGACACATAGACGTCCGATGGCACTGTGCATGGCCATGCGGCAGAGACCCATGACCCTGTGCCTGACCTTTGCCCCCTTGGCGCTGTACGTATGGCATGTCTGCAGCTCTGTCGTGCTGTTCGGTGACAGCGAGATAGGGAATGGTGGCGCTGTACCGACAGCGCGATAGGGAATAGCGGCATTGTATTGCGCAGCAATTCCATGTGGGGTTGCCGCACTGCGGAGCGCCATATTGCCTACTATAGATCTGGAGATGGCATACAGAAGAGCCCCCCAATGGAGTGCCCTCGAGCTGGCCAACCTGGTGGCCATTGTGGAGCCTCACTATGGCCCACTGTATGGGGAGGTTCCCCTGGACAGGGCCAGGACCCAGGTGTGGCAACAGGTGGCCACTGACCTGGAGGTGGCCACTGGCCGAAAGAGGACCTCAGAACAATGCAGGCACCGCTATGGGGACCTGAGGAGGAGGGAGCCGGAGCTACTGGCACGTCTGCGGTCGTGTGCCAGGAGGGGCGTGGTGCCTCATCCAGGTGGGTGATCCATCTACGCACCTGTATGGTCCATATGGATAACACTGTCTATTGTGTCCAGCACATGGGGAAGGGTTGGTCTAGGGTTGGCTGTGGCAGTGTTTACAGGGTATGTGATGTATGGGTCTGGCTGGGTGGGTGGGCACACTCATTGGGGCAGGGGGAATATGCTTTGGGATTGTACTGATGTGTTTCTCACCTTTTGTTTCCCACAGGCGTGGCAGACCGGAGGAGGGCCATGGCTGAGCAGCAGAGGGTGGTGGCTGCAGTACCCGAGCATGGCAGTGGAGAACCACAATGCCAACAACAGCCCGATGAGGGTGAGTGCCATGACAACATGATTGCTATTGCATGCTGTGTGACAGGGTGGGGAGCAGGGCATGGTCACCATCCATGGACACCACTGCCATGCATGTGACATGTGACAGTCAGCACTGTCCAGTGGCACTGCATGTCTGGGAGTGCATCAATGGTGGTCCATGCATGCACTGGGCACATGGCTGTGGCACTGCCTGCCCACTGTGTAGCCACGTTACTGTATGGCCTTGGTTGTACTGTGCTGGACATGGACAGTGTGTGTGTGTGCAGTGGTGCACATGGCTGTTACTGCCTGGTTGGGCATGTCTTGTGCACACGGTTACTGTGGGTGGGTGCACTCCATCACAGGAGTGGGGCACTTGGCTGTATGCCATACATGATGGGTGGGCTTCAGGGAGATGGACAGTCACACCCATTGACTCTGATCCCTTGTCCTAGGTGTCTGGATACTACTACGCATTGAGAGATTCATGCAGCAGCTATTACGGGTGGCCACAGACTCCCTAGAAATCCTGCAGGACCTCCAGTGGCATGCGGTGTGGAGGAGACAAGACCCCGGGACCAGCACCAGGCAGCAGGGGAGCAGGCTGGAGACCAGTAGCTGGGCATCACCCCCCCTTTGACTAACCCTCACACCCTGCCTTCCCTCTCCCAGTTGTTCACCCCTGCCCCTTACCCACCCCTACCTTGTACCCGTACCTCCACCCCAGTTTTGTATATATGTAAATAGTTGCTGTTGTTATTGTTGTACTTGTTGGTTTTCTAATACAGATATTTTGATATGAATACTGTGGTGGTCTCTGATTTGCAGCTGGCTATAGGTGCTCAGTTGCAGTGGTGTGCATGGCATCTGGGGAGGTATAGTCATGGGTATGTGTGTGTGTGTGTGTGTGTGCGTGGGGAGGTGTCTCTGGTGTGGGAGTGGCTTTCAGTCGGTATCTGTGGTGTGTGTTGTTCTCTGTGCATTGCATTGCTGTGTGCAGTGTTCCATGGTCCCTACTCTGTGTCCATTGTGCCCCTGTCAAGCTGTCCTTGGCCTGTGCAGCTGACACCCTTGCATGTCTGTGGCCTGCCAGGTCTGCTGCCTTGTCAGTGGGTGCTGTCCCTGTAGGTCATCCACTGTGACCGTCACAATGCTGGGTTGCCACCTGTCACTGATGGGGTGCATGTTTGCCTCAGGTGACACTGTGGCCTCCATAGTTGCTGTCCCACATCCATGCTGTGTCTTGTGTGTGTTGCAGGGGCTGTGCATCACTGTCTGTGACTTGTGATCCAGGCATATGCTGGTGGCGTACAGGACCACAGTGCATGCACAGGGTGGGTGTCACCCCTGTGCCATGGTGGACTGCAGGCTGTGTGTGCACAGTTTACATGTGCCCACACTGGGGGCTTGGTTGCCACACTACTGCGTCCCTGTGTTGGTGTCCCCGAGGGTATGGGTGTGTGTTTGTCCCTGCACTGTGTTGCATCCGGTGTGCTGCATGCTTCCATGTACCACTGTGGGTGTCTGTGCTGGCTGCTGTGGCTCGTGGTGGGTCGCGCTGTGACACCTGTCTACTGTGCAGGGTGCTGTATCAATGGCAGTGGTGTCAGGGGCACGCCTTTTCCCGTGTGGGGTACCACTTGTGGTGACACATGTTCAGTCTCTCAGCTGTGCCTCAGGGGGGTTGTGCATGTTGGCACTGTGTCTGCCATTGTTGCATTGCCATGTGCTGCCACCCACTGCTGGGTGCTCATGGTGGCTCTGGCTTGTATGGTTCTGCGGTACATGAGGTTGCAGTGTGACGGGGGTATGCATGGGGATTCCTGCAGTGATGGTCACTGCTCATGGGGGGTGTCTTGGGGTCACAGTGCAGGGTGTGCTGTGCACAGGGGGGGCTGCTGTACAATGGGGTGGTCCGCCCCCCTTGTGTAGCAGTCTCAGCTTGCCAGTGGGTGTGCTGGGGCAACATGGCCCAGCTGTGCTTTGTTTGCTTGTCCCCATGGGCTGGTGGATATTCCGTCCCTCCCCCACTTGTGCTGTGCTTGGGGTGTGGGGGTGCATTGTCAGTTCTGCAGTGTGTTCCTGTGCCCATCTGTGGCATGGGTGGTGGGCCCCTGCCTACCTCCCTGGTTGTGCAGTTCCATTGTTCTGCTGCTGGGGGCTCCCTGCTTGTGCTACGGTGCCTCTGGGTTGCTCAGCTGGGTTGCCTTTGTTGCGCTATAGCGCATTGTATCTGCTCAGCTTCCCCTTCCTGGTTGCACTGTGGCGCAGGTTGTGCGATATTCAGACGTTGGCTGGTTGCGCAATTTGGCTTGCTCCATTTTTGAATATGTGTCTATTGCGCATGTGCACAATGGACTTGTGCTTGCTCCTGCTATTGCGCACATTTTGGGTGCAGTTTGAATATCCAGCCCACAGTACTTATTCCTCCTATCAGCTGTGTGTGTTAAAGACATTTTCGTCACGTGTTTATGCTATTTCATATCACTGGTTATTGTGATACCATGTTACAGTACTGCATGACATTCTTTAATTTTGTGTTATAAAATGGGCACAAAAGTTTCTGCACTCTGATTGGCTGATAGCCACTTTCAGCCGTGTCCTTATCAGGCCATAACTGTACAACTGGCACTACTTGTGCCAACCAGAACTGCATAACTAGAAATACTGCTGTGCCACTCTGCGAGCCAGTGTGATTTTAAAATGTGTAAGTGGCAGGGATTTTCTTCCTTTGCTCTGTCAAGTTCAGTCAACCTGAAGACTCCTGTACCCTTCAGCACACTCACTACATATTGTAAGGTTGTATAGAAAACAGAAAAGTAAAAATATTACCTGAGCTACTCAGTTCCATCATAGAAAACAACCACCATCCAGAGAGCATGGAACATGTGCTGCCAGAAAACGGCTTCCAAATAACATCCCAGACCGCTCCTCCGCTGGCTGTATGAAAATTCTTTTTAAAATAAGTACTCATATCATCAAAAGTCTTTGTAAAATAAGTACTCATACCATGTTTTGGTAAGTGGGACAGTGAGTGGGCAGTTGTTAAGAACGGCAATCGGTGCGAAAACAGTGCTAAGTAGTATGGAGGCTGGCGAGTGCTGCTCACTCGCAATGAAACTGCCCACTCGCTGTCAAAATGACTATGACAGTAAAATGTTTGCTATGTTCCTCACTACCAAAACCACACTGTATTAAAATGTACGTGGAAAGGGTTGTAATGGTAATACCAAAACACAGAGTGTGTTTGTGTGGCACTTAGGGAGGTATAACCTGAGAGAGCAGTGTGTATTCATGGGGGGGGGTGCCCTCTAGTAGCGATCAAACAGTTCCAAAATAGTTTGACAAGGAACTATTTTACTGTTACAATTACTAAAACATATATACCTTTTGTTTTTTTAATTTTGGACTTTTTTTGTTCTTTTTTTTAATATTTACTTGGGGGCCCATTTTATAAGCGCAGTAAGACACTCCGAGGTGTGGGTTATGGACTGATAAGAGCACTTCCCAGGTGCTAAAGGCACTGGACACAAGCACCTCATGCCTCATAACACACCTGGGGTGTGCTCTTATCAGGTCATAGCCCACACTTCGTTGTCTTATTGCTTGCTTACTGACATACCAAAATTATTTTTTTCTGTCAAGCTGTTTCTCATTCTGTTCTCATCTGGCAGTCCCCCAGCCCTATCACCAACCTTCTTACAGACATTCTAGTTAGCCATCATTTACGCAGGACTGCAACATGAGAGTCTGTGGGGGTACTGGCTTGGATGGCCAGCATTTCCCTGCCTTACTAATGATTTTCTCCCCTGGTATACCGGTGTGCAGTGATGTGGTCGGGTATGCTCAACATGTCTGGCAGCATCCCTTCCCCTCTGGTGTTCCTGACTCATCTCCACCAGTCAGTAGTCACACAGTGGGAATAATGTTCCCAACCCCCTATCCACCCTGAGGAAAGAGAGCAATCCCTGGGATGCTCGATCCTTCCTCCTCTGGCCAGACCTTGATGGCCCATGCTTTTTCCTGAATGTGGGTTGCCAGCGTAGCATTACTACTGTGCTACAGGGTCGGTTACCAAGATAATGCAAATGATTTATGCATGCTCTCTTTGGGTTTGGAAGTGTGAATTATAAGGTTGTGCTGAATACATAGTTTAAAGAAACATATTAGCTTTCTTTGAATACCTGCTGGGGGAGACTGAGAGCAGGACTGTATCATCTGCAGAAGCAAAAATTGAACATGCTGTCCTTGAATATTTGGGGAGGGAAAACTACTATCACCCTTTGACTGAATAATTTGTTTACATAGAAATCGAATGAAAAAGGGGATCAGAAAGCCCCCTTTGTTTGATCCCTTTGTTTGTAGAGAATGTTCCTGTTAAATGTCCTTGTTTAGAGGATCTGATAGCTGACTTTGTATTTATATGAGAAGCCACTAATACGTTGATTATATTAGTATCTATTTTGGCTTCCGTTAATTTTCCCATAAAATACGTATTATACCATTAGATTCTTTAAATTTGGTCATGCCAGTCAGTGGGCTGCTGAAGCCAGTATGCATTATGCATAACT
Organism: Neoceratodus forsteri; assembly: GCA_016271365.2. NCBI lineage: Eukaryota > Metazoa > Chordata > Ceratodontiformes > Ceratodontidae > Neoceratodus > Neoceratodus forsteri. Next base: position 34,240,357 of record JADMNL010000037.1, on the reverse strand, counting down.
GCACATTACTCTTGAGGACCAAGACTGTATGTGGATTTAAAATGCGAGCAAGTATTTAAGCAGTTTCAGTCTGGCCCCTTTACAGTTATGTAGAGACACAACCCTGCTGACTGGCTTTTGCATCATGTTAGCTAGCAGCATGAGTTACTTGAAGCATCGAAATCAGCAATTTAATACAAATTAAATAGTTTAATCATTTTGCTGCTATCCATAGAATGAGAGCAATAATAAGTATATTGTGTAATCTGGATTCTTAAGATGAATGCTTCTTTCAGAGGGGCTAAAAAGGCCTAATTAATTGGGCATTGCCTGCTAGCTTCCAGTGGGAGTGAGCCTATTCTGCCCATCCGTGTGTCTAAACCTTGCAGTGCCTGAAAGCTCTGTTACAATGCCGTTCACATAATGCATGAGATGTGAGCTGAACTCTGCCTTGGCTGAGCACCCTGGAGTTTGTTTGTCACAATATATAAAGCTTCCTGAACTTGACGCATTAATGCTACCATGTTATCATCCAGAGAGTCAATAATGATCTGTTCACACAGCAAGTTTGTTGGGCTCTGTCAAGCTCAGAAAGATCGGTGGTTACAGAATTTACTTCAGTGGTCATTCAATGTACTTTTAGACACCTACAGTATGAGGTTTTCAAACTAATCAGAATGTTTATGATCATTTGAAATTTTAATTATGTTCTGGTTATGAGACAAGGAGGGCTATGCTTGTTTCATATAACTATTCCTCACCGGAGTCTTGAAGCACTTTATTTACCAAGTAGTTTAGAATATAAAAGAGCAAGAAGGTTGCAATCATTGCATTTTGATACATATAGTACAACACTGCTGTACACATTTTTCTGTGGCATGTAGTGGAAAATACAGCATCAACCATGTCCACTAAATCAAGTCTGGAAGTCCGCTCAGGAGCCTTTTTTTAATTTTTTTTTTATTTTAGTCTTTGGTAACCAGGTATGGCCCGCTAGGCACAACTGTCTGCTTTCAGGGGTGATCTGGGACCACTGGGCGGTTAAGTGACTTGCTTAGAGTCACACAGTATGCAAGGGGAGGTTGTGAGAATCAAACCAAGGTCTAGTCTGCTGGATGTACCAAGCTCGTTCACAACTCATTACTCTAACCTCTAGGCTATGCTGCCAGCCCATTTGCCCTATGGATTCAAATTAAATCAAGTGGTTACGCTCAAAACCGCTTCAGGGCAACTCCAATAGCTGAGACCTAAACTCTCACTATCTAAGATCCCAGGTATTTTTATTTATTTAGTTTTTCTTTGTAGCTATTCAGATTTAATACATATAAATTATATTCTTTGTAAAAAACTTCATTAATGCACCAGTTAGGGTAGCTTAATGCCACAAAAGTAGAGAAATGTGGTGTTAGGGTTTCCAACCCTACTGCCCCACCCCACCCTCCTAGCAGCAAAAGGAAAAAAACATTAGGGTTTGGGGTCTCTGGAGTCCTGGTGAATCAGTGGTGGGATCTTCCTTGAGGGTTGTCAACCCTAATGCCTACCCCATTCCATGAGCAAACAACATCAAACGTGATCTCCTTTCTTCACACTGGGCCCACAGGGAAAGGTACAGCAAATTGTGTTGGCATCCGGTGGTGAGACATACTTCTTTACCTTTGAAGAGTGTATCATTTTGAAGCAGTGGCTTGGAGCTGTACCTTATGCTTTGGATTGGAGGGTACAGGCTGGGGGTGAGGGGTGAGAACTGGGGTTGACAACCCCTAAGGATGATACCACCATTGATTCGCCAAGACTCTGGAGACCCAAAACTCTAATGTTTTTTCCTTTTGTTGCTAGGGAGGTGCAGGTGGGGCATTAGGGTTAGAAATCCTATTGCCACATTTCCCTACTTTTCTGACATTAAGCTGCCCTAACTGGTGCATTAACAATCTTTTTTGCAAAGAATTTCCTTTCCTTTTTGAGATAGTCGAATTGTATCCTCAATCATGCTGGTCCCTTTGGGACCTGCGTGAACAGATGCAGATGCCCTGCATGAAAAAAGACTCCATCTACCTACAGAAGTCCAGGGCCCGCAGATTGCGGACCCTGCAGTTTGGTGCAACAACAGATGTGAAGAATTCATGGGGCTGCCTGGTGGGCTGTGGAAGTTCAGGGCCATGTGGTCCCTGCACTTCTATGTGGCCACAGCTACAGATGCATAGGGCAAAGAGTGCATCTGTCAGCCAATGCACAGGGCCCTCTGCCACCCAATATTTCAACCCCTACTACCTCCACTGGAAGATATATCTGAGGAAATAAAAAGTATACCGGTTATCAATCTAAGGATGTCATAAATATAATTTTTTCTAAAAAACTATGTGAAGAAAAATATTGCTCAAAAATACTGCTGCTTTAAAATTGGCTGTTGCAACAGTTTATTTGGCGGATTGTTACAGCTGAGGGATTCAAAAATGAGACTGGCTTCTCCAAAAATAGAGAATATTGAATGAATTTGTCTTGTAGTGTTTGACATGAACAGTAGACAACAGAGGCAGAATGCTAGCATCATTGAAAATTGCTTCATGTCTGCAACTGTTCCCACACAAACCTTAATACAGCCCATGCTACAAGGTCTTATGAGTTCATACTGCTTTCCGCTAATGGACCAGTACCCATCCTGACACAATAATACTCTGTGATATTGGATGGTTTGACCTCTGTACTAAGGTATATTTCATTTGGTTAACAGAAAGTTAGCATTTGATTTCTAGCACAATCCATGGGGTTATCTAGCAAGCGTGAGCTCTTAGTATGTCTCTAACAGTTCCCTTAAAGCAGCAGTATTTGTTAGGCAGCAAAAAATTCATCATATCGTTTTTTTTTTTTTTGCAAAAATATATTTTTGACAACCTTATATTCATCTTCAATGCATTTTTAGTTTTCTTATATTTTTTAAATGATCTTTTATGACAAATATTGTAATTAATGACATAATCACTAGAGATGGCTGCCACTTGCAATTTCTACAAATCTCTTCTGTTGAGGTTACCTGTTGAATATACATGGTAGATTCATAATGTGGATGCATTAAGATGATGTTACTATGTGTTTATGGTAGTAAACAGCACAGTGCTCTACCAAAATATTTAATTTTTTTCTGGTGGGCAAGGCATGGGAGTGGGAACTCTTAAAAACTACAAAATCCAATATTTTGGTTCTAGAATGAAACAAAAAGACAAATGGGTATCTTTATATTTTTGTCACGAAAACATTATTGCTGAATAAAACTATATGGTGACTAAGAAATACTGATGCTTTAAAGGGGAGAAGTCAGCACTAAGAGCCCTACACCAAAGTGTGGTTCCCGATTTGTGCTTTGTATGCAAAAACTTTTTTTTTTACTTACTGTTTACTACAGTGTAGTAGATTATGTCTGACTGATTCTGAAAACTTCCAAGCTGACACTTTCTGTAACTACAAATCCCAGAATCCCCGGCAGCTGACATAGTAGTAGTAGCATTTTATTTATTCAGCACCCATTCTCAGGGGTTCAGAGCACCTTACAGAAAGTCAAATCAAATAAATGCTGAATATTACTAAAATCATGGGAAAAAACTGGTGACATCCATTTCCAGGAAGTTGCTAGATGTTACCAAAGGCCTCTTGAAATAAGAAGGCCTTCAAGCCCCTCTTAAAGGCATCCACTGAGGGGCCTCCCTCAGAGATCTTGGAATCGTGTTCCACAGGGCTGGGCTGGCTACCTCAAAAGCATGATGATCAGATGACTGTTGGCTTGCCCTGGAAACAGCCAGATGGCCCATCTCAGAAGAGTGGAGGGGGTGGGAAGTATGGTAAAGAGTCAGCAGGCCTCTCAGGTAATCAGGACCCAGTCCATATAGGACATAATAGGTTAACAGACTGACCTTGAAGGTGATTTTTCACTTCACTAGCAGCCAATACAATTTACACAGGACTGTGTTTACATGACAGGACCTGGGAAGGCCCATAAGCAGCCTGGCTGCTGTGTTCTGCACCAGTTCTGGCATTGTAGAACACCTTCAGTAACCCTGAGGTACATAGCATTGTAGTAGTCGAGTCCGGATGTCACAAATGCATGTACCAGTGATGACAGTTCTTCTGGGGGGGCCAAGGCTTCAATCTGGGTGATCTTCCTTTGATGGTAAAAGCCATTCCAGACTACTGCTGAGACCTAAACCTCAAATGTCAGTCTCTCAGCCAGAATGACTCCCAGATTCAGATTCTTCACCTTTGCAGAGGCTACCAACCTGGACGGACCAAGCACAAGGTTAGTCATCTCCTCGGTTGCCTCCATGCACCACCTCCAAACAGGCTCAGTTACTAATACAACTATATTATCTGGGTTGAGCCTTAGCTAACAGGATGATATCCAGTCCTGAATCTCAGCCAGGCACACATTAAGTACTTGAACTGCATCAGGCATCCTGGGTACAAATGACAGATACAGCTGGGAATCATCTGCATAGCAGTGGAAGCCCAGCCTCCATCATCTAATTATTCTTCCAAGGGGTAGCATGTATGCTGCAAACAACATTGATAAGAGGACCAATGCCTGGGGTATGCCACAGACCAGGGGCTTCGGGAGTGAGGAGAAATTCCCCATCACTACCCTCTACATTCTGCCTCTGAGGAAGGACTCAAACCAGCTGATGACCATGCCAGTGACGCCACAGTACTCCCTGAGGCAGTTTAACAACAGCCCATGGTCCATGGTGTCAAAAGCTGATGAGAGATCAAGAAGGATTAGAACCGACTATTGTCCTCCATCTCTTGACCTGAGAAGATCATTATAAACCTTGACCAATGCAGTCTATGTACTGTGCCTAGCTCTAAATCTGTACTGGAGAGGATCCTAGATGGCAATAGGCCATGAAGTGAACCTCAAACTGTATCACCCCCATCTTCTCAATAACCTTTCCAAAATAAAGGGAGGTTAAAGATAAGTCTGGGTCTAAAGACTGTTTCCTTTAGAAAAGGCCTCACCAATGCATCTTTTTAATGAACTGGAAAAGGTCTCCTCCAAGAGGTAACACTGGTGAACACTGGCCCCAGACACCCCATACAATGTACTAGAAGGTGTGTCATGCCTGGGTCCAATTCACAAAAGGTGGGTCACAACTCCAAGATCACTCCACAAATATCTTCCACCGAAACTGACCTAAACTCTCTCCAGACCAGAGCAGAGCACCTGTTCACAACCTGATCGACCTTGCCAGGTCACAACAACCTGGTTGCGGCAATCTCTGCTAGAATAGAAGACCCCCTGTCAGAGAAGAACCAAAGGAACTCTTCACACTAAGTGGATGAATTAGCTGTCACTAGCTGTTGGCAGGCAGGATGCAGCAGCTTGTCTGCAGTCCAGAAGAGCTGAGCTGGTCAGTTCCTCCCTCAGCAATCTCCCTTGACAGAAATGCTGCCTTCTCACAGGAGAGAGCCCTTTGGTGCTCACTATAGTTAGTGCTCAAAGCTAGTTTGTGCCCATTTTGTCCTGGATCTTCTCCAACAATGCTCCAACCTCCGACATCTAGAGTTCAACTCCCTCAGCTCCCCATCAAACCATGGGGATCTCAGTTGCAGAGTCTGGGACTGAACACATACTGGTATGAATGAATCAAAGACTAAGGTAATGGCCTTGTTATAGGCCACCACCGCCTCCTCCAGGCCTGTGCCAGAAACAGTAATCGCACCTGAGAGATCCATCATCACCTGGAGTCCTTCTGGGGAACAACCCCTTTAAAGGGCGGTAGTGGACCATCTCCACTGGAGATGGACTATGAGGGGGGCCCCAAATGAGAACTTCACTGTGCAGTGATCTGACCAACTGACTGGATCAAGATTTAGGTTGTTAATCTTGGGCCCCAGTGAGAAGACTAAGTCTAAGGCATCTCTGTGTTGATGGGTCACAGAAGTAGCTACTTGTGCTAAGCTTAGTGATTCCATCAGCTGCAGGAAATCCTGACCAAACTGCAAAAGTTCATTGTTGATCCAGGCATTGACATCACCATGGACCAACACTCTGGGTGATTTCAATACCCTCTCGACAATGAACTCTCTGATTTCCTGCAGGCAGTCCCTTTCACCCCAGAGGCTAGTACCCAAGAAGGATCCTACAACCTGCACCTGGACTCCCACGCATAGCCACATATTCAAACAATGAAGTTTCCCCTAGTAGTAAGGGTCAACTCAGATCTAAAGTAGATGGCCACCCCTTCCTCTGTGATCCCTCTGTGGGCAATGAACCATGGAAAATCTGACTGGGAGTGCTGCTTCTAGGACTGGACCAGCGTTGTCACTTAACCAGGTCTCCAATGTCTGAGCTGGGCTGCAGCAGTTTGAGATTCAGTAGCTTGCAATGCATGTTAGAGTTTTTAATTTTTTTTGAACTTTCTAAATTTGTCCCCCATTTTTGTTGCCAGCTGCTGGGACCTTCTTCAATCTACCAAGCCCTTGTACTCACTGCAGGAGTCCTTTGGTGGTCCTACCCACAACTAGCCTTTGCTTGACAGCCTTCCCTGGATACCCCGACTGTAACCCATGGCTTACTTCCTGTGGGCAGGAACCCCTGGTTCCCCCAAGCAAGGAGGAGATACTTCACTTGACAGTTGAGGCCCATGAGAAGAAGGAACTGGTGAGGCATGGGAGCAGTCGAAGTGACCCTACTGTGGCATGGGGACAGTGTGGCTTCATCTGCCTGGTGCCACTTGGGGTATTTTATCCCTTGCTTAGTCCTCCCCTCATCCCACCCCTGGGTGTGGTCCTGAGAAGTGACTTGACAATTCACCTATTAGGGCCATTGAAAGCATGGGTGAGCACCTTCCTACATTTGATATTCCCCTGTTGGCCCCACTCCGGCAGGTGACACCTCCTTGTCACTTGCCAGACAAGTGGGTGCATGCCAACGAGTGGTCACCCCAGATGGACCACTTATTCCTTCCTACATGACACCCCCTCTCCCTGGATCACCAGGGGGCAGTCATGTAGTGGAAGGAGGTGCCTTCCTTCCCCGAGGCAGCAGGCATCCAAAGGACGCCTGACTCTGCCTCACCGGTTGGCACGAACCCTGATTGTTTGGATGGCAAGTGGTAAATCTACCACTGCACTAGCAGGCCGGCCTCATGTTAGAGTTTTCATAAGTGCTGATATTTTGTTTACTGGTCCTGATGTTCTCCCTGCACTAAGTCTAGTCACGGAGACTGTATTTAGCCCTGGAAGAATAGCAGGACTGGCAAACTTCTGATCTGAGCTTATACAAGCCCTCATGTGCACTGCAGACTACTGAATGTCTCACTGCAGTCACACTTGGATGTGGAGCTCATTGTGCTGACTGTTCCCTTTTAACCAAAGTTTGTTCCCATTAAATTTAGAAGGTGGTAGCTGTGTTTATGATTGACTTGGGGCTTCTTGCAAAACACCTGCAGGTGATGATGGAAGAACTACTTGTAAAAACAGCTGAGGTGGAGCACAAGGTCATCTCTATTACACATGTGCTGTGATGGCTTCTCAACTGTCCGTGTCCCCGGTGACTCCTGAGTCTGGATTCCTCCACATGGCAGCACACCTGGCCCCGGGGCAGCCCTAAAATAGAGAATGCTTATTTATTTTTTTAAATAAAGGTTTTTATACTCTTCAGCCTAGGCAGGATGGCTCCCTTCTGCTTCTGTCCTCACCTCCCCCCACCAGTGACCACCTCCCTGGGACTTACCTGCCATCCATGTTCCCTCATGGATTTCCCCCTGTGACAGGGCTAGGAGGGTGAAGGATGGCTGCCTTAGCCCCCCCCCCCCAGAGATACATATCCAGACTCACCAACAAAGGTCCTGGTGGTGGTGTAGATGAGGAGCTGGCATACAGATCATCATTCACGTCCACCCCACCACTAATTTTCCATGCAATTGTCTTCCCTCCCCACAGCTGGGGCATGCACGTCAGCGCCTACCTTGGAGGCAGTCCAGAGCCACAGACTCCTGCATCTCCATTCCCTTTGTGTTGGCCTTGAGTCACACTACCACCAGGCCTCCACCTAGTGGTAGTCTTGCAGTGGTGCCAACAGGCTCTCCCTGCCTGGGAGAGGAGAACCAGCCATCTGACGCTCAATCCTCCCCCCAGTCAACCTCCAGCAATCCAGGACTGCTCCTGCATTCCAATCGCCAGTGTCGAAGGTGGTAGCACTACTGGGCCAGCTATTGTTTAACTGTTGTTCTTAGTTTTACCAAATCAATGACTAGACTTGCTGCTGTGTGTACATTGCTAAAGGGATGTAATGTAGATTTATGCATACTGGTGTTAGTTTGCAGTCATACTTAACCAACAATCATATTGTTTTTGTACTGGCAATAAAACTGAGGAAAGCTTTGGATTATAACCTGGGGCCCTGTCTTAATATATAGTGTGTATAGCCATTCCTTGCCAGCATTTTCCTTAAGCGTAGAAGATAGATTGTCAAACCACTGACTGTTTTGATTATGTACTCTCCCCCATAGGTTTTGCAATGCCCCTTTGACTCACTATTAGTGAGCCATTAACATGGTAAGGGATCTTAACATGGACCCTGTAATCGAGCGTTACTGACTCTGGAAAAGTTATTTCACATATAAAGGTCTTATTTATGCCCACAGCCTACACTGAGTGTATGAACATACAGTATTTCTTAGAAAAACCCTACATTATCTTCACATGTCAACAGGGCCTTTGTGAGCAGAAGCAATTTGTTTTCTAACCAGTCACAATGCACACTGTTTGGACTGGTGAGGCTGTGACATCTTCATTAATTCCATTTTGGCCACAAAATGGTGCATCTTCCTTATTACCTGATAAGCATTCTTTTATGTTTCCAAGGAGGGGTTGTTAACTCTAATGTAATACAGCAATAAATTACTAGAATTACATAGTGTTTTTTTTCCCACTTAGGTTTATGCCCCTGTGTCCTACTGGCTTCCATCTTGGTGACCTGCCCCACCCTGGTCCCCCTCCATTTTCAGAACATATGCCTGATACCCCAGTGACTTACCCCTCATGGCAGGGATGGGGGGGGACTTGTTCCTGTCCCCGCCAGAAGCAGGATTCAGTTCGGGTACCTGGTCGGTGGAGCCAAGTCTGCGGGTGGGCCAACTTTCATCCTGCATGAAAGGATGTCTTTTTTCCTCTGTGGTTTTTCTCTATCCTTGTTGGCGTGCAAAGATGTAAAGTGTCATGCTGACTTCCCCCTGCCCAACTGGCCTTCCTAGCTGCCTTGACACCCAGTCTTTGCTAGGTGTCAAGGGCACTGCAGAAAGCACTTCCTACCCTCCACGGGAGGGTGAGAGCAGTCCTTCCCCCCGGATGACCCCCCCATGTCTCGAGTTCATTTCCTTACCTGGGTAATGGGCGTGGCAGGTGGTGGTACTAGCACCATGCCGCAGGGCTGACTCTCCATTATGACTTTTAAAGTAATCATATTTCCTTTTACACATTTAATTTACTTCTATGTTAGTCTCATCTTCAATATTTATTTATTTATAGTTTTATCAATTTTCATTACTACTTCACTGTAATTACTGCAGCAGGATTCCACTTGTAAACAGAGGTATGTTACTCCAATGTGTTTATCCCTTTGTACTCATAATTATATGGGAGGCAGTGCAGTCCAGTGTTTAGAACATTTACTTGGGAACCAGCAGATCCCATTAAAACCCTGCTAGAGGCAAATACCCATTGTTTGACCTTGAGGAAATCAGGTAACTTCCATGTTACATAGTAGATATCGGCAGAAAAGGACCCCATGGTCCATCTAGTCTGCCCTATTAAACTTGGTTCCTACTTCCTTTCTACAGATCTTATCAGACCTGCAACCTTACTTCCCCATGTTCCTGTTTCCACAAGTCCCCTGTGCCTATCCCATGCATGTTTGAATGCCGCTATGGTGCTTGCACCCACCACTTCCCCGGTAGCTTGTTCCAGGGTTCAACCACCCTTTCAGTGAAGAAGAACTTCCTAACATTACCCCTAAGTCTGCCTCCCCAGCCTCATATTGTGTGCCCTCGTCCTTGTGCATTTCCTTCTCTGTAGAAAGCTGCCCTCCTGTACTTTATTTATCCCCTCTATGTATTTTTTTGTGTTATTTTTTTCTCCCCAGCTTGCATCTATGCCAGCCTCTCCTTCAGGTTAGCCAATGCTTCTGCCGACCCATCCTGTCCCCCGAGCCTCCACTCTCAAATGACAGCCATCTCCCTGGGTAAGCTGGTGTAACCCTTCACCAGATGGGTCCCCCTTCTCCGTGGGGAAAGCGCCAGCCAGGGGGCTGCAGACCAGCGCAACATCTTGGCCCAGGGAGGTGCTGCTGAGGCAAAGGCTTCGGAGGCATTGACAGGCTCGGAGAGCCAGGCAGCCATCATCCGGCGTGACATGGAGCGTTTTTCATATTTTTGTGTGTACGTCCCTCCTTTGCCATCGTGCAGTGCTCCTGGTCTCCACCAGAGGCTGCTATGACTGCTGACTCCCTAACCCACCCCTGGGAGAGAAGAGCAGTCCCCTCAGATGCTCAATCCTTTGCCGCCCCTGCCAGCCCCCGGCGTCCTGAGTCTGTTTCTGAACCTGGGTCGCTGGTGTGGGTCCAGGTAAGGTGCCCGCGTCTCAACCCTCTATGCCACTGGACTGGCCCCCTCTATGTATTTAAATGCCTCTATCATGTCTCCCTGCTCCCTTCTAACTTCCAGTGAGTACATATTTAATTCCCTTGGCCTCTCTTCATAGCTCTTCTGGTACATGCCCTGGACCATCTTGGTAGCCCTTCTCTGCACTGCCTCCATCTGTTCAGTGTCTTTTCTGAGATGGGGCATCCAGAACGTGACACAGTACTCGAGGTGAGGCCTCACCAGTGACCTATACAGGAGCAGTATTACCTCTTTCTTTCTACTTGGTATACCTCTCCCTATGTAACCCAGCATCCTCTTTGCTTTCCATGCTGCCCTTGCACACTAACTTGCCACTTTGAGGTCATCAGTTATGATGACACCCAGATCCCTTTCCTGATTAGTTGTTGCCACCTCCTCTCCCCTCAGTTGGTACATTACCCTCGGCATCCTGTGTCCCATATGCATAATTTTATACTTTTTTGCATTAAATCTCAGCTGCCATACTCTTGACCATTCCTTTAGTCTTTAAGTCCTTTCTCATTTTATTTACCCCCTCTGGTGTATCAACCCCATTGCAGATCTTTGTGTTGTCTGTGAACAGGCATACATTCCCTTCCACACCCTTTGTGATGTCGCTAATGAATACGTTGAACAGCAATGGCCCTAGAACTAACCCTTGTGGCACCCCACTTTTCACCTCTCCTTCCTCCGATCTTACTCCATTCACTGTTACCCACTGGCTCCTGCTGCTTAGTCAGCTTTGTACCCTCTTTACCCCCTCCAAGACTGCTCAGCTTGTTTACTAATCTCCTGTGCTGGATGGTGTAAAAGGCCTTCCTGAAATCCAGGTAGGCCACATCCACTGCCCTAACCCCCAAGTTCACCCAGCTATGGAAATGGAAAAGAAGGACCTCACCAAAAAATGAGATGTTGCATCTCAGCCAGACTATCCTGAGTAAATAAGTTGTAAAAAATACATACATTATGTACAGGATAAAATTTCAGATTAGATTCCTGAGGAGGAAAGTTTAATTCAGAGTTTTATACTGGAAAAAATCTAACAGTGTCCCTTTATGTGATGGCTGTGTTTAGTTCTACATGTAATTTAATTTTTATGTTAAAACAGAAATTCATGATTGGCTTTTCACACCCTACATGTTTCAGAGTAGTCATTTGTAACATGAAATATATCTCATTTCCCTTTTAACTTCACTCTTTGATAGTACAGGGGAACTAATACTGATAGTTCTTTATTAATGTGTGAGCATCCTTGTTATTACTCTCATAATATTCTCATATAGCTATACCAGAATGGTGACGTATGTGCCTTGGTGCCTAATTGGTTTAAAATGTTGTGTTGGTTTTGTTCACTGAGGGCTTTCTTGGGAATATTTCTTTGTCCTGTATAAGGAGGGAAATGGAAGGTGGCACCTGCCTTTAGAGTTTTCTGGTGTGGTCTTCCTTATATCACAGTCACAGGGTAGAAATAACAAGAATTCACTTACTTTTCTGAAATTATTCCCCTTTTCAAATGATCCGTTTTCTTGAGCATACTGAATGGCTTGCCTATACAGAAATATTGCCATCCTCCTCTCAGGAAACTATTGTTGCACCCGTCATAATCAGGTGATTCATTGTGGGAAATGATAGTTTTCAATTAGTGAAAATGCTATTTAATGAGCAGCATCTGCCGATAACGTGACTGACAAAGTACCTGATTTCTATGGCTGGTGCTATAGATCTGTTTGAAAGCCTTCATTCCTGTCTATACAGCAGAACAAGTCTTCACTGGCTTTTTCTTTGTTCCTGTCAAACAAAACAAAGGACTACGCTAAACATATTTATACATCTTCATAATACAATTTATTTTTTACTTGCAACATATATTAGCGAGAAAATATTACTTTTAATAAAAAAAACTGTTCTAATGTACTTTAGGGTAATGTTTTTACACTTGTCTCCTCATTTCCCCTTTCCATATCACAACATTCTAATGGAGTCATTTTAGCAATTGGTGCATATGTCTAACCCCAGCCCTTATGAAAATGTATTATTTAAAATACAGAATCTTAAACATTTTGTAATATAATTAGCATCTTTCTGCCGGAGGAGAATTGTTCTGTGACAGAAATTCAGTATATATTATCATGTTGCTTACCGTGGAAAGTTGTGTCTGAGAACTGAGACAACAGTTCTATAATTTATTTATTTAAATAATTTGCCCAAGAAAGACACACAGTGATGGGATAAATAAGGGTGTAACCCCCTGCAAATGGGGGTTCCCAAAAGTCCCCTAATAGCTTGCCTAAAGGCCCCAGCTTGGGTGGTGTTCGGCATTTAAGCCGCCTATTTGTGAGTGCTTTTAGAGCCTCTGGCACTGTCTCTTTAAGAGCTGTCTGCTTACAGGCAGGGCTGGAACATAGGGGTGCTGGTGGTTCCTTGCTTGAGTTCCACTCGAGCTGCTGACAAAGTGCTCTGTTTCTGCCGTTGCTAAGTGGGCAGAGTGAGCACTACCCAGGAAGGCAACTGTTTGCTAGTGATCTGTTAGAGTGGTGATGAAAACGTGGATTTTCTAACCTGCTTTTCTTGCATCTGGGACTTTGAGTGCTTTGCCCCTCCATTTTGGATCTGGATTGCATATTAGATCCAACCAGGAAGGAGGGAGGGACACCTAAAATGCAGTATGGAGTGACCAACCAGGATCGGGACTCTCTTAGGAGCCGGCTAGCAATGGAGGATATTGCCAGTAATTCTGGGAAGTAAAGCTCTGGACTGTGGCGCCTTTTCGCACCAATGGAGGAAGTTTTGAGTGACTGGCAACTGAAGCCCATCAATTGGGTTGGGTGGCGCTCGACAGTAATTCCCTGCCTAGTAGCTGAAAAGGCAGATCTGTTGTGGCCATGATGGGGGAAGGAGCTCCGGGCTTCTGCGCTGCTGAGTTTTCACGCAGGAAGCACGTGTGGAGGCCGAAAGTTGGGCAGCGTGTTTGCCGTGGCAATTTGGACTGAATCCGCTGTGTTTGGAGGAAAGGAGAGGCTGTGTAGCCAGGAACCAGGCTTACCCTGTAAAGGACTGGAGAAACTGCTTGATTGCACTTGGTCTGTCAGAAGAGTGAAGCTGCATCGCAAACTCTCGGGTTGGTAGCAAGTGCGAACGGGATATGAGAACAGCTGCCTGGTATGGTAACTTTCTTTTACATATAAATGTGTGGGGTGTGTTCTGATCACCGAACCGTGTTATCCTGATGTGTGAAAGGCGTCCTGCCAAAAGCAGTGAGTGAACATCAGGGTAGCTCCCTGCCAGCTGCACCGTTGAATTGCAAGTGTTTCTTCTGATCTTCTTTCTTGATACATGAACTGAGCCAACTGGCTCCAGACCACAAATTGGGTATAGTGTGTTTTTCCATCACAGGGCCCCAACCAGCTGCACTAATCCTGGCTGGCCCCCCACCATCCTGGGTACCCAGTGAAAGTGACAATTTAGGGACTCTAACATTGTGCACAGTGTCTGTGAATATTAGTGTGATTGATCTAATTAACCTGATTTCCCCCTGCCCCTGTTGCCATCCCTTAAATAAATCAGATCTGGTTGTTTCAGCAAAGTTACACTGGCTAAGATATGTGTCTGTGTTGAACTATCGTACAGTGGCTATCGTATTACATCATCTTGCTTTACAGGGGGTCCCCAGAGTCAAGCTGATCGAACCAGTCCTGGGGGTAAGTGTATACTGTGAAAGTAATTCTGATCTATTGTGTGGGCCACTAGTGGGAAGAAAGGGGGGTTGCAGTGTCCCAGAGGGCTGTGACCAAGTCACACCAGACAGTATTAACCCTGACCTCTGGGTGGAGGCGCCTGCCATTGGATCTAGGCCCCTCAACCTGTCAGTAGTCAGTCAGGCAGGGGTAGTAGCCCTTGGGATAGCACCACCTGGGGGTTACAAGGGGATATACCATGGGCTGGCTAAAAACATTGGATTTATTTTTTACTTAATGTTTTTGCCTATATGGTCTCATAAGTGACAGAGCCATGAGTAAGACCGTGAAGAGATCAAACTCTGCAGATTAAAATAAATGTAATATTTTTAGCCACCCATGGTATATGTCTTTTATACAGTTACATAGCCTCTCCAGCAAGGTAGGTGATAGTACTCCGAACCTAGTATTTTATTACAAAAATGGCTTGGAAAATTCTGGACTTTTTTTCCTTTCACAATGGATTAATCCTCTGTTGCCATTCACATTCAAATGAACACAGTCTTTATATGTATGTATATATATATATATATATATATATATATATATATATATATATAGATGGCAAAAATATGTTTAATGCATCAGTTAGGGGTTAGGGTTGTTCCACAGCAACAAAAGCGAGAATTCGGTGTTAGGGTTGAAAACCCTAACTGCATTCCCCACCCCCAAACACACATATGTGTGTGTATATATATATATATATATATATAAATATTTATTGTCTGACTTTTAGTGCTTGTGAAAGGTATGGGATTGGCAACACTGAAACTGATCCCCCATCTGTCCACATGGCTGGAACATCGCAAGTGATCACAGTGTGTTTCCACACTGCCCCTTAAATGTGCCTCAACATTGTCATGGAAAGACCAGCACACAGGTGAGAGGGTAATTCAAAATCGGTACCCATGCAATCCTTTGCCACTTATGCATGTGCAACTGAGAACAAGGTAGCTAGTTTATGCAGCTGTGTTGATGGTTTTATGATATGAACACCTGCCCACTGGGAACTGGACTGAGAAAACGACAACTCATTTCACATAGGCCACTGAACAGTCCTCTGGTAATAATGACATTCAGCCACTATTGACCTGGGTTGGATTTGATAGTGACCTCGAGGTGAAAGGCTCCTTAACTCATTACCATTCCACTTAGTTATCCAGTTCCCCCAAATCAGCACCGCTGGTAACTGTCTCTGATACTCTGTATCTCTTAAAATTTGATTTATGGGAACTTTGGTGACCAGGATAGGCACACTGAGCTGGTGCTCGTTCCCAGGTGTGGAAGGGATAAACAGCGAGTGATACAGCAGTAACAACTATAGTGACAACAACAGCTGCGTGTACAAGAACAATAAAAGCAAGGTACTAGTAATACATTTCGGAAAATACAAAGACAGTGTTAACAGTTTGCTATCTATCTCCTCTGACCTGGACTTTATTTTTTTTTTTTAATCCTATGTTCCTTGATGCTGTTACCTCATTTCCCTAGTCACTACTGTTAAAGGGACTCCTCTCATTAGCTCACCCAGTCAAAATACGTACATAAATACATAAATATTCAACATTAAAAGTTAACATTAAACATTAAAATGGGCTGGCAGTATAGCCTAGAGGTTAGTGGTTATGAGCTGTGAATGAACTTAGTGCATCCAGCAGATCTAGGTTTAATTCCCACGACCTCTACTTGCATGCTGTGTAACTCCGAACAAGTCACTTAAACACCTCAGTACTCTCATGTCGCCCATGAAAACAGGCACTTGTGCCTAGTGGGCCTAACCTGGTTACCAAAGAATTAACAAAAAAAATTAATTAGCGTGAACATAGCAATTGTATTTACACCTTTATCTCACTGCAAACAGTATTATAGGCTCCCCAGCGCAGCACATTTCTGTCTTCATCTAGAAACAAAATGTATGCATTGCACAGGACTTAATACACCACTAGAGATATAAACTCTTGCTTTTCTGTAAGAATAGAATAATAGATATAATTCTCCATGAAATGCTTTGTATTTGACATATGAGCATTTACTGGGGTTTGGGTTACATTTATTTATAAATGACATTTAATTTCCAGTTGACATTTACTACATATCCCTGTTTCAAAGAGGCTTCGTAACTACAGCAGTCAACCACTGCTTGAGCCCTATGTTAAATTCAACATAATTAACACAGGCAATCTTCCTTGGTTGGCATTAGAATGTTGTTGTTGCATTGCCTGCGGACTAGAGCATGCCCTTTGCTGTCAGGTTTATTGATGGTCTTACCTGTTGGGGATCTCATTCCCCAGGGGGTCAACTGTGGGGACCATGTCAGCTGTTCCTGGATGGTTCATTAACCTGCATTCTGAACGTGAGGTGGCAGACTTTGCTAAAATGCCTAGAGACCAGACACACAGCCCCTTCAGTGTTTGAAGGAGGGGCACTGTGCTTTGTAATCAGGAAATGAATTTTAATTAAGAGAATTTCTGAAGAGGAGGGGGATTAGCAGCAGACAGAGACTAGACTCAGGGAACTAATTTGCAGTTTTCCAAGTGTAGTGAAACTAGACAAACCATCATATGTTATCTGATGACAATGCTTGATGGTGGAGGGAGATTACAGCTACTTTAACATATTACTATTTTAAAAAGGAAAAAAAATATTTTTGATGGGTTTTAAAAGGGTTTGTTATGTGCCTGCTCAGGAATAGTAGATGAACATAGTCTCAGGAGTTTTAGTAAAGATAGTTTTAAGGAAACTATACCTTTCAAACAACATGAAGTCTTGCTGTATTCTGACAAATGCAGTTAGCCCCAGCCTATAAACTGACCTAGAGAACAAAGGGTTAACTTTCTATGCAGAGCATAGAATGCTGAGCTCGAGCTCAGTTGGTGTCTCTGTCTGGAGCCCTTTGAAATCCAACTGTCAGATTCTTTACTCCGCCTCACTGAACAGTCACTCTGGAGATTTCTCCTGCAGCTTGGTTTGAAAGTCGATTAAAGTGTTGGTTAAGTGTCAGTTTTTAACCGACATTTATTTCTGCATAGTCGGTTCAGTCTCTGTCTGTGGTGCCATGAGTACTAGATAGGTTTTGTGCTGATTTTCTGCGTGGAACTTGTAAAAGTGTATATCGGTCTGGCTGAACTGATCATTTGTTGTTATTACTTGTATCTTTCTTTAGTGTGTGGTTACCGGTCCTTATCAGTACTAAAAAAGACGTGTTTTTGTACGTTTTTTTTCCCATACCCATGACATGGTTAAAAACCGATAAGGGAGTCTCACCTGGCAGTTGCCATAAAAAAGGGTAAGTTTGTTAGGTTGGCCATGTCTGAGAAACCCAAGAAAAAAACGGGCCCACTGGGTTTCAACACTGCAGTGAGTGTGGGGAGGTCTTTGACAAGGCCGATCCCCCACACCACCTGTATTTATTGTCTGGGGTTTGAACACCTCGGTACAGACTGCCAAATATGTAAAAATTTTCCCAAATCTACCCTTGAAAAGAGATTAGGTAGACTGAGGGAAAAGGAGGCCGAGAAGTCCGCTGAACCAGATGGCCAGCCCGGTTCGGTTCCGACTGAACCAGAAGGAGTGCCATCTGACCAGGGCAATAATTCTTTGGGCAAAAGGAGAGCTGATCCCAAGTTCTGACAAAAAGAAAGTGCAAAGAGAAATCGACCGGTTCGGATCCAGAAGTTCATGTTCTGACCGCCGAGGAAATAGCCAGAGCGATTCGGATTGTGGAATCGCTTCGCCCGGTTCCGACTGATCCGGTACCTTTTGGCAGGGGTTCGGTTCGGTCGGATCCCCCGGTTCACGATTATACCCCTGAAGAATTTTATGAACCGGAATTTGAGGAGGAGGGGGAGTTTGAAGATGATGATGGTGATGGTGAAATCTGGATGTGCCTGTGGAACCGGACATCTCCCCAGACAGACCTTCGGGAGTATCCCCTAATAGGCTTTCTGAGTCCCCTTCTCACTTTATGTTTTACAGAAAGGTGGCTGAAACCCTCCAGCTTCCTATGGAGGAAGCAATGGAGGATCAAGAGGAGCCTGATTATGTAGAAATGATGGACATCCCAGAGTTCAGGAGACTGTCTATTCCCCTTCACAAATCTTTTGGGAAGCAGACACAAAAAATTCTGAAGTCTCCCAATTCTATACCTCCTGTTGATAGAAGAATGGACAAGAGGTATACACTATCAGGCTCAGATACAGTTTTATACCAGCAATGCAGCCATGTTGGGGTTGTGCAGGCTGCTGCCTGTGATAAGGCAAACATTCCCTTGGCTTCACACCACCCCAGACAAAGACTCCAGGAAGATTGATGCCATGGCAAAAAACAGTACATGGCATCTTCCTTGGGACTCAGGCAGGCGAATTATATGGCCTATACAGCCAGGTACCAGAAGTCCAGGTGGGACACTGTACTGGCACTGGCTAAACAGGCCTCCCCCCAGCTAGCCAAGGAGCTGGAGGAGGTGGCTGCAGATGGGATTGAGGCATCAAAAGTACAGTTTCATGCTGCTGTGGACTCCAGTGATGTGTCATCAAGAGTCATGGCTACATCTGTGGCTCTTCGGAGAATGGCTTGGCTCAGATGTACTAGCCTCTTGCAGGATACCCAGGCTAAGGCCATGGATTTTCCTGTAGTGGGTAATTCTCTGTTTGGAGAGCAGACAGAGAATTACATGAAGAAAATGGATGAGTACAGGACCACTTACAGGAGTGCTCAGGCCAAGGAGAGGCAGGCAACTCCTCAAAGGCAGCAGTCTAGGGGCAGGGGCAGGCCTTTTTATAGGCGTTTTTACCAAGCACAGTCCTCTTCTCCCTTTTCACAGAGGGGGTTTTTCAGAGGGAGAGGCAGAAGGGGGATGAGCATGGCTACATCCACTCCTCAGCCTAAGGCTCCTGCCAAGCAGACACCCTGATGGGTCTGCCCGGGTCGACTCTCCTATTCCAGTAGGGGGCAGGCTGGCTTACTTCTTCCAAGACCAGAAGTCTATTACTTCAGACAAGTGGGTCCTGGAAGTAGTAAGCCAGGGACTGGTTCTCAGCTTCAAAAGATTTCTGAAGATGAGAGCCAGATCTTTTCCACCTGCAGGTCTCTCAGAAACCCTTGCCCTAGAGGCAGAGGTTTTGTCTCTTCTGGCTTTAAGAGCCATAGAGAGAGTGCCTATCCTACACTGGGGCAAAGGTCTGTACTCCAGGTACTTCCTTACCACAAAAAAGACAGGAGAGTGGTGACCCATCCTAGACCTAAGATACCTGAACAAACATCTTTTAAAACCAAGGTTCAAGATGGTAACTCTGGGAATAATTCTTCCCTCTCTAAGGCCAGGGGACTGGCTAGCCTCCCTGGACCTCAAAGATGCTTATTTTCACATTCCCATCAGGTGCTCCCACAGAAAGTACCTCAGGTTCGAGTTGCCCTCAGACCACTATCAGTTCAGAGCAATGCCCTTTGGTCTAACATCAGGCCCAAGGGTTTTCGCAAAGTGCCTGGCAGTAGTAGTTGCCTTTCTAAGGAGGCAAAAGATTTCCATTTTTCCATATCTGGACGATTGGCTAATAGTGGGCCAGTCTGCAGACCAAGTCAAGTCAGACCTGCAAGTGACCCAACAAGTGCTCACTTCTCTAGGATTTCTTCTCAGTCTTCTCAAGTCAGTTCTTGAGCCAGTCCAGCTTCTTACCTTTATAGGGGCAGAGCTGGATACGGTGAAAACAAGTCTTTCTTCCCCTGGACAGGGCAAGAGTTCTTATAGAACTGGCTTCTTCCTTCAGCCTTCAGGTGTCCCGACCAGCAAGGCATTTTCTTCAACTCTTGGGCCACATGGCAGCCTCTACAGCAGTGGTCCAAGGGGCAAGATTCCAGATGAGGGACATTCATTTCCATCCGAGGGCCTTTTGGTCCCAAAGGAAGGATTCCCTTACCAAACTGATTCCAGCGACTCGGACCCTGATCCAAGCCCTTCAATGGTGGCAGGATCAGGACAATTTAAGGCAAGGGGTTCCATTTGCCACTCAGTCTTATTCGGTGGTCCTTACCATGGATGCTTACCTTCTGGGCTGGGGAGCCCATCTGGGGGCCCTCACTGCCCAGGGACTGTGGTCCCCTCAGGAGTCCCTTCTCCATATCAATCTCCTAGAGCTCAGGGCAGTTTTTCTGGCCCTGCAAGCTTTCTCAGTCAGTGCAGAACAAAGTGGTTCAAGTCAGAACAGACAACACCACCACCATGTGGTATATCAACAAGCAGGGAGGTACTCGGTCTATGGCCTTGTGCACAGAAGCCATGAAGTTGTGGTCCCTGGCTTATTCCCTACAAACTTCTCTGATAGCAGTTCACCTTCCAGGGAAGGACAATGTGCTAGCAGATGCACTGAGCAGGATCTTACAGGGCCATCACGGATGGTCCCTGGACCCTCTGGTATTGAAGGTAATTTTTTCAAGGTGGAGCACTCCAGAGATATATCTTTTTGCAGCCCCAGACAATCACCAACTTCCTCTCTTTTGCTGCAGACCCCCAGTCTTGGGCTCAGTCCTCTGGATGCTCTGATTCTGAACTGGGAAGTGAAATTTCTGTATGCCTTCCCTCCCTCCCTTCCCTCTTCTGTTCAAAGTTTTAGTCAAGATAAGGTCACAGCCTTGCAAAGTGATTATGATTGCTCCAGACTGGGCCAGACAACCTTGGTACCCCCTGTTGCTGTCCCTAGCTGTCAATCTTCCCCTGTCTCTTCCCAGAAATTACAACCTATTAACTTCCTCTCAGGGGAGGATTTGGTACCCCAATCTTCAGTCTCTCAATCTCAAGGCATGGCTCTTGAAGAGTTAGAGTTTGCAGATTTGCATCTGCCTCGGGGGGGGGGTTCTGGACATTCTCAAAGCTTCTCGAAAGACCTCCACCAGAATGACTTATAACTCCAAATGGAAGAGGTTCAGCATTTGGTGTTCCAATAAGCATATTTCCCCAGATACGGCTGAATTGCCTACAGTTCTGGATTATATGGTCCATCTTAATGGCCTAGGCCTCAGACCAGCTACTCTCAAGGTTCACTTGTCAGCTGTTTTTGCTTTTCTGTCAGTGAGGAAGTCTTCCTCACTATCTTCTCATCCTGTGTTCTGTAAATTTTTTAAAGGATTGCTTCATACCACTACTCCCTTTAGAGACTCTGCCCTTGCCTGGGATTTAAATGATGCTCGGTTTGGCACAGCAGTACTTCAGAGCCAATTCCCAAAGTAGGTTCTGCCCCTCCTCCATGGAGGTACTGCTTGGTAGTCTGCATTTGTCAGAATACAGCAAGACTTCATGTTGTTTGAAGAAATCATTACTCACCTTAGTAATTATGTTTCTTCTACTGGAGTCTTGCAGTATTCTGACCTCCCCCCCGCCTCCCCTCTCAGAATGTGGTTTTGGGAAGTGGGTGGGCAGGCACAGTGTTGCACCTCAGGGGTGCTGCTTTTACACCCTCTTCTTTTTGTTTGGGTGTTGTTTTATTATTATTCTTATTTGGATTGGTTTTTGGGTTTTGGGTTTCCTGACTTGAGTCTTCCTTTGGGACTTCAAAACTTTTGTTGCCAGTTGGCTAGTAAAATTTTACAATTTCCACATAGGATAGTTAGTGAGTTTTTGCTCATAAGAATCTGACAGTTGGATTTCAAAGGGTTCCAGACAGAGACACCAACCGAACTCGAGCTCAGCATTCTATGATCTGCATAGAAAGTTAACCCTTTGTTCTCCAGGGCAGTTTAAAGGCTGGGTCTAACTGCATTTGTCAGAATACAGCAAGACTCCAATAGAAGCAGCATAATTACTAAGGTGAGTAATTTTTTCTTATCATCATTTGGCATAACACATCGGATACAATGTTGTCATACTTTGGGCTTTTTAGTTCACTTGCTTCCAATGTGTTACTTTTAAGTGTCTTTCAGTTGTTAAATTAGAACTGCAGTGAACCTATAAGTCATTTTGCCCTGCAGGGGCTGACTTTTAAATCCTAGTTCCAATTTGATTACTGTTCCATTTCTATAGGTTTTTTAATTATTCCATTGGCTGTTTATTAGTTACACAAAGGTAGTAATTACCAGTTTACAACTGTGTGTTGTAGCTCATGTCCTTTGCTGAGTTCTTCCATTGTTGGCACAATGTACCCATGCTCTACTATAGAACTTTATGACTGAAAGGACATTAACTATGTCATACAGTTCTAAAATGGTACTAAGCACAGAGGCCCAGATATTCAAAGGGGTTGCGCATGGCGCAACAGAGTTGTGCCAGCACAACCCCGCTTTGCGCCCTGGCGGGATATTGGAAAGGCTGCCTGGCGCAGTGCAAATCCCAATACACTGGGGCACAATGTAATCGTATGCAGCGCAGATGCAGGGGGCATGCCCATACATATGAGGCACATCTCGATATTCAGCCTGGGATGTGCAGTGCAGATGCTGGTGCAACCCTGCAGTGCGCCACATGGGGGGCTCAAAGTTGAGCCCATGAAAAGTGGGAACAAATCCTGGCCACCTACAGGTGGGATGCTGCATTGCATGGCACAACACAGCAGCCACCACCCATGGGTGGCCACCTGCCCACCCAGAACACCGTCATGAAGCACACACATAACCCTGGTAGTCTAGTGGTACCCCCCCACCCCATAGCCATGATCGTGGTAAATGAAAAGGCAAACATTCCCTGGTAGTCTAGTGGACCCCTCTCCCTCCCTCCCCGAGTCCCCGATCTCAGTATATGTATCATAATCCATTCCCTGGTGGTCTAGTGGACCCCCTCCCTCTCGGGTCCCCGATCATGGTATATGTATCATAATCCATTCCCTGGTGGTCTAGTGGACCCCCTCCCTCTCGGGTCCCCGATCATGGTATATGTATTATAATCCATTCCCTGGTGGTCTAGTGGATCCCCTTCCCTCCCGATGCCCCGATGGCTATATAATAACACCGTCCCTGGTGGTCTAGTGGAACCCCTTCCTCCCGGGTTCCGATTGTGGTATATTGCTGAAATGTAATTCCCTGGTGATCCAGTGGCACCCCACCCCTCCACCACACAGGACCCCTTGCCCACCCGCTCCCCCCATCATCAGCGGGCAGCTGAAACCTGCCCGCATACTGCCGTCCATCCGCCCGAATGACAGGTACAGTATAGGGCTTGCAGGGCATACTGTACTAAACAGTCTCAAATAAGTGAATGGCTTCATTCACATATCTGGAACTGTCTGGTACAATGCCCTGCAAAACTATACCTGTCATTCAGTGAGTGGTTGAGTGGTATGTGGTGGGTTGCAGCTGCCGCCAATGATGGGGAGAGGGCACAGGGTGGACTTAAAGGTCTCCTGTGTGAAGTGAAAATAACTCACTGGATCACCGAAGGTACATTCAGTGACCTCGACAGGGACCTGGGAAAGATCCTGAGCCACCAGAAATGAATAGTTACAATATATATGCCATGATCGGGGCCTCGGGAGGAGGATCACTGTTCAGGGACTACGACAATGTGCATTCATTGGGGACTGGGAGGAAGTAGGGGACCACTGGACTACCATGGAATCATTGTATTGAGATGTCCCGCGTTCACGGCTATGGGGTGGGGGATGCCCAGGATCCCCACTGTGCACATGTCATGCTGTGCAGGGTGCCAGGTGCAAGTTGCCGGGCTGCTCTGTGTAAGGCATGCAAATGAGGCCATAATGACATGTAAATGGCCCCATTTGCACCCTGCATGTCTTATGGCCTCATTTGCATGCCCTCTGCTGAATTTTGTGGGTGATGCACCTAGCGCAACCACAGTTGCACTGGCATGGCCCCCATGCTCCCTATCCATGGCTTGCGCTGGTGCAGTGCCACTGCGCTGTGTGCAGTCTGTGCCATATTCAATGGTGCTGCACCATGGAGCATCACCATTGAGTATCACCTGGTCCTGGCACCGGTGCATCCCAGTTGCGCTGCTCGCAGGCTTGTGCCACTGCCTGGCACAGTCTGAATATCCAGGCCTGAGTGTATATCAGAAACACTCACTGAGGTTACTAACAGGCCAGTACAGATGAAACAGTTACAGAAATAGAACCAGTATTTAAAAAAACAGTTTCCGCTGAGAAAATGACATACAAGTTCAATGCAGTTCTTTTTTAAAGCAGCAGCAGCATTTGTTAGTTATCATGTGGTTTTCATAGAAACATAGAAGCATAGAAGTTGATGGCAGATAAGGACCGTAAGGCCCATCCAGTCTGCCCGTTTCTTTTTCTACCTTATGAATGTGCCATCAGCCTTTGCTCTGCCAATGGCCTATCTATTCATACTCATCTGTATTGCTCCCTTATGCCTAACCCATGCCTGTTTGAAGCCCTGCACTGTATTCATATCCACCACTTCCTGAGGTAGGCTGTTCCATGCATCCACCACCCTTTCTGTGAAAAAGAACTTCCTTCTAATTACCCCTTAATCGGCCTCCCTCTAATCTCATGCTGTGTCCTCTTGTCCTGCTATTTTTCTTATATTGAAAGATGTTTGACTCTTCCACCTTGTTAATGCCCTTAAGGTGTTTGAATGTTTCGATCATATCACCTCTTTCCATCCTTTGCTCTAGGGTATATATATTGAGCTCCGTTAATCTGTCCTCATATGTTTTCTGAAGCAGTTCCTGCACCATTTTGGTTGCCCTTCTCTGGACTGCCTCAATTTGGTTAATGTCCTTATGAAGATGTGGTCTCTAGTACTGCATGCAGTACTCCAGATGGGGCCTAACCAGTGTCGTGTCTTGTAAAGAGGGATTATTACTTCCCTTCTTCTGACTTGTGATACCCCTACTAATACACCCCAACATCCACCTAGCCTTACCTACTCCTTTAATGGCCTGCTTGGATGATTTCAGGTCATCGGTGATGATGATGCCCAACTTTCTTTCTTCCCTTGTGACTGTCAGCAATTCCCCTCCCAGCCTATAGGTGGCTTCAGGGTTTCTTCTCCCTATGTGCATGATCTTGCACTTCTTTGAGTTAAACCCCAGTTGCCACTCTTCCGACCATTTTGCCAGTTTATCCAGATCTCTCCTCATTCTGTCCACCCCATCTGGATCATTTACTGTGTTGCAGATCTTGGTGTCATCTGCAAACAGACAAACCTTACTCTCCAGTCCATCTGCAATGTCATTGATGAAGATATGGAAGAGGACTGGCCCCAGGACTGATCCCTGAGGTACCCTACTTGTGACTTGCATCTCTTCTGACTGTATACCATTTACTACCACTCTCTGTTTTCTGCCTGTCAACCAGTTTGCTGCCCAGTTAACCAACTTCTGACCCACCCCAAGCCTATCCAGCTTATTAATCAATCTTCTACGTGGAACAGTATCAAAAGCTTTGCTGAAGTCAAGTTAGGTGACATCAAGTGCTCCCTCTTGGTCCACCACTCTGGTTACCCAGTCAAAGAAATCGATGAGATTAGTTTGACAGGACCTTACTGTTGTAAACCCATGCTGTCTTGGATCCTGTGCTCCTATGGATTCCGGGTGTTGCACTATCCTTTCCTTAAGGAGTGCCTCCATAATTTTGCCCACTACTGAGGTAAGACTGACTGGTCTGTAGTTCTCTGCCTCCTCCCTGCTACCACTCCTGTGGAGTGGGATCACATCAGCCCTTCTCCAGTCTTCTGGGACCTCTCCTGTGCTCAGAGACTCACTAAACAGTTCTAAAAATGGCTCTGCTAGTTCCACCCTTAGCTCCTTTAGTACCCTGGGATGTGTGCCTTCAGGTCCCATTGCCTTGTCCACCCTGAGCTTATCGAGATCTTGTAGGACCCTTTCTTTTGTGAAGGGACTAGTGCACACTTCCCTCCGCCCTGTGTCCATGGTGCTGAGCTGTGGGCCCTGTCCTACCTTCTCTTCAGTAAATACTGAGCAGAAGTATCTATTTAGGAGAGATGCTTTTACATGGTCTTCCTCCTCACATACCCCCTTATCCCCTTTGATCTTAGCAATACCCCCTCTGGACTTTCTCCTTTCACTAATGTATCTATAGAAAGTCTTGTCATCTTCTTTTACTGTTTGTGCTAGTGTTTCCTCGGTTTGGGCGTTTGCCTGCTTTACTGCCTTCCCTGCTTACCTTAAGGAAGTTTGGTATGCCTCCCTATCTTCATCCTGCTGTGTTCCCTTATATTTCCTGAAATCCAGCCTTTTGGCTCTGACCTTTTCTGCTACTGTTTTTGAGAACCAAAGTAGTTTCCTTCTTCTTTTGCACTTCCTTTTCTGTCTAACACAATGGGATGTTGCTTCAAGTATTACATCCTTAATGCTTGCCCACTTTTCCTTTACCCCCTCACCTGTATTTCTTTTTGCCAGTGCTAGCTTAACTCTGTTGGCCATCTTATCAAAGTCAGCTCCTCTGAAGTCCCATATTTTTGCCTTGGAATGGGATTATTTAGTTATAGTGACCAAATTGCACTATACCATATGATGGTCACTGGCCCCCAGGTGACCTTCTACCTGGAGATCTGTGATCTTTTCCCTGTTAGTTAGTACTAGATCTAGGATAGCCCTGTCTCTTGTGGGTTGTTGTACCAGTTGTTTGAGGTCCTTCCCCCCTGCAGGGAATCCACAATTTCTCTTCAGCAATAATGTTTTACTGGTAAAAAGATCAATATATCCATTTTTGTTTTCAAGTTCTTTCATTCCTGAAGAATGATACAGGATTTTGAAATTTTTTAAACTTCCCACTCCTGTGCTATGCTCTTCATGAAAAAATGAAATATTTTGGCACAGTGCTATGCTATTTATCATCAGACACCTCTGGTAATTCCATCTAATACTGCCGCAGTATGACTCTAATATGCACATTCTGCAGGTAACCTCAACATCATTGTCTGATCATCCAGTAACTTCTGGTACATGAACAGTTTGTAACAATCTTTCCCTAATCTACCTACCAACAACTTTACTAAATGAAAATGAGACCCTTGTCTGTTAAAATAAAAATATTTCCACTTTTTTAACACAAAAACCCACAACAACAATAAATTAATTTAATGGGTTCATTCAAAGGCACTCGACCTTTGTTATCAAGCACACATATTCTGCCTAGTAACACCCTAACAGAAGGAAAAGAAAACCTTTTCCCTTTAAAAAAAAACACAAAAAAAAAATCTTACCATTTTAAAAGCAGAATAACCCACTCCAAGGCATGTAATTCTTGAGAAATTATACACTTCAAGGGTGCATTGTAAATCACTTGACCACTGACCTTGTACATACCAATTCACCAGGGATTTGTGTTAGTTCTCTAAAAATGCACACCCTGTTGTAGGTTATTGCGATCTGAAAACGTTTAGAGACCCTAAGTTGCAAAATGTTCTGTGTAATTACAGTATGTTTGTGGTGCTGAGCAATTTTCAAAGCCCACTGGTGCCTGTGAGTTATAGTTTTGTTGTTAATTTCATCCCAAAAAACTTCCTTAGCACTCAAAATGCATAAATGGATGTCACAGTCAGATATGAATGACTACATGTTGACACAATTACTCACCATTAAAAATGAAGTCATATTTTGTGGAGAGAAATGAAAATATACTATAGGTGCAGGGCAGGACACTATTGTCGGTAGGTGGTCAATTGTACGATCAGCCATGCTGACTCTGCATCTCAGATATGCTATGGGTTACTCTTACCCATACAATATTCAGATCTGCTTATGCCTTTTTTTTTATTAAAATTTTACTGATTTCAAAACAGTACACTTACAAATATTCATATTCATGACAGAGTAAAATACATATCGTAGCTGATAATCATAAGAACAAAGAAAGCAAAGGTTTCAATCAGTAATACATTCTTCAAAAACGCTAATTGTACTAACCTAAATTAAGTCATACAAACAAACAAGTCTGTGACACGAAGATAAACATAAAGAATGCAGAACTATAAGAAAAGCCCATAAGATTATATATATTCTCAGAGTGACAACTCTAAGAAGGGGGACCACGTTTCAAGGAACATAGCAGACTGGTTAAGCAAAAGATAGGAGATTCTTTCATTCTGCACTAGGCCGACATATTATTGAACCATTCAGATAATGAAGGCATAGAATGCTCTTTCCAGTTTGAAAGTAAAAGTCTCTTGAGGTGCCAAAGACACAGACAAGCTCTCATAGGTAATACAAGCATCATTTTTAGACTTACATCCATTTAGCTTGCCGTTTCTAGGTGTTTACATCAGTTTGGTGTGCTATAGGTCTCTAATTTAGTGTTTATATAATTTATTTATTTATTTAGTTTTTGTTGACCGGGTAAGTGCACTAGACAAATCCTGCCTATTTTCAGGCACGACCCACGGAAGGGGGATACAGATGAATGCCAACTGGCCTTGAACCAGATTAAGCTGTTGGTGGTATTTTTAGTGAATGAGGGAAATTTAGCCAGGACACCGGGGAAATTCCCCTACTCTTTTCGATAAGTGCCATGGGATCTTTAACATCCACCTGAAGTACCACCAATCCAGGCAGATGGGACCTCGGTTTAACGTCTCATCCGAAAGACGGCACCTCAGAAGTGCAGCACCCCTCTCATGCTGCACTACAGTGTCAGTACTGGGATATTAACCCAAGTGCCAGATGTGGGAACTGAACCCACAGCCCTCTGATCTCCCGGCCTCAGAGGTGAGTGTGCCACCTACTGAGCCACTGACAAGGAGTTTAACTTGGCTTTTAGAATTTCTATAGTAGGACTCTCTTTTACATCCTTTGATAATGAATTCCATATAGGGACTATTATTTGGCTAAACCGATATCTTTGTTTTTTTAGCTTCCATTTATTCTGTTTGAGTTGTAACTAGTGTGTCCTTGTGGCATGAGTTTTTTTGTTTTAGTTCCAGTCCAAGGCTATCCCTCAGATTTTGATCTGCGAAGGCTCTGTATGCAAGTAACATATCCCCTCTCCATCTTCTATAGCTCAGGGAATACAGATTCAACTCTCTCATCCTGTCCTTGTAAAGCAGTCCACTCAGGCCCTGAACTGCTCTGGTCACTCTCCTCTGTATCCAATTAATCTGACTTTTAGGGTAAGAACTTAGCTGTGAGGAGAGTCCCAGTATAAAAATCAGAGGCGACAGCAAGATTCTTGACCTGATCACCCTCTTGCAGATCTCATGGACCTGCTCCCAAAGTTTAAATACAGAAGGACAATCCCATAACATGTTTAATTAATTAATTAATTAATTAAATCTTGGATTACAAATACCTTTGAGCTAAACATAGCTCATTTACAAAGGTTCCATGTCAGTGGGATTAGGGTAACAAAGAGATGAAGGGAAGCTAAAATAAGTGATATACAAGCAACAAAAATTGGCAATAACAAAACATCATTAAACAGCAAAAGTAGAAATATTTTGATTCCAACAAGCACTGGTAATGCAGCATATAACATAGGTAAGGCAGTATAGTGAGCAGAACTGATAATTGAATATGTTGTACACCTAGGGCTGACTGTTAGCAGATGGTGGGTATAAAAGTAGCTGACAGGGAGAGAGGGATTAGCATAACAAAGAGATGAAGGGAAGCTAAAATAAGTGATATACAAGCAACAAAAACTGGCAATAACAAAACATCATTAAACAGCAAAAGTAGAAATATTTTGATTCCATGTGCAGAATGTCAGCATGTGGCTCATAGCACTTCTAACAATTACCCCCAGGGCAAACCCTATTTTTTCTAGCCTACAAGGGAGCAATAATATTGGTGGAGAATTCTGAACTGCACAGTCCTGCCCTGAGCCTCCCTGTATGTTTCGTACGCATTCCTCCAAGCAGATGCCCAGTCCTCCGCAGAAATACTTTGACCCAGGTCAATTTCCCATTTGGACTTAGAGGCCTCATTTACTAAGGGGTTATCAAAATAGTTACATAGCAGTTTATAGACCTTGGATACTCCTCCCTTGGAGCTCCCAGCTCTACAAATCGGGTTCCAATCCGGCCCTCCACTAGGTAACTCAAGGTTGGGGCCCGGTACTGTATCTGCTAAGACTTGTCTAATCTGCAGATATGAGATGAAATGAAATATTGTGAGCTTGAATTCCTGCCTAAGCTCTCCAAAGGATTTTAAAAGATTGGTATTCAGATCAATCAGGTCCCCCACATTGGAAATACCTAATCTATTCCACTCCTGGTTTGTCAGAAGTCTACCTCCCGTCTGTATTTTAGGATTCAGCTAGAGTCCCTCTAAATGAGGTGTGAGCTCATCAAAAGAAAGTTTACCCTGTAGCATCCTAATAGTCTTGAGAGAACTGATAATACAAGGATTCGCCCTATTTGCTTATGCAATAAGCTTATCAGGCTTGGATAGTTGGCACTCAACTTTATACCAAAAAGGCGAGTTAATGGACGGGGGAGAAAGGTAGCACAATGATTGTTTAAACAGGAAAGCCAATTGATACATTTCTCACCACTTTAGTCCAAAGCTGCCTTGGGACCAATGAGCTCTGAGCATCGATAAGGACAGCGTGGGTACCTTGAGCCCCACAGGAAATTCCTAATCATGCTTGTGAATTTCTTGAATTTAGAAGAGCCAAACAGCAAGGGGATATTCTGGAACAGGTAAAAAAAGCTTCGTGGCCACAATAATTTTTACTTTGTTTATTTATTCCCATAGGGACAAGGATAAATTACCCCATTTACACAGATCAGCATTTATTTCCTTCAGCAGGGGATCAAAATGAATGTCTACTATGGTGTGAATATTGCTTGGAATCCTCAGTCCCAGGTAGAGGATTGAATCCTTCTGCCAGCACTCCTTTTTTAAGGAACTACCCTGGAACTCCCCCCCACCCCCATCAAATACCTGTAGCACCTGAGTTTTTTCCAGTTAACCGATAGGCCTGAGACATCAGAGAACTGATGGAGCATTGCTTTTAATACTCTAAAGGAGTTATCAAAATGAGACGGGGTGAACAACAGACCATCTGAGTATGCAAACGTCTTGTTCAGTATTACACCTGTTTGAAAACCGTGTATGTCCGAAAGTGTCTGAATGCCCCTAATAAGCAGCTCTAGAGCCAGGATAAACAAATATGAGGAGAGTGGACAGCCTTGCCTTGTCCCTTTATATAATCTAAATGTGGGAGAGACTTTCCCATTTGTAATTACTTCTGCAGATGGGATGCTGTATGAAGTTTTAATCCACCTAATGAATCCCTGTCCCAAATTATATTTCTCTAATTCCTTGCTTATGCCTGATCATGTAAATTGGTTAATCCAGCAGTGGCTGTAGTAGCAGCAGTTATAGTAGCAATAGTAGTAGTGAAATCTTTATTTTTAAATAGGAAAAATCAACACAGTGTGAGTAGGGGCAATTTTATTAAAAGAAAATCAGCAAATACAGAAACAGAAACATACATACTTACTGTGCATTCAAAACGTCATCGGTACAGTTAAAGGAAACACGAAAACATCACAGATATTAATGATAATTCATTACTGCAAAGGCATAATAATGAAGGAGAGACATAAATGAAGATATAGAAATGTGAGAAATACCTTTGCAAGCTCCACTACTAACTGATCATTACTCAACCATTCAAACCTTTGCCATAATTTTAGAACCATATCTCTGGGAAGAGTCCAATATTAATATTCTCGTATTCCAGTCAGTTTTTTTTTGTATTAGATTCAATAAGACATGCAGTGGGGTGAATTTTTTCTGTAGTACAAACTGGCATCTGACCTGCCATACCCACCATTTGATATAAGCAAATCACATGAACAGCATACTTTGTGTCCCTTATTTCCAGGCTTTGGGGATGTGTCCCAACATTAATTATTCAATAATTCGTAGTCCCTAACTCAGGAGAAGCCCACCTGACTGCTACTAAGGGCCAAAAAGGTTTTATATAAGTGCAGGCAAAAAATAAATGTTCCATTGTTTCTATCACCTGCTCGCACTCCTGTCTCGGACACACTGTCTCATCCATTTTTTTTATGTTTAGCATTGCCCTTGACATTTAGCCTGCCATGTACACTCAGTCATAACACATCCCACATTTTCTTTGGAATTCTACCATCCATCAATTGTTTTGCGATAATCCCAGGAGCTACACTGCAGTGTGATGTGAAGACTGACTCTAGATAGAAAAAAAAAATGTTACTACATGTTGGTACAACTGATTTGCAGTAGAATCTCAGAGCAAGACAGGTGACAGCGACCAACATTTAATTTTCTGAAAACAGATATATTGTGTCTGTGGAAAAACATCATCCCTTACCTGATCTTAATTTACCTTGCTCCCCAACTCTAATCAGAGGGGCACTGACTTCACCCAATAGAGCCAAATCTATTTCCACTTGACCATGCAGGAATTAACCTAAATTAAAACTAAAATATACACATAAAAAACATCACTGGGTTTGCCATACATACTCCCTCCTCCCTTTGATATCTCTATAAGTATGTCCCATTTTAATGGGGTTTTATCTACTACCCCACAATAATCTGAAAAAAACACTATAAAGTTTCATCTCAAACTTAACCGACTGGGAAGAATACAATTTAAATACAAAAACATGGGCATAGACAAAGGCCACAGGCATCATCTCTTAACTTGTAAGTCGACTTCCTTTAGACGCAACTCCCAGTTATATACTGCTTGATCCATATTGCCAAACTACATACCCCAAATTTTCAAGGGACCATGTTTAATTCATATGTTGCCACAGAGGTGGGGCCCTCAGGAACCATCAACCATGGAATCCAATAGCATGCCTATAGGTATATTAAGGAGCAAAAGAAAGCGAAGGGAGGATAGTGAGGCTTAATAAAGGGAGGAGGGTGGGCAGAGAGGACAGTGAAAAACAGGATACTGAATGAATACTTCTGCTCAGTATTCACAAAAGAAGAGGAGGGGGAGGTACCTAATCCACATCAATAGAAGCACTCTGGATAGGGGGGTCAATACCAGTCCTTTCACAGAAGAAAGGGCTCTGAAAGAACTCCTAAAAATGAAGGTGGACAAAGCAATAGGGCGTGATGGGATTCACCCAGAATTCTAAAAGAACTAAGGGGAGAACTAGTGATACCACTGACTACCCTTTTCAACAAATCATGGGAGGATGGTGTGGTACCTAAGGGCTGGAGGAGGGCAGATGTGATTCCTCTTCACAAAAGTGGGAGCAAAGCAGAAGCAGGAAACTGCAGGCCTGTTAGCTTGACCTCAGTGGTAGGGAAAATAATGGAATCACTTCTGAAAGATAGAACTGTTGAGTGCCTAGAGGCCAGAGGGGCACAGGACCCAAGGCAGCATGGATTCACAGAGGGAAGGTCATGTCAGATGAATCTAATAGATTTCTTTGACTGGGTGGCCAAAGTAGTAGACCAGAGAGGAACTGTGGACATGGCCTACCTAGACTTTAGCAAGGCATTTGAAACAGTCCCACACAAAAGATTAATAAACAAATTAGCCAGCCTGGGAGTGGGTCCCAAGGTGGTAACCTGGGTAAAAAATTGTCTGGACAACAGGACACAGAGGGTAATAGTAAACAGAGTCCACTCCAAAGAAAAGGGGGTTATTAGTGGGGTACCACAGGGTTCAGTACTGGGTCTGGTCCTTTTTAATGTCTTTATAAGTGATATTGTGGAGGGACTGGAAGGATAAATATGCCTCTTTGCAGATGACACACAGATTTGCAACAGGGTTGATACACAAGGGGTGGGGTGTGGAAAGGATGAGAAGGGACTTGGCAAGGTTGGAGGAATGGTCAGAAGCATGGCAGCTTAGATTCAATGTAAAGAAGTGCAAAGTAATGCACCTGGGAAACAAAAACCCAGGGGAAGAGTACACAGTGGGGAAGGGGGTATTTACAACAAAAGAAATGGAAAGGGACCTGGGGTAGTCATATCAGATGACCTAAAGGTGAGCAAGCAATGTGAGAAGGCAGTAAGGAGGGCTGGCGGGATACTGGGATGTACAGGGAGAGGCACCACCAGTAGAAAAAAGGAAGTTGTTATCCCTCTGTACAGACAGTTGGTGAGACCCCATCTGGAGTACTGCGTGCAGTTCTGGAGACCCCATCTCCGCAAGGACATAGACAGGATGGAGGCAATCCAGAGCAG
The DNA here is from genome assembly GCA_016271365.2 of Neoceratodus forsteri. Classification (NCBI taxonomy): domain Eukaryota; kingdom Metazoa; phylum Chordata; order Ceratodontiformes; family Ceratodontidae; genus Neoceratodus; species Neoceratodus forsteri. Next base: position 34,205,930 of record JADMNL010000037.1, on the reverse strand, counting down.
GGCCACTAAAATGGTGCAGAGTCTGCAACAGAAGCCATATGAAGAGAGATTAAAGGAGCTTAATATGTATACCCTTGAGGAAAAGAGGGAGAGGGGGGACATGATATGAACTTTCAAGTACCTCAAGGGAAGTAACAAAGTCCAAGAGGGCAGCATCTTTAAGAAAAAGAGATGTACAAGAACAAGGGGACACAATTTGAAGACAGAGGGGGACAGCTCAAAGGCAATATGAGGAAGTATTTTTTCACAGAGAGGGTGTTGGACGCATGGAATGGCCTTCTTGAGGAGGTTGTGGAGTCAAAAACAGTGGGGGAATTCAAGAATGCATAAGACAGACATAAGGCAATTTTGGTGGGGGGGGGGTAGGAAGAAGTAGGCTGTTGATTTACTAGGATCTGCAGCTTATCCAATAGAATTAATAGCCTCAAGCACCTCCTCTTTATTAATATCCTCCGCCATTTGGCTCTTAATATTGTTAGGGAGAATCGGAATCTGAAAGGAGCCTAAAAGAGAAGCCCTGTCATTAGTAGAGCCAATGCGATTCCCAAAAGTGTGTATGACCAATCTAGCTATCAAATCTGCTATCATGAAGTGAAATGCACACACAACCAAAACCATCTGTTAGATGTGTAATGACCCTACATTGCACTTGTTTTTTACAGTCCTCAAAAGGATTTGTATGGGCCTTACACCCCTGTGTCCTGAATTTCTGTTCTTGTAGAAGGGAAGTCCTTCTCTGATATTGATGCTTTTTCATTTCCTGTCTAACAACAGTAATCTGTTCGGTGTAATCATGGGAGGTTTCTGCTGCTGAAGTTAATTTTTTTAACTGATGTCTCAACTTAAGATACTTCAGGTACTCAGCCCTCTTTTCCCTACAGAAAATGGTGATGCACTGAGATTTAAAGAGCAACTGACACGTCTAAAAAGACATGTCAGTAGTGCCCTACCCTGCTTATAGTACCTCCCGGTACAGAGAATACCGCAAACAGAGGTACTGTAAGGCTGTTATTTTACAGTAAAGATGCAGCGGAGCACAATGCATGCCCCTGCCACAGCCTAAGGTCCCCTTCCTGATCCAATCCTGAGGATGACCTCAGGTCGGGATTCGGATCTGGCAAAATTCCATTTCGCTGGCAAAAGTGCCGCAAAATTGGCATTTCACAGCAATTTTGCCAGTGCAATTCCACTTTTGCTGGCAAAATGCCAATTCCATGGCACTTTCACTGGCAAAATAGAATTTTGCCAGGTTCCCATCCTGACCTGACATCATCCTCAGGATTGGATCGGGAAGGGGACCTGAGGCTGTGGCAGGGGGCACACATTGCACTCCACCGCATCTTTACTGTAAAATATTGCCTTACAGTACCTCCATTTGCGGTCCTGTTTGTACCAGGAGGTACTGTAGGTAGTGTAGGGCACTACTGGCATGTCTCTACATAAACGTGTCAGTTGTTCTTTAATATCAGTTTTGACAGCTTCCCACTAAACTATTAAGGTGTCAAAGAAAATGAACTGTGGTACCACTTGCCAAAAGTAAATCTCTCCAACTCTATTGCAGTGCTGCATTCTCTATTGTGGAACAATTTTATCTTCATGGGGGGTTCAGTACTGGGTCTGTAGCTGTTCTGAACCCCTATTATTATAATAACTCATGTCCATAGCAGCTAGCGGTCTCCCCAGCCCCGATCCACTATTATTATAATAACTCACATCCCTGGTAGCTGGCGGTCCCCCCCGCAGTCCTTATCCCCTCTTATTACAATAACTCACATCCATAGTGGTTGGCAGTCCCCCCAAGCCCTGATCCCTTATTATTAAAATAACTTACATCCCTGGTGGCTAGTTGTCCCCCCAGCTCCAATCCCCAATTATTAGAATAACTCATGTCCCTGGTGGCTATTGGCCCCCCAGAACCGATCCCCATATTATTATAATAACTCACATCCATGGTGGTCTACTGGATCCCCCACCCCATCAGGCAGTGCTGCACTGCCCTGCCCCCCCAGCCCCGAGCTGGCGGCCAGCACAGCCCTCCACTGACCACTACGGCCAGCCGTGGACTGAGCTGTCAAGGAGCACGTACTGTATATATTATGCACTTATTGATTAGCTGTCAATCAGTAAGCATGTACTGTATACACTGTACAGTATGCAGTCCTTGACAGCTCAGTCGATGACCAGCCATGGTGGTGAGTGAAGGGCCAAAGCACTGAGGTCAGGGGCTGGGATAGGGTGGGTGGGGGAAGCAGGGTAGTGTGGCACTGCCTGCTGGGTGGGGAGGTCCACTAGACCACCAGGGATGTATGTTATCATAATAATATGGGTATTGGGGCTGGGGGACCGCTAGCCACCAGGGTTATGAGTTATTATAATAATATGGTGATCGGGGCAGGGGAGCCTCTAGTTTCCAGGGATGCGAGCTATTCTTATAATAGGGGATCATGGCTGGGGGGGGGCCACTAACCACCAGGGATGTGAGTTATTTTAATATTAGGGGATCAGGGCTGGGGGGAGACTCTTAGCCACTAGGGATGTGAGTTATTCTAATAATAGGGGATCAGGGCTGCGGGTGCTAGCCACCAGGGATGTAAGTTATTATACAAATATGGTGATTGGAGCTGGGGGGCAATAGCCACTGGGGACATGTGTTATTATAATAATATCAGGCATTTGGGAGCCCGCTATCCACCAGGGATGTGTGTTATTTAATTTAAAGGGGGATCGGGGATGGGAGGGCTGTGGCACATTGGTGCACGTGTCTAAACCCTCCCGGATACTTCTAAGTATCTTTAGACCAGCCCTGACTTACAAACATATTAAAAGATACAGAAGGATGAAGAGGCAAACAGAACTCTCAGCAGAGATGTAACATCACCTGACAGTGTTTCATACACACAGGGCCTTTTTCAAGGGTAGAAATACCACTAGCAGTTCTGTGCTCTTCATGAGAGTTGTTTTGAGCTCCACTCTCTGCCATTTGATTATTAGCCTCCTTCATGCTCCAGGTTGGAGAGAAACAGTCTCCTCCACCCTTGCAGCCATGCTGCTCTCCTCTCCTCTCCTTCCTCCAGAGTGCAAACAGAAACCAGTAGCGCCCCCTATGAGAGGAATAGAGGAATTTTCTCAGTGTCCTGACTAAATTCCCCCATTCACTAAAATACCATGAAAAGCTTAATCAGTTTTAATTGCAGTTGTTTCCATCTGTATCACTTTCCTTCAGGGCAAGGCTGAAAATAGGCAGACTTGCCTAGTCCTCCATTCCTGGTCAACAAAAACTAACTAACTAAATAAACATCATTATGGCAACCCAAGCCCTGTTTATGAGGTAGTCCTTATGACGCTTGGCCAGCTGTTTATGATTGTTCAATGATTTTTGTAATATAGAATATAGTGTGTGATTGTCAGTGCTTCCATGAATGCCATCCCCCCCCAGGTTTCAGAGAGGCAACAGGATATATTAACTTGAAACCAGGAGGTAATTAACAAGCATTTGTCAATGCCGAATGTTTGCTTGCTGGCATTGGCATTCGTAGTGTAGAAGTTACAGAGCTGCATAATAGGAATAGCAGCAAAGTATTGAACTGAAGCCAACCCCACCACCACCCTGCAGAGAGTGATAGGCATTGGGGTGTGCCTTTGGGTCGTCAGGCATAACGACCACGCCATTTCACCACACCCTACCTTGCAGACACTGACAAGAGTGTCACGGTGTGCCTTAGGGTCTTTTGGCCCCTTATAAGCACCCCATTCCATCAGGAAATATGGTGAGATGGGTGTGGTATGGGAGAATGGGGTGAGATTTTGGCCGAAGAGTCCAAGGCACATTGATGCCTCTCACTGGCTGCAGGGTGTGTGGGGGTGGAAATGGTATGAGCATTATGGCAAGAATCCCAAGTCACACCCCTGATGCTTGTCATTCTCTACAGGGTGGGCGTTATGGTCCAGAAACCCTAACGCCTCAGGCATTCATTGGTATTTTCACTCCAAATTTTCAACATTTTTTTTTGAGACCCCCACCTCATGAACAGTGGCAATATCAGTTTGTTAGCTGAAAACTGCTTTTGTCCAGCGACTACGGCATTTGGCACTGCAGGTGCAAAAACACATTCCGAACAGGATGTGAAAAATGACAGCGGTACTGTTCGTGGGGAGGTGTAAAAAATGGCAATGTTGAAAATCTGCTGTGAAAATATTAAAAAAACTGGTGAAGTCCATGACGTGCATAGAAACTGTACAGCGCACACCCGTAATGTAACTAGTTTGGGATTTTTACAGCAGATTGTTAACACAGGCATTTTGGGACCTCCGATCATGAACAGTGTCAGTGTGATTTTCTTTATGTGTCCCGAACAATGATTTCCCACAGTGACCACACATTTCTGCACTGAAAGTGTGAAAACACATTTCGGCCATGTTGTGGAAAATGACAGCTGTACTGTTGATAAGGAGGTGTAGAAAAATGCCACTGGTGAAAATCTGGACTGAAAATATTACAAATTCATGAACTTACAAGGGTGCATGGAAACTGCGCAATGCTCACTCCATAACACAGTCATTTTATGGAGTTTTGTCACCAAATTTTCAACATAGCCATTTTAAGACCTCTGCTCATGACCAGTGTCACTGTGATTTTCTTAATCTGTCCCAAACATTGTTTTCGCACACCGACTGTACCATTGTGCGCTACATGTGTGGAAACACATTTTGGGCGAGATGTGAAAAATGGTAGCTGTACTGCTCATAAGGAAGTGCAGTAAAATGGCACTGTTGAAAATCTGGTGTGCAAATATTACAAATTCATAAACTTGCCAGCATGCGTAGGAACTGCGCAACGTGCGCTCCTAAAACAGTCATTTTTGGGAATTTTTTCACCAAATTTTCAACATAGCCATTTTAACACCTCTGCTCATGACCAGTGTCTGATGATTTTCTTAATATGTCCCATACATTGATTTCGCACACCAACTGCCATTGTGCGCTACATGGTCGGAACCACGTTGTGGGTGAGATGTGAAAAATGACAGCTGTACTGCTCATAAGGAGGTGTGGTAAAATGGCAATGTTGAAAATCTGGAGTGAAAACATTAAAAATTCACGAACTTATGAGCGTGCGTAGGAACTCTGCAATGCACGCTCATAAAACAGTCATTTTTAGGAATTTTTTCACCAAATTTTCAACTTTGCCATTTTAAGACACCTGCTCATGAACAGTGTCACTGTAATTTTCTTAATGTGTCCCGTACATTGATTTCGCACACCAACTCTGCCATTGTGTGCTACATGGGCAGAAACATGTTTTGGGCAAGATGTGAAAAATGACAGCTGTACTGCTCATAAGGAGGTGTGGTAAAATGGCAATGTTGAAAATCTAGAGTGAAAATATTAAAAATTCACGAACTTACGAGCGTGCGTAGGAACTCTGCAATGCACGCTCACGCTCATAAAACAGTCATTTTTAGGAATTTTTCCACCAAATTTTCAAAATAGGCTTTTTGAGTGCCCACCTTATGAACACTGGCAGTGTCATTTCATTAATCGGTTCTGAAAGGAGATTTCGCTCAGTGACTGCGAAATCACCTTTTGGGCCCGACTAACACCATGACAGTGACAGCATTCATGAGAAGGGGTCCCAAAAACCCCATGTTGAAAATTTGGTGCAAAAATTCCAAAAAATGCCCAAGATATAGGTTAGAAAAACCTATCCATTACATTATACAGCTTACCGCATTTCCTCGGTTCGTGGTCGGCTTTGAAGAGTACAGGCGTGTTCCCGGTCCACGAGAAGATCGCCCGGACTCTGGAGTATAAGTATGTGGCGAGGGGTGTGGGGAGGCAGGGTGCGCAGTGGGTGGGAGGCGGTGGGCTGGGAAGCGCGAGAAACATTTCCTTTTAAGTTTTTATTTTATTTTTAAGGAAGATGATGGGGACATTTGCCCAGCTGGGTGGGCTCCCAATGTGGCAGCCTAGAAACTGTTTGGGGGCTGGAGCTGACAGGGATTGAGCACCCCCATCGGCCCATAGACTTGTGCCACGCTGGGGTGGGCCCCAGTGTGGCAACTGCAAACTGTTTAAGCGGGTCTGGAGTCCGAAAGCTTTTTGGGGTGGTGGAGCCGATGGGGGCATTGGGCACCCGCTGGCTATATACAGTATGTGCGTGGGGGTAGTGCGTGAGCATGCAATATGCATGTGTGCATGTTGAGAGGGGGAGCTCTGCTCACTGAAGTGGAGCTCTCTTTCAACTGTTTGCCACTGCATTTTCAACTGCTGTCATAGACAGCTGGAACAGTGATTGGAGCACTGCGACCGTGCCTGCAAGCACACTGACTGAATTGGAAGAGGCTGACACAGCTCTGGAAAACTCGGATGATGGCACTATGTTTCTTGCCCATGTGTGCAAGCAAACATAAAAAGCCTAGAGAGCCTTAATTAAGGGTCTCCTGTTTATCTGACTTAATTGGAACTGACCAGCTGCCAGGATATAGGGATCAGAAACTTTTATGACGGCTTAGAGGAAGAAAACATGTCATATAACTATGGTGCTAAAAAGTCATAAATATCCTTTGATCCTTGGAAGCAGGAAACCACACAAGATCAGAAGAAAGGTTTGATTAAAGAGAGTCATATTGGGAAATGAGTTTTTGCTGATGTCACCTTATTTAATATACCTCCTGATTAGGACATCCGGTTTGTATATATTTTTTATATTTAACAAGGAGGCGCTAAGTGACATCATGGAAGGGGTGTGTTTGAAAGACAGTTTAAGCTATTCTGTGTCTGATCTTTAGATACAGTTCTTTGTGAGTTCTTAGAAACAAGAACTAACTATAAGCACTGTAAGAAGGTAATGCATTAGATAGGAAAGTCTAATTGTATTGCAGTAGGAGTTTATGTTTGTACTTTGCCTTGTTTTCTTTTAAGTGATTGTATGCTTTGTGATATAGTTTTCTGTGTTTACATTTTACATATTTTTATGCATTTTTAATTAAACCTCTTATTTTAAAGATGTGTGTGTCTTCAAAGTTTTTTCTTTTGCATGTGAAGCATAGATGGGTAAGACTGACTAAAACTGTTCAAAGCTTGATGGGTGTACTAAACTGGGAAAAGGTAAGAATATACCTAAGGTCTTTTATAGAGTTTTAAGGGTTCATTTTGGATACCTGGTTAGGTGCCCTTAGGCAAAAGATATCTGGCATCCCCCAAAGAGCTGATTATCTGAGCCTGTACATTTGGGTACTCTAGCATAAGGTTCACAGTTTGAATCCCCCCTAGAACTTGAGACTAAAGGTGTTTCAGACCCACAAGCAGACAGGAGGGTTACCCTTTTCTGTTACCTGTTCACAATACTGCACTTGGAGGTTGGCACTGTGGGAGCAGAGGGCCTGACCTGCTGAGTGGGTTTGTGACAGATTGGTTGGCAGCAGCGTGGATAAATTTGGTAACGCAAACTTTAAATTGTTCAGTGTGTCAGCTTGATGCTGTACAGCTCATTTGCAAAATAAGGCAGTGATTTATTTTTTAAAAAAGGAAACAGAACTATATGATTTTGCTTACAGTTAAGTTCCTGTTTAATTTTTTTTTCTAAAGTGCAAGTTAGAGTAGCCATAGTTAGAGAAGAAAATGACTTCCAACTACAGTGGGCACACTGTAGACTACTTGAGGCAGTTGTGCCAGGAGAGAGGAGTCCTGTATGAGGTGAGAACCACCAAGCAGAACCTCTTGGATGCCCTGATGGCAGCAGATACCCAGAGTATCGAGTCATTGACTGTGACTGTAAAAGACCAAACTCTGAGCATGGAAGGGCTAGTGACCAGTGCAGCTTCCAGATCTGATGAGGATGACAGCAGGGCCAGTGCCAGTGAAGGACCACAGCAGCAGGGGAAGGTCACCAGCATTCTGGAGCCAGAAGCACTCAGGCTGCAGATTGAGCTGTGCAGAATGGAGCTGGAGTTCCAGCGAAAACAGCGTGAGGTGGACCGTGAACAGCGAGAGGTGGACCGCGAAGAGCGTGAGCGTCAGAGGTGACATGAACTGGAGAAGCTACGACTCCAACCACCAGCACCAGAGCAGGTAAGTGGTTTGGGTTTAACTGGAACTGCAGGACTGGGTTACAAACTGAATTACAATTTGATAGCTGAATTTAAAGAGGAGGAAGTTATGTATGCCTTTTTAAATTCCTTTGAAAGCATTTGTATTCAGGCTAAAATTCCTAGAGGGTCCTGGAGCTTCCAGCTATCCCTGCTACTTATTGGGAAAATTCAGGATGAATTGGGTTACATGGACAATGAGGACAGTAATGATTACAGCAAACTTAAAGCTGCACTGTTAAAAAAGTTTTATTTAACTGCTGAAGCATACAGAGTTAAATTCCGTAAGCTCTGGAGAAGCCCAGACATGAGCTATGAGGAGCTAGCCATGAAACAATGTCAGTTTTTAAAACATTGGTTGGAAGAAATTGAAGCAAACTCTGTAGATAAAATTGAAAATGCAATATTGTTAGAGCAGTTTTTTTTGGGCATGCCTAGCAGAGCTGAAAACCTGGCTGGAGGACCGAGATCCCAAAACAGTGCAAGAGGCTGCTGAACTCTTGGACTGCTATGCCAAGAACAGAATGGCTCTGAGAGTGAATGGGTGGGTGTGGCAGCACAGAAAGGGAAACACACACCTTCAGGGCAGCTAAAACCATCACTGCCTCCACCAAAACAAGTTAGCCTCAGGTTTCAGAGAAAAGAATTCTCTGAGAAAAGAAACAAATGTTGGGTCTGTAAGGAAACTGAGCATATTGCCAGAAAGTGTCCCAAAAGGGCAAGCAATATGCAACAGGGGGCTAGAAAAGAAGTGGGTTGTTTGTGTGTCCCTGGAAGCATGCCAGTGAACATGAGGGAACACATGCACCCAGTCACAGTGAATGGTGTACAGACACAAGGGTTAAGGTCACAGGGGCATCTCTGACACTGGTAAAAGGGGATCTGGTAGAGCCTGGTCAGCTTATACCAAATAAATATGTCACTGTAAAAGACTTTACTGGTGAGGAGAAAACATTGCCCCTCACTAGTGTTCTCCTAGACTGGGATGAAACAGAGGGAACTGTGCAACAGGTGGCTATAGCCAAAATGTTAGCAGTTGACATCAACCATGGCAACAATCTCCTACAGGGGATGGCGTGTGCAGTTACCTGTAGCCAAATGGAAAGGGAAAATTGTAGTTCCCTGGACCCCACAGAAGCCAGTGTGGAAATCACTGGGAGGCTGATTCCCCAGCCTGTGTCTCCTGATATGGAGACTAATGAAAAGGGGGTAGAAATTTCCCCAGTAGCAGTTAACCACACAGCTACAGAGGGTTACTCCGAAGAGGAGGGTGACCCATTGTCAGAGGGTTAGGGATGACAGTGATCCTGAGTGCCCTGATGCTAGTGCTAGGGACCCTAGTTTAGAGACTGAAGGGGACCTGTCCCATGCCTTGGGAATGTGTGAGGAGTTTGCAGCTGCTCAGAGAAGTGACCCTAGTCTAGAGAAGCTGAGGGCTTGGGCAGACTCTGATGGAGCACAGGGAGGTGATGGTAAACATAAGGTTTATTGGGAAAATGGACTGATGTATACTCAGGCTGTGCAGACAGAGGGAGGGGTGATAGGCAGGCAGCTTGTCATTCCCCAGGGGTATCGTGAGCAGTTGCTCAAGATTGCACATGATATTCCCTTGTCTGGTCATCTGGGAATCATGCGCACTATGCAGTGGTTGGCCCAGAATTTCTAGTGGCCTAACTTCACCCAGCAGGTGAAGGAGTATTGCAGGTCTTGTCACCGGTGCCAAGAAATAGGGAAGGTAAGAAAACCCAAGCTCCCTAATTCCATTGCCCATAGTGGAGGAGCCATTCCAGAGGGTGGGAATGGATATTGTGGGGCCTTTAAATACCCCAGCTCTCTGGAAGAGTTCATCCTGACTGTGGTGGATTATGCCACCCGGTACCCAGAGGCAAGCCCTATCCTCACTGAGGACAGACAAAGTGGCAGATGCCTTACTTGGGATTTTCTCCCATGTTGGGTTTCCACAGGAGGTTATCACTGATCTGAGGGGTTCCTTCATGTCGGACCTGATGAAATGTTTGTGGGAGAAGTGTGGGTGGTGCAGAGATGCATGCACTTATCACCCACAAGCCAATGGGCTTGTGGAAAGATTAATGGTACCCTAAAGTCAATGCTCCTGAGCGTTTGCTGAACAGCATGGGAGGGACTGGGAGAAATACCTTCCCCACCTGTTGTTTGCATACAGGAGGTGCCCCAAGAGTCGACAGGATTTTCCCCCTTCGAACTCTTATATGGACGCTGGTACGTGGGCCCCTAGACTTGATCCGGGAGGACTGGGAAGGCAAGCATGCCACCCAGGGAACTCCCATTGTGGATTACGTCCTTAGGTTTAGGGAAAGGCTGAAGGAGCTTATGGGGACAGCCCAGAGCAACCTGGCAGCTGCCCAACAGAAACAAAAAGTGTGGTACGACCGCAGAGCCAGAGCTCACTCATACACGGTGGGTCAGGAAGTCATGGTCCTTATTCTGGTCCGGAAAGACAAGCTGCAGGCTGAGTGGGCAGGACCGTACAAAGTAGTTAGGAAGGTAAATGACGTGAACTATATCATAGAGTTACCTGACAGAAGACAGACAGAAAGAATGTACCATGTCAACATGATGAAGCCATATGCTAATAGGGCTGACATGGTGTTTGCAGTGTGTAGTCCTGGGGAGGGACAAAGGAGACCCCTTCTGGACTTGCTGGAAGAAAGCAAGTGGAGTCCTCTGTGGAGGCAGTTAAATTGTCTCCTCAGCTGGCCCCGGACAAGATCCAGGAAGTAAGGGAGGTTCTAGCAGACTTTGCCTTTGGTTTATTTATTTGTTTTTATTTATTTATTTATTTGTAAAATCGTTTATAACCTTTGAGCTAGAGGCTCGTTTCAAAGGTACTTCATCACATAAAGACATACATTGTGTTTTTGGTTACATAGCATAGATTTGCAAAACAATAGGCGTTCAACAGAGGCGCCACGTCACACTGTGGTCAGACAAATACATTTGGGTTACAGGGTACATGTAATTGATAACAGGTGTTACACAAGTTGGTATCAAAGTGAGCAATCTAGTAGGTAAACACTGAAACAGCTGGCACTGGCCAGGTTAAACATAGGCATGGTGTACAGGGAAGTGGTGGTGGGGATGGCTAGGTGGAGAGCCGCCCGGAGGGCGTTGTCAAGAGAAGTAGAGGTGGAGGCTACTTTCAGAGACAGGAGCAGTTCCGAGTGTTGATGATGTGGTTTCAAAGGGTGGTTTTGAACTTGGAGATGGTGGTGGCATTGGTGATGGGGCAGGGAGAGAGTTAAACCAGGTTGGGGCTCTATAGCAGAAGGACCTCTGGCCACGGCTGGTTCTTGATCTGGGGACCATTAGAGTGGTCTTGTTGGAAGACCGTGTTGCAATAGTGGGAGGGCTCTGGTGGATGGATGCCGTTACCCCAGGGGGGGAGAGCCCGAGTAGGGTTTTTTTTGTGAGGAGACAGGTTTGGTATTGGAGCCGATCCATCCAGGGTAAGCAGTTTAGCCTCGACATACAGCTGACAGGTGTGTGTGAGCCTGGGGGCACCAGTAATCAATCTGCAGGCTTTATTCAGGGTTAAGTGAATTTTTTTGAGTGCAGTGGTGTCGGCAGCACCATAGACTGGTAGACCATAGTCTACAAGGGACAGAACGGATGATGTAACAGCGAGCTGGAGAGCATTTGGGGGAAGGCAGGTTCTATGGCGGAAGAGGATGCCAAGCCGTGTGTTAGTGGCGGATGTTAGGGCATCGATGTGGTTGTGAAATGTGAGGGCTGAGTCGAAGGTAACCCCAAGGTATTTGTAGGAGCAGACTTGTTCCAGTGGCTGATTGGTACTTGGAAGGATATAGAGTGGGTGGTTGCTAGCTTTGTTTTGGGGGTGGGAAAAGAGCATAGCTTTGGTCTTTTTAAGATTGATGACGAGTCTGCGCTCCTTAAACCAAGCTTCGGCACTGTTGAAAGACTGCTGTAGGGTGTCCTGGAGGGAGATGGGATTGCGGTGGGTGGCAAAAAGGACAGCGTCATCTGCATACAGTAGAATTTTGCCAGGGCATGCACTGGGCAGGGTGTTCAGATAGAGCGAGAAGAGAAGGGGGCCCAGGATGGAGCCTTGGGGGACCCCAGAGTGAATGGGACAGGTATCGGAGAGTGTGCTATTGATTTTTACACACTGTGATCGAGCGTCAAGATAGCTTGTGCACCATGCTAGGGGGCCAGCCGAGAGACCAGTGTGGCAGAGTGCATTCAGCAGAAGTGGATGGGAGACGGTGTCGAAAGCCTTTGAGAGGTCGATGAACACTGCACCAGCTAGGGAGCTGGTATCCAAGGAGGAGTGTAGGAAGTTGGAGAATTCAATTAGGGCAGTGCTGGTACTGTGACCAGCACGGAAGCCATGTTGCTCTGGGCATAAGATGTTATGCTTAGCCAGATAATCAGTGATTTGAATGGCCACCACTTTCTCCAGGGCTTTAGAGAGAGGGGGATGGAGATTGGCCGGTAGTTGTTGGCCGATGACCTGTCGCCCCCTTTATGAATTGGTGTGATAATGGCTGTTTTCCAAGCTGTGGGAAATTGTCCCAGGCAGAGTGACTGGTTAATTAGGCTGGTGAGTGGGGCAAGGACTTCATCTAGCACCAGCCTGAGGATACTGGGGTCCAGTGAGTCACTGCCGGGACTGTTGCCATTCAAAGCTTTGATTAGGATGGGTCTGGCTTCCCGGGTGGAAATCTTGTGCAGGTGGAAGCTGGGGTGCTGGAGGACAGGGGGAGGTTGGTTGGGGGGAGGGTCAAAGAAATTACTAGGGAGGACTGAGCTAAGGTCAGTGAAAGCGGTGTTGAACCAGTTAGCTATGGTGGCAGGCTCGGTGGTGGTAGTGCCATTTCTAGTGAGCTGGGATGGGGCAGGGGAGCGAGCTTTTCCGTTAAGTTGCTTAATATTATCCCAGAAAGTCCGGGCTGAGCCCCAGGAGGAGGTAAGGGAGGCCTGGTAATGGTCGGCCTTGGCTTTCCTGATGGCCCATGAGCACTTATTCCGGGCTGCATTGTAAGCCTGCCTATCAGACAGATGACCCGTTTCAGTGGCAAGGTGCCAGAGGTTATCCCGATTCTTAGTAATTGTAGAAGGGCCGGTAACCCAGGGTGCATTCTGTTTTGGACCGGATTTTGGTGAGGGCAAAGAGATCACAGGCCATGTTGAAGGTGTGAGTGAAGAAGGGAGGGCAGTGTCAATGTCGGTTAGCATGATGAATGGGGACCAGTTTATCTGGGTGAGGAATACTTTAAGTTTTTCAGCCCACCAGGGCGGAGGCCCTCTGTGGAGGGTGGTCTGGGCTTTGGGTTTGGGATTGGGGACTGCCCAATGAAATAGGATAGGGAGTGGTCACTTAGGGAGTCTGGGAGGACCTGGATGTTTTGGATTTTGTGGATTGGGTTAGTTATAATAACATCCAGAAGGTGCTGGTTCCTCTCTTAGGGTTTATTCTTGTGGGCTGGGTGACGAGTTGCGTCAGGTCTTGGGGGCAAATGAGTCTCTGATCGCAGATGAGGAGGTGCTGAGCCAATTTACATTAAGGTCCCCAACTAGGATTTGTTCCGCCTTATGGTGGAGGGTGGCCAGGTAGTCTGTTAAAGATACCAGGGCCGGGTGCTGGTTCTTTGGGGGAACGTGAGCTGTGGTGAGATAGAGAGGGCTCCTAGAGGGGTCCGGGGTGAGTTTGAGGGTAGAGCCTGGGCCCCATTTACAAGGGCAGGGGTGGGGAGGCGTGTCCAAGTATTGTGTCCCTAGTGTAGATTGCACAGCCTCCCCTCGCTTGCCTACTCGGTCCTCCGGTATAAGGTATAGCCTGGGAGGAACAAATGAGTCAGGGTGGATTTGGACAGCCAGGTTTCAACCAGGGCTATGATGTCTGGTTGATGAGCCAAGGCCCAGCACTGTAGGGTGTCAAATTTCTTCAGCAGGCTGCATATGTTCATGGAGGCTACTTGAAGACCAGTGGGCTGGGTGGTGGGTGGGAGGGGCAGGGCCTGGGTTGGGATGTATTTCCCTGTTAGGAGTAGAAGGAGGAGAAGTGCTCTGGTCAGAGGGTGCCAGATGGAGAGTTTACGCCGGGAGCGATAGGATGAGGAAGGGGGTTTCGTAGCACAGGGGGTGGGTAGGGCAGCACAGGCAGAGAAGGCTTGTGTGATCAGAAGCGCAAGGGAGCTGGGGGAGGAAAGGTAATGTCTGGATGGGGGGTGAGGTGGAGAGGAGCATATGGGGTGTGTGGAGGAGGAGGGAGGGGAGGAGCAGTGGTAAAGGAGGAGGGGAAGACAGGAGGGTAGGTAGGAACACTGGAGTAGTGAGGCTGAGGGTTAATAGGGACAATAGGGTTGGTGGAAGGCAAAAGGAGGAGGAGGAGAAGAGAGAGGCTGGTGAGCAGGGGGTGCACATGCATAGTTGGTAAGGGTGGGGGAGCTGAAGTGAAGAAAGAATGGGGTACTAGGATGATAGAGGGGAGATAGTAGTGAGAGGTCACCTCTAAGCCTAGTTGCTGCTATGGTGTAGTGGCAGGGTTGGTGCCTGAGATGCACAGGGTACTAGGTTCAAGCCTTGACCAGGGTAGCAGGAAGGAGCCCAGCTAGTGGCTGTAGCAGCAGGGAGTTGGGTTCAAGGTCTGCAGAAGCACTCAGATAACACTTTAGCAGTGTTAGAGCGTTTTTAGAGTTTTGAAATCCTGCAGTAATAATAGACAGGTGTGCTAGCTGAGTGGTGGAACTGCTGACTTTGGAAATGAGGGTGCAGGGTTCAAAGCCTGCAAAGGCAGCAAGAGAGAAGTGGTAAACTTATATTTTGGCAGGTGGGGGGGTAAGAGACTAAAAGGCTTAGAAAGTAGGAATAAAATAGGTAGGCAATGTGGTCCAGAGGTAGAGCTGCTGACTCTGACTCAAGGTACTGGGTTTGAGCACAGCTCAGGGACGAGTGTAGAAAGTTTTTTTTAATTCAGAAAGGAGGAGGAAGGGTTAAGAGTTTGAAAGTAGAGGAAGATGTTGGCCTGGTTCATTGGCTTAGTGGATAGTCAGTAGACTTTGGACAAAGGTACCAGGTTTGATGCTGGCAGGTGCTTAGTGGTAGGCTGATGGGAGGAGGGAGGAAGTAGGTGGTAGAAGGATTCAAAGAGAACTGCAGGACCCCTAGTGGGTCAGTTTGCAAACAGTGGCTAGGAGGTAGAGAGTTGAATGAGAAGCTAGAGTGGAGAGTGCAGCAACCCCTAGTGGTAGGTGTCTAAGGCTAAAATGGAAGAAGTGGACATTACTAAAAGGCAGGTAGGTCCTGATGTAACATGACATGCCAACAGCAATAAATGAAGCGCTGACCATGGGTGGTTGGGAAGTGCCTCACAACAGTCAGGCTGTAGTGCAGGACACTTTACCTCTTACAGGCTCTGGCAATCCCTGAATTCAGTCTCCGCTGCTGGGCTGAGTTCTGCCAAGTCTGGACTAACCCCCTTAGCAATACACAATGTGGAGACAGGGACACAGACGCCCCATATGGCAGACAGCATATCGGGTGTCAGAGGCTGTCCAAAAGGACATTAGGAGGGAAGTGGAGGAAATGCTGGATTTAGGGGTAATCCAGCGATCCCATAGACCCTGGGCCTCACCTGTAGTCCTTGTGCCCAAGCCAGATGGCTCTACTCATTTCTCTGTGGACTATCATGGCCTGAATGCAGTCACAAAGTCAGACACCCACCCGATGCCCTGGGCGGACAAACTCCTGGACAAGTTGGGAGGGGTGACCTACCTTACGACTTTTGATCTGACCAAGGGGTATTGGCAGGTAGAGTTAATGGACAGAGCTAGGGAGAGGTCGGCCTTCATCTCTCCGATAGGCTTATTTGAATTTAAAGTAATGACTTTCAGGATGAAGAACGCCCCGGCCATTTTCCAAAGGTTGGTGAACCAGGTGTTAAATGGTGCTGAGGAGTATGCCATGGCGTACCTGGATGACATTGCCATCTTTAGTGCCAGCTGGGAGGAACATCTGTCCCACCTTAGAGAAGTGCTGAGCAGGATACAGAGGGCTGGGCACACTGTCAAAGCTGAGAAGTGCCAGGTGGCCATGGCTGAAGTGGCATACCTTGGGCATGTTGTAGGCCAGGGACAGCTCCATCCTAACCAAGCAGAAAATAGAGGTGATCAAGGCATGGGCCAGACCAGAAATGCAGAAACAGGACAGAAGTTTCCTCAGGACAGCAGGGTACTATAGGAAATTTGTACCCAATTACAGTGCCCTGGCTGTTCCCCTATCTGACCTGGTAAGGAAAAGGATGCCTAAGAAAATTACCTGGGAACCAACCTGTGAAAAAGACTTTACCAGACTGAAGGAGGCACTGTGCAGTGCTCCTGTATTGGCAAGTCCTGGCTATAGCAGACCCTTTATAGTTCAGACTGACCCCTCAAACATGGGTATTGGGGCAGTACTGAGTCAGACATCCAATCAAGGGAAAGATCACCCTGTAGTGTACCTGAGTAAAAAGTTACTTCCCAGGGAGAAGGCGTACTCTACTGTGGAAAAAGAGTGTCTTGCCATAGTGTGAGCCCTACAAAAGTTAGAGCCATACTTATATGGGCAGCATTTTGTGGTACAAACTGAGCACAACCACCTGGTTTGGCTGATGCAAATGGGAAAAACTAATGGTAGATTGTTAAGATGGAGTCTTGCCTTACAAGGGTATGACATGACAATCTTACATAGGGCTGGAACGACCAATCAGGACAGCAATGGCCTTTCACGTCTTTATGAAGAGTGAACTGATTTGGAAAGCTCATCCCATGCAGGGGATATAGCCCCCAAATTCAGTCTAGGTGGGGAGGATTGTGACACTTGGCCAGCTGGTTATGATTGTTCTATGATTTTTGTAATATAGAATATAGTGTGTGATTGTCAGTGCTCCCATGAATGCCACTCCCCAGGTTTCAGAGAAGCAACAGGATATGTATTAACCTGAAACCAGGAGGTAATTAAAAAGACTAGAGAGCCTTAATTAAGGGTCTTCTGTTTATCTGACTTAATTGGAACTGACCTAGCTGCCAGGATATAGGGATCATAAACTTTTATGATGGCTTAGAGGACGAAACATATCATATCACTATGGTGCTAAAAAGTCATAAATACCCTTTGATCCTTGGAAGCAGGAAACCACACAAGATCAAAAGAAATGCTTGATTAAAGAGAGTCATATTGGGAAATTAGTTTTTGCTGATGTCACCTTATTTAATATATCTCCTGATTAGGACATCCTGTTTATATTTGTTTTATATTTAACAAGGAGGAGCTATCATGGAAGGGGTGTGTTTGGGAGACAGTTTAAGCTATTCTGTGTCTGATCTTTAGATGCATTTCTTTGTGGGCTCTTAGAAACAAGAACTAACTAAGCACTGTAATCAATCAATCATAATTTATTTATAAAAGGTGCCTTTCTTCAACCAAGGCACCTGTACATACATAAATAATACAAAGATACAAACATAGTTTCTGATTTAAATAAAATCTTATAAATAAATTCACTATAAATTAATACTCACTAAAATTACCATACGCAGATTCAAACAAATAAGTCTTAAGTGCACTTTTAAACTCCTGGATGGTCAGGCAATCTCGTATCCAATGAGGTAGAGAATTCCACATGGTCAGGGCCACAAAACTAAAAGAACGGGGCCCAGATGTCTTTAAACGGACCCTAGGAATCTCTAGCAATCCCTCGTCGGCAGATTGGAGAGGATGGAGCGGCAGCAGGGATGAAGGAGATCTTGCAATTAGCTAGGTCCCCGGTCGTGTAGGGCTTTATAGGTCAGTAAACCATCCTTGAAGGTGACTCTCCACCGCACTGGAAGCTAGTGCAGTACGTAGAGCACAGGTGTTATATGGCTGGTTCTAGCTGTACCAGTCAATAGCCTGGCTGCTGCATTCTGCACTAGCTGAAGGTGGCAGAGGTCAACCCCCAGTAGCCCTAGGTATAGGGCATTGCAATAGTCAAGGTTGGAGGTAACGAAGGCATGGACCAATGTTGGAAGATCTTTAGGAGGAACCAGTGTTTCACTCGGGTGATATTCCTCAGATGGTAAAAAGAGGTTTTGACGACAGCTGACACCTGTGACTTAAGGGTCAGACCATTGTCAATGACAACACCCAGGTTCCTCACCTGGTCTGAGGTAGTTAGCATCACACCCCCAAGACATAGTCCTGAGGTGATCCTGCCAACAAATCCACCTCCCGACTATCAGGGTCCACCACCAGCACCTCAGTTTTAACTGGGTTCAACCGCAGCCAGCCCGTGCTCATCCAGTCCTGGATCTCAGATGAGACAGTTGTTAAATACCGAGAGGAACACATCTTGACCAGGTGCAAAGGACATGTATAGCTGAGTATCATCTGCATAGCAGTGAAACCTCCAACCATACCACCTAATAATCTCTCCTAACAGCAGCATATACACTGCGAACAACATAGGTGACAAAATGGAGCCTGTGGTACCCCGTAGGATAGGGGGAGAGGGGCCGAGGAATAAATGCCTGACACCACTTTCTGAGTCCTACCCTCGTGGAAGGATCAAAACCATCTGAGGACTGTACCAAACAGGCCACAGATGAGCCACAGGCACTCCAACAATGTCCTATGGTCCACAGTGTCAAATGCTGCAGAGACATCAAGGAGTACTAAGATGGAATATGTCTTCTGATCTCTTGCTATTAGGAGATCATTTAACATCCAGACAAGGGCCGTCTCGGTACTTTGTCTCTTCCTAAATCCTGACTGGAGAGAATCATAGACATTGTGGCTGGTCAAATGATCATCCAGCTGCAACGCAACCACATTCTCAATAACCTTATCCACAAAGGGTAGGTTACAGACAGGTCTGTAGTTAGCCACGAAGTTGGGGTCAAGGGAGGGCTTTTTAAGAAAGGGCTGAACAACAGACTCCTTCAGGGGATCTGGAAAGTTCCCCCTCTCCAATGACTTCCAGACTATCTTGGCTAGGACCGGGACGATCACATCAACACATCCTACCAGGAGGCATGTCAGGCCTGGGTCCAAACTACAGCTGGTTGGTCGCAACGTCTGGATGATCATCACTATGTCAGTGATTGCAGGCTGGCTAAAGTCAGACCAGGTAAACTTAAGGCCTGACATCTCCTGCCGACCATCGCAAATTCCATTTGAGTTAGCCAGGCATTTATCCGATCTGATTTGGCAACCTTATCTGCAAAGAATCGAGCAAACTCATCGCATCATTCTTGAGACAAGGCTCCTCCAGACTGGAGACAGGTTGGATTGCACAATCTGTCCACTGTCCAGAAGAGCTGAACTGGTCGATTCTGTGCAGCAGCAATCTCCCTGGACAGGAACTCTGCCTTCTTATGGGTGATTGTTGATTGATAGGCCATATAATGGTCCATCAATCTAAGTCTGTCATCATCCAAGCCTGATTTTTGTCAGCTCCGCTCTAACCTTCACCCCACTCTCCTCATCTCCCTCAAGAACTCATCAAACCACGGAGATCTTGGGCTGAGGATAAGGGAGCGAACACGTACAGTGCTGTGGAATCCAGGGCCTCCACCACTGCCTTATTATAGGCAAGTACCAGATCCCCTGGATCCATGCATTCACTTGGTACACCTGATAGGTCTAGCACCCTCATTAGGCCATCTGTGGTAACACCCCTTAAGGGACGGTACCGGACCATTTCCATAGAGGCAGTCCTATTTGGGGGGGCTGTGAAACTAAACCCGATTGGTATGATGGTCAGACCACCCAACTGGTTCCACCACCAAATCAGATATCTCCATCCCCAGGAGAAACACCAAGTCCAATGAGTGCCCTGTAATATGGTTTGAGGAGGTAATAACCTGTGTAAGGCCCAGCGAATTCATTAACTGGAGGAAGTTTTGACCAAACTGTGAGAGTTCATCATCGACCCAGGCATTGAAATCCCTCAGGATCAGCCATCTGGGGAAGTCCAATGCCAGGTCGACAATGAAATCTGCAACTTCCTGCAGGAAACTTTCCAATCTTCTGGTGGACAGTAGATGAGAAGAATCCTGCACCCTGCACCCTCACCCAGGATACACTCAAAGGAGTTGGTGGTCCTCACTGGAACTTCTACCAGGCTCAGTTCCAATCTAAAACAAATGGCTACACCCACACCTCTATGATCCATCCTCGGGCGGTGTATCACTGAGTATCCAGCTGGAACTGCTGAAGCCAAAACTGGGCCAGCATTTTCATCCAGCCAGGTCTCGGTGATGCAAGTCAGGTTAGATGATTCAACAAGATCTGTTATTACAGCAGTCTTGTTCTTAATAGACCTGGCATTGCATAACACCACCCGGGTAGGATGAGTGACCAAGGAAGACTGCGATACTTGCCAGCCAATGACAGAGCCCTTGGGTATGGGAATCAGGCAGGGAGGACCCCTTTCCTGAGCCCATTTTGCCCCAGGGTGTCTCCTTGTCCCCACTGCCCCAATCCGTCCACTCTTTTCCATTCCCCAACCAGTCCCAGCCCCCACCTCCTCCTCCTCCTCACTATCCCCAGAGCCCTACAACACCTATATACCTTCAGGGGGCAGCAAGGGACAGACAAAGGGATGGAGGTTCCTGAGTCTGGAGGGGGAATATTGCCTGACCATCCCTGCACCTTCCCAACATATATTCTTAACCCAGATAAAACAAAAAGTTTTGAAAAGCTTAAAACAATCATCAACTCCTTTGTCAATTAATGATTAGATACTGCAGCACTCTCACTACTGCAGCTTCAAAGGACACAAATCTTAAAAATTAAAATAAAACATTAAGAAGTAAGAAGGTAATACATTAAATAGGAAAGTCTAATTGTATTGTGGTAGGAGTTTGTTTGTACATTTCCTTGTTTTCTTTTAAGTGATTGTATGCTTCGTGATATAGTGTTCTGTGTTTACATTTTACTATTTTTATCCATTTTTAAGTAAACCTCTTATTTTAAAGAGACTGCCTGGTGTGTCTTTGAAGTTCTTTCTTTTGCATGTGAAGCATAGATGGTTAAGATTGACTAAAACTGTTCAAAGTTTGATGGTGTACTAAACTGGGAAAAGGTAAGAATATACCTAAGGTCTTTTATAGAGTTTTAAAGGTTCATTTTGGATATCTGGTTAGGTGCCCTTAGGCGAAAGATATCTGGCATCCCCGGAAGAGCAGATTATCTGAGCCTGTACATTTGGGTATGCTAGCATAAGGTTCACAGTTTGAATCCCCCAGAACTTGAGACTAAAGGTGATTCAGACCTACAAGCAGACAGGAGGGTTGCCCTGTTCTGTTACCTGTTCACAATACTGCGCTCGGAGGTTGGCACTGTGGGAGCAGAGGGCCTGACCTGCTGAGTGGGTTTGTGACAGTCCTGTTTACAAAGTTTAATACAAGATTGCATAATTTAAGAACATATTACAAGTAATAAATACATCATTTCTACATTTGATAAAGTACTATAAACTAAAATATTGCATGGAATACATACTACAGAGTAAAGCTTTATCATTTAAAACATTTTCAGCTGTGCTTGTGCAAAACCACACACTTTGCATGCTCTCCCCTGACTGGCCAGACATGGCTGAATTTCAGAGTCAGTAGCTGGAGCCTTATAGACCCAGAATGGACAAGTAGTACCCCCAAGCTACAGTTTAGGTGGTTGTACACTGGGCCTTGTACAAGCCAAGAGGGCCCTGACCACAGATGTGTTTTTTTTAATCCCACATTCAGATGAATGGGGCTAGCATCACCTGAACTATACTTTTTCTGACTCTACAGTACCTGCTTTTTCTTAAGGAAATACTGGAACCTTCTCTTTGACTGATTGGCCAGTTGTTGCACGGTCATGTATAAACACCAGCCACACATGTAGACACCCTTCCTGAGATTGCAGTATATCTCTTGTGGGTACATACCTGCACTAAATGTGCCTGTATATCTACTCATGGCCTGGCCTTCTTTTGCCCGGTGCAAGCAACTCCTGTTACTCAAGGGATGAGGGTTATTGAAATGTAACTTGCTGGTGCAAGCCTAGATTTTGTGTAAAACGGTGTTTCGCTTGTGCAATACCATTTTATGCTTGTTTACTAGCATGTTACCTGGAATAATGCACTAGTTTTACGTGTCAGTCATTTTGAAAGTTATCATTTCCTCTTTTCACGGACTTCATCACTACCTCTGGTATATGTATAGGGTATTAGTCTACTTGAACATATATGAGCTTACTTCTGTGTTATCATTCACATGCTTAGTACAAGAATTATAGTAGCTGTCTATTATAAATATGTAGAATACCTTGTTCTACTAGTTTCTTTTTAAACTTGTATTTTATTCAATATTATTTTTTATCAGTTGTACGAAGAAGTCAATACCATTGTCAAATACACTTTTATAACTCAGAAATGTCAAACTGTTAAGATTAATGTGTCCACAGGTTTTAATGTCTCTAAAATTTTACAGAAATTCTCCCCAGAAATGTTTGTCTGCTTCAAAATGCCCTCCTGTTTACATGGTTTTATGGGACAAAATCCTGCCTGCGAGCCATGATAATATGGATAATCCAACTGTATCATTGGATTCTAAATTTGGGTGATGATTGTTTTAACCCACTGGTGATTTTCTCCATTTTACAGATCGAAATAAAAATATCCTTCCACTACAAAACGGTAGGGGATGCGACTTATAATGATAACCTGGAAATTGCCTTTTTTACTGTGTTAGGAATATGCCCAGCAGTGTTTGATGCACCTTGTTAGTAATTTCTTAAGGATAAATAAAAGAATAAGTCTGATTTCGGTGTAAGTATACCATAGTCTTCTACCAGCTTTGATAGTTCTGCTCCTGTTTGGGGTATTATGGAATCAGGTACAGATCCTATTCATGAAATCTTGGCTTTACGTCTGAATACAGTATGATTTTTTTTTCTTCTTGAGTGTCCAGACCCTTTTGGAAGACTTCAGAAAATTCCCCAAGTCATTCTTCATGATATCTGATGACTTCAAAAGGTACCAGTTATCAATCTAATGATACAAGGTTTTACTGAAGAGATTGGAACAGCTATTGGTAAATTATAATGCTCACTCATACGAATGTATTAAAAAGCCAGCAGAAGCAGGCCTTATGGTCAATCGAGTCTGCTCAATTGTAAAGTTAGCCCCTCAACTTGCAGCTACCCTGCCCCACTCATATATTTTACTAAAACTGAAGCTTTTGTTATAAGCATTTGATTCTTCACTGTATATTGATGTTTTTCACAACTGTGTTAGACTCATGGAGAGGAAATGTAATAATTATCTTGTTTATTTATCAACAGTATTCACACAATCTCCCATATATAGCAGCTCCACTGGTACCTTTACATTCTACTGATAGTATAAAGAAATGCATTTTATTTTTCTCAGAATGAATGCTACACACAGTATATTTAAGTAATAAGGCACAACAGGGTGTGGGTTATTAGGGATTTACCCACACCTTGTGTGGTGTGTCATGAAGCACAGCTGAGTGACTTAACCACACAAGAAGTGGGTAAGTCACCCAATGACTCACACCCTGGAGTGCCTTATTGAGATTATACAAAGTACCCATGTGTAAAAATAAATTTAAAATGTGTTTAATTATGTTTTTTATAAATGCCATTCCTCAGCTGTGGGTTGTGCAGGATTTCCCAATGGTCATGTGACATGTTTTGACCAATGAGGTTACAGGATTTTCACACACCATTGTATAATCATGATTACACACTGGGCCATGATTTAGTATGAACCATGTCTTGTAACATCTCTTTAGTTTTACTAGAGGTTTGTTAGGAATGTCACAACTTTGCAGTCTAATATTTTTACTTTTTTCTTTTAAATACCAAGCCTTAAACTAACAATCTGTTGATAATGCACCATGCTTGTGGTGCCTACAGAATGCAATTGGCCATGCAATCATCCTTTTGTCTGGTATCTGCTTTTTCCTGCTGTAATTATGGAGTATTCATAAAAACATTAGCAGTTTCTTTGTGACTACTTGCAGCTATTTCCATTCATTTTAATTCTTTCTTCTGCAGAGCCTTTGTTGAATTTCAGTATAGGGTTTTTAAACCACATATAAGTGTGTTGACATTGCTTCATTCAGAAATTTGAATTACGCATTTTCTCTCCATTTGTACATGTCTACTAAAAAACACAAACATCCTTCTCTGTGTAGTGGCTGTACTGAAGTAACATAACCTTTCAGTAATGTTTATTGCCTCTGGATTATAAGAAAGAAATACGCCACAACAAGGTGTGGGTTATGGTCTCATCACCACACAGCTGGGTGGTTGTTAGGCATGAGGTATAGCCAAGCACCTTTAAACCTCCCAGATAATGTAGTTATGAGACCATAACCAACACCCTGGAGCAGCTTTTCCATTTGTAAAAGGACTGGTTTGTAAGATTGTAAATAAAAGGACTGAACTTTTTTTAATGAAAAGAAAACACATATTTTAAAGTAGTCCCTAATCTAACAATTTTATGTGAGGGCATGCAGCATTCTGGAATTCAGTGTATCAATTTTAGAA
This sequence comes from Neoceratodus forsteri, assembly GCA_016271365.2. Classification (NCBI taxonomy): domain Eukaryota; kingdom Metazoa; phylum Chordata; order Ceratodontiformes; family Ceratodontidae; genus Neoceratodus; species Neoceratodus forsteri. Next base: position 34,181,262 of record JADMNL010000037.1, on the reverse strand, counting down.
CTGGTGCAAGGTAAACATTTTAAAAGTGGTACCGTGTGCTAATTTTGTGAGGGATTTTGTGTTCAAATTTTGGGGAGCGTACAAGGAACAGATTTTGGAATAGGTGCTGTGTGTAAATTTCAGGAGAGGTGCTGGAAAGGGTGTAAGGCATAACATTTGGGAGGGTTGCAGGCATTTGAGAGGGGTACAGGGCACACAGTTCAGAATGGTAATGGATGCACATTTTGAGAGGGGTACGTGGCACAAAACATTTGGGAGGGTGCAAGGTACAAAATCTGGGAAAGGGTACAGGGCACAAAAGTCTGTAGATGTGCAGTGTGCAACATTTCAGGAGGCATGTAGGGTAAAAAAATCTGGATGGGTGGGAATGCAAATTTGGGGATAGGTACAGGGTACAAAATTCAGGAGGGGTGTGGGGGCAAATTTCAGGAGTGGTGTGTCACAAAATCTAGGAGTGCTGTGGGTCAGGATTTGGGGAGATTTGTAGGTACATATTTTGATAGGGGTATGGTGCTTACAGTTCTGTAGGGGTATGCTGCTCAAAATTTCTGGATTGGTATGGAGTGCAGATTGTTGGAGGGTTATGGGGAGCAAAATTCAGAAAGGGTGTAGGGTGCACAAAGGCTGAGGTGTGTCGTGTGCAAAATTTGATGTGTGTAGAGTTTCAATTTTAGGCCGGGTGCAGTCTACCTTTTATTAACTGTGTAAACCAAAGCCAAAACAAAACTGGATGTAATTAAGATACATTACCTGTACTGAGAGTCAGTTTGCATCTGTTACCTGAAGCACTTGTATTTCTGTAATCAGCTATTCAGCCTGCACTGGCATGCATTGTACTTGATTGTACCTCTGAACTGTATTGTGTTGTACCTATCCCATTCCCTCAGGACATATCTGGAATTGATCATTCCTGCTCAGTATATCTTCGTGGTGAAACTTTTAAATAAAATAAATAAAAGATAAAGAGGTGTTTTGGGCATTAATACAGTTCTAATTATACCTATTTTTTAAAGAAACAGCTGGTGATGGTACAAACTTGGAGTGAAAAGAGGCACCTCACTACATCATTTCCAAAAACTGTAATACACATTGCTTGGATGTTGTTGCCAGGGAGGAGTTTGCCCCAGTGGCTAATTCAAAAGCAAATGAGAAGACCAGATTTAATCTGTACAATTGGGGTTGCTAATAACAAGCAGGAATCTTGGCATGGCATAGTACCAACTGGCCCTATGCCATGCCCAGAGCCATGGCCAAATAGCACTGCTGCTGTAGTCTTCCCCCCACATCCTATGCCCTTCACATTTAGGCTTGCTAGTGGGTCAAAAACAGTTTGATATTTCCTGTAGTTTCCTGTTCTTTCCCCAGTTATTCAGTAGGCTCCTTTCCACTTCTAGACCCATTTTCTTTTTCTTTGTCCAGTGGAACTCCCCCCACCTCCATAGCCCTACTTCCCCGCATACTGCTCTAAGCAATGTGATCCCATCGCATGTTGCTGTACAGCCCTTCCTGCCTCCTTCTCACTCCAGCACAGAGTAGCAATGCTCCTACTGCCTGTCTGTAATAATTCTACAGTTGATGGGTTGTTGCGAAACTGTGTCCGGTTAGTGAGGGTTGCCATACTTTGATTATTGCCTTACGGTTCATTAGCATGGCATCCCATGCCCATTTTGTTGTATGCACATAATTGACTTAGAGACCACCCAGGTAAGGCTATTGACCTCTTTTGTGCCTAGCACGATGGGGCGCAAAACAAGGGACGTACATTAAGTGGTCATTGTGACCAAGTTTGCTTAACTGGTACTGCAAAACATGTTTTAAATAAAAAAAATATAGTCTCTATTGACTCTGTAGGGGGCAAGTTTCTAGGGCTGTCAGCCAATCTCAAATAGAAGGTGAAAGCTGTGGTTTACTACCTGTGGACATACAAATGTAATCTGAGTTTGACAGAACATGGAACAAATTGCAGCACTATTAAAGATGAAATACACCTGTTATTTTGCAGTTTGTACATTGGTAAAAAAATGAATTAAAAGTAAAATGTTTACTACAGAGATAAATACTGCTCCCACAGCCCTAATAAGTCATCCAAACGTAGCTCATGATCAGACATAAAAATGTGCAACTGTTGCTGTGCATTCTAGAAACTGAAGCCCTTGATACTTTGGTTTGAATTTAGATTACAGGATCTTATTTATATGAAAATTCGCAGAGCAAAGTAGGATACTAGAATGGTAGCAACCTGTATTAATACAATACTTCATATCCAAGCTGGTTTCTCCAGGAACTGAAGTTCCCAAGAGAGTTTTGACCTAGGACTGAGATGACAGAATTTTACATGGAACATTTTCTAATCGCACCTTTTACAGTAGTACTCCAGTGTTATCATAACTGGGTTATTCAGGGCTCCTCTGATCGTCTGATGTGCAAAACAGAGACTTTGAATACTATGCTGTCTCCATCCCTTTCTGTCAGATAATCCTCAGTTTAGTTTGTACATCTCTCCAGGCTGGTTGCAGTGTAGTTGACTGCTAGCTCAAAGACTTTCAGTGTTTGTCGGCAAGACCTAGTTTGCAGTTTTTTTTTCCCTTTTTTCATACTCTGGTATTTGCTGTCTTTCATTTTAGCATTTGCTGGCTTGTGGTTGTGCTTTTTTTTCTGCTATGGCTTTGGACTACTGTCCCCCTGGGTGGTGCTGCCCCCGCCATCCCAGTGGGTCATACTTTTCCCATGGTTTTCCCTACTTGTAGTTGTTCTGCTTATTTCTGTAGGTTTTGGGAAATGCTTTATGTAGTGTTCCATTTTTTGCAAATTCATTTGTTTGAACCTCACAGGTTCCTCACAGATGCTTGCTGAAAAAGATTGAGGATTTGGGTGTGGCTAAGGTCATAGTGAAGTGGGTAGGTAACTGGTTGAAGGGGAAGCAGCAGAGGGTTGTAGTCAATGGAATTAAATCAGAAGAGAGGGAGATCACAAGCAGGGTACCACAGAAATCTGTCCTGGGTCTGGTCCTCTTTAACATCTTCATCAGTGACATTGGTGAGAGAAGCCAGGATAAGTTATGTCTCTTTGCAGATAACACTAAGCTCAGTGGGAGGGTGGATAGCGATGAGGGAATAAGAGAAATACAGAGTGAACTACAAAAGGTATAGATGTGGTCTAAGATGTGGCATTTGAAATGTAACACCAGAAAGTGCAAGGTGATGTACCTAGGGAACAAGAACCTCAGGAATGAATACTGGATGTGTGGTGTAAGACTCAGCACTACGGCTGAGGAATAAGACCTAGGAGTTATCATCAGTGACACCCTCAAACAATAAAGCCAGTGCAACATGACCAATAGTAAGGCAAACAAGATGCTGGGGTGTATCAGGAGGGGTTCTGACAGTAGAAGGAAAGAACTAATTCTACCTCTTTGTAAATCTTTGGTGAGTCATCACCTGGAGTACTGTGCCCAGTTCTGGAGTCTGCACCTCAGGAAAGATGAGGACAGGCTGGAGACAGTGAAGTGAGGGGTGACTAATGATTCAGGGCCAGCAGGGCAGGTCTTATGAGAAGTGCCTCAAGGCACTGAACATGTTCTCACTGGAGACTGGGGGGAGGGGGCATGATAGAGACCCTCAGGTTCCTAGATTTGTCCTGGGGGAAAGGGAAGAGTGGAAAAGATAACAGATGCAAAATACAGGATATAAAATACAAAAAATGGAATAAGTATATCAAAAATAAACAGGACAAATATGCCTAAGAATAACCTGACAATAAGTAACTTACCATGCAATAAACTGTGGAACTGACCAACAGAACAATTAAATAGTTATCAACTTAACAAAGTAAGAAAGTGGGAGAATGACTGATACTGGGGAAGTGGAGAAGTGCTGAGGGACAGGGAATTAGGTAAGTTACAAGTAAGAAGTAACCCCAATATCAGAAGCAACTGCAGGAGGGAGTAGAGAACTCATGGAAGAGAGCTTTAAGAATAGGAAAGGAGCTGGCCCGCTGGCACAGTGGTAGAGCTACTGTCTGTGAAACTGATGTCCCGGGTTCAAAAACAGGTCCTGGATGTCGGAGGGCCAGCTGGGAGGAGGAGAATCAAGTGTCTTAAGGACAGCTCTCCTCCTCTGGTGGTGGGAGGGGGGAAGTGCCCAGTGTTGATGGACCCCTGGTGGAGACTGGGGGTCTGACAGCTAGCGTTCGAGAACTTCAGGAGGCGTGCCAGACATCTAGCGCTTAGTGCCACTATGTCATTGCATGCCACACCTCCCTGGGGAACAACATATACAAAAATCATTGGCCGAGCAGGAGGACATCTGCCTCCACCACACCCCATGCAACTGACCGAGGCACTCCCCTGGATCACTTTCAGTCTCCATTTGGAGAATATGGGCTGCTCCTCAAATGGTCCCACCCTGGGGAGGGTAAGCCAGGGTGCACTCTTGTGGTGGCAGGTAAGTCCCGATAGATGGAGATTGAGTGACAGGGATGGACAGGTGGTGGCTGGTGGATGGCAAAAAAAAAAAGCAAAGAGCAGGAAAGGAAGGCGCAGAGTGAATAGAAGGGGGAAAGGAACCCCAAAGTTTAGGGAAATGGAATGAAAAGGCAATCTGGCCAGCAGTAGATTTCATTTGAGGGAGAGAAAAAGAGTGAGAGCAAGCATTACGCAGAAAGGAAGAGGATGAAGTAAGATGGGAGAGGAGAGAGGTTATATAGGAGAGGAGAGAGCAAAACCAAAATTTAGAGATAAAGGAGATACAGTGGGTGAAGCACCTGGCATAAAGAGAGGGAAGGGAGACAGAAGAAACATAAGTGGAAACTAGCTGGAGGAAGGTTCAGGAAAGACACAAGGAAGTACTCTTTTACAAAGAGAGTGGTGGCGCCATGGAACTGTCTACCAGCCGAGGTGGTGGGTGCAAAAACCTACAATTAGTGGTTTCAAGCACGGCTGGGACAAAATGAAGGATGTAGTGGTTGCTCAGGGTGGCAGGACTAGGGTGGAGATTGGGGGGGGGAAGGGGAGGGATAGGATCCTGGAGGAACAGTAGGTCCTGAGGCTAAATAGGGAACTCAAGCAGACTAGATGGACCACTGGTCTTTTGACAACATTGTCTATGTTTTTAAGTAATTGTTATGTTTTTTGGCTTGTGTTAGTCACACCTAATTGCCTGACTGCGGTATCTGTATTTTTTTATGAGTACACCTTATTCTGTTCTGCTCCTTGCTAGAGATATTTCAGGCATTTTTTTTTATTGTGCCCTGTTTTGGTCTGCTACTATTGCTGGGGCTGCTGTGAGTGGTTTTGGTCTGCTCCCTGTCGCAGCTAGGCGTGGGTACTTCTCCATTCCCCTTCTCCTGATAGTGGCTTACATCTTTTTTTTTTATATTCAAGTTTATTGCATATTTTGGCACAGGTTTACAGTAATCGAAAATTCTTTCCATCACATTTAAGTTAAAAAGTACATACATACATTTACACAAAGAATATCTTAATGCATAGATTCATGTCATCTGATGAAACTTTTCACTATATTAAGTTTATTTTGCTTTATTTTGCTTTACAGAGATCAATCTAGAAGTTTTAATTCTCTAATATTCTTGTAATAGGGATCTCACATCTTTATACCCCTTCCCGAGCTTCTTCTGTCCTACTCAACTGCTCCTATCTCTGGTAGCATCAGCCATGGAGTCCACTTTCCAACAAAACTCTGTGTCCTCAAATTTATTCTGTACGTGATTTCCTCCATGTCTTTAATTTCATTTATAATTGAAAGGCAATCTTGACTTGTCGGAGGACATAGAGAGAGCCACCTTCTAGTTATAGCCTTGTGACAGGCTGTAAGGAAGATGTTCCACAGATAGGTTTTGTTTGCTCCCTTAACTTCGTCTGGTTTCATTCCCAGTATCAGATTCCTGGGACCCAATATGGATTGTATAGAGAGTACCTGTCTTATTTTCTGTTCTATTTCTGTCCAATAGTTTATAAGGGTCGGGCATGACCAAAATACATGCAAGTAGTCTGCTTTAATTGTCCCACACCCCCGCCAGCACTCCCCAGAGCAGTTCCTATTCCATTTACACTGAATTATTGGTGCAATAAAGAACCTCATTCTTACTTTCCACTCGAACTCCCTCCACTTCGGGGAGGATGTGGTTCTGAGAGCCAGTGCCAGAGCAGAAGTCCACTCCCCTTCCTTGAAGCATTCCTCCATCTCCCTTTCCCACCTATTCTTAATTTGGGTAGTCTTGTTTCCCCCTCTATCTCTCAAGATGCCATATATGGCAGAGACCAGCCCTTTAACTTTTGTTGAGTTCAGTATTTCAACTATGATACCCATCAGCCCAACTGAAAATTTGGTATGTTTATACCGAGTTTGCAGGCTGTGTATATAGGTTCTTATTTGCAAATATCTAAAATAATCTGCCTGTTTTAGAGAATATTCCTCTTTAATCTGGGTAAATTCCACGACAGTATCTCCATTCAGGAACTGATTCAGAGAATACAGACCCAGTCTACCCCAGTTCTTAAAGGTGAGATCCTGCCTAGGTGGGGAGAATCCTGGGTCCCAAGCAAACCATCATAGTGGCCAGACCTCCTCATCTGATCTATGTTTAGTCCACAAGCGTCTTAAGGACCCCAAGGTATTTCTTCTGGACATCAGCAAGATATTCCCATCTCTAATCTGGGTCCCTGGTGTCACCGCTCTCACCCCTAATGGCACCCCATCTGTCAGAGCCTCCTCAATTGCCTTCCTTCGAGCCTTATGTGCTTTAACCGACCACAGGAAAGCCCATCTTAACTGAGTGGCTAAGAAATAGTCCTCCAGATTAGGGACATTTCGGCCCCCATGCTTTTTGTTTGTCTGCAGTACTATATTTTTAAGTCTAGGTCTTCTATTGTTCCAGATGTATCTTGTAAGCATCCTTTGCCATATTTGAAATTGGTTTTTATGGATTTTTATTGAGAGACATTGGAAGAGGTATAAGTATTTAGGGAGAATGTTCATTGATACTGACTGTATCCTCGAATATAGGGTAGGTTTGAGGCTTCCCACCTTTTAATGTCTTGCCTGATCTGGGTTGTTATTGGTTCAAAATTAACCGAATATAACATTGCAAAGTTTTTTGGGATTTGGATGTCAATATTTTATTTCCCCCTATTCCAGTTAGTGTCCAGCAGCTGCATTATATTAGTGGGAGGGTCGTAGTGAAATTTCAGAACTTCTATTTTATTTTTATTTAGTGTATATCCTGAGTATTGACTAAATTTGTCTATAAGGGACCATATTTTAAGGATGGATCTGTCTGGACTGGTGATGTACAGGAGGACGTCATCCGCGTATAGGGATATTTTATGCTCTTCCCCTTCCATGTCCACTCCTTTTACCTCCTCTGCTTCCCTTATCACCTGAGCTAGGGGCTCTATATATAAATCAAAAAGGAGGGGTGATAATGGGCAGTCCTGTTCAAACCTCTGCGAAATGCCCCCGTTTACCCTCACAAAAGCCTGTGGGGAGGCATATAAAGCTTTAATCGCCTCCAGAAATGTTGGTGGGAAACCCATTCTTTTAACGACCAGAAAGAGAAAATTCCAGCTGACTTTATCAAACGCTTTTTCTGCGTCGAGGCTCATAAGACAGGCGGGGACAAGCTTTTTATTAATAATATCAATTATGTTGATGGTCCTTCTTACTCCTTCAGAGGCCTGCCTACCCTCTACAAAACCCGTTTGATCTGGGTGAATTAGGCCTGCAAGAAAGGACTGGAGTCTCTTGGCTATTATCACCGTAAAGATTTTATAGTCTACATTAAGGAGGAAAATTGGTCTATAGGATCCACAGTCTTTTGGGTCCTTACCTTCTTTCGGGATCACCATTATGGTGGTATAATTCCATGACGGAGGGGCCACGTCCCCCTCCAGCCAGACCTGATTATATACTATATTCAGAATAGGGGTCAGATCTGCCGCAAACATTTTATATAACTCACCTCCAAACCCATCGGGGCCTGGACATTTACCTACCTTAAGTTCCCCCACCGTACCCACAATCTCCTGCTGCGTGATTGGCCGTTCTAAAATTTGCCACTGAGTTTCAGTAAGCCTGGGTAGCTTTAAAGTCTCTAGGAATCTCGAAGCTTCCTCTGGACATGAATCTGGCTGGGGATGATACAACTGTTTATAATAGGTGACGAATGTTTCGGCTATCTGCTCCCATTTATAGAGGACACGGCCAGTGGCTGGATTTCGAAGACCAGTGACATTTGCCCTGGCTGACTGTTGTTTATCTTGATTCCAGTCACTGGCTGTCATGTTTATGACCCATACAGCCCCGAGGGAGCCATTTTGAAGAGTTTTACCTTTTTTGTTGGTTTGTCTCCTTTGTTCTCAAATGATGCGGGTTACCTTTTCTGTTCCTCCTTCAGTTGGTGCCTGAGGTGATAGCCTCATGCAGTTGGGAGCCTCTAGTCCATGATGTGCTGTAGCACAGGTCAGCACACTGCTGGCACCTACTCCACCAACACTGCAGCCCTTGAACCATGGTCCAGTGCAGTCAATTTGTTGACATTCTCCTAAGGTCTCTGCAGCCATGGATAGATACTGGGACACCCTCCATTCTCCTCAACAGTACTCTGGGGACCATCGAGTACTGCACAGACAGAGATGGTTGTTTTTTTCCCTGTGTCTCCCCAGATTTTGCTTACTCATGGCCTATTCTTGGCTGCGCCTTCCCAACTGTGCCCCACATGCTGCCAGTGCCATCATTAGCATGGCAGAGTTGTAGGCCATGTTGTGCTGGACCAAGATCACATGGAGAGTGCAATCTTTACAGACATTTTTGGGACTGGCAGATTTTAATATTGGATATAGGCACTGATTTCCTACTGGGATCTCGTGGTGTTTTCCTGTTCTTGGCAGCCATTTTAGATTTGCCTATTATTGGCCGTTGGAATTTGTAATGAGCCATGTTTTGCAAGATGGCACCTGTGATCTCACAAGAGCCCAGATCTCAGTGGACATTTTACGTAAGCCAAGTGGTCCACCATTTTGTGTATGACATTTTGCTGGTGAACATTTTGAGTCCTGTCTTTGATATATCTTACTAGCAACTGCTGATCACTTTCACAGCTCTTGAAGTTCTCTCACTGGTGGTGTAACTGTCTGTTTTTGGGGGGCATTTTCATCATGACGTGTTTTCTACTGAGTGCTATTTTGGTTTATAGGTACAGTGATTAATATTTTTCTGCTTCTATGCTGCTGAGGCACTGACTCGCTCTCACCTCTCCGTTTACAGATGTGCACTTCAGCAAGTTAAGAGGAGGAGAACAACAAGGAAATACTGTAGAAAGTGCCTGAATGTTCTCATGACTAGCCAGACTGGAGACCTGTGCTCACTCTGCCTCATTGATGCCAACTCATAAGGAGACACTCTTGGGTCGGGGACTTCAGCAGAAGATAATGTGGATGAAACAGCATCTAATGCATCCCAAAGGGACATGGTCAAACTGTTCCAGAGATTTCTTGATAGAATTGAAGCCCTATTAGCTCAAAACAGTCAAGGAATGACCCAGAGAATCCCCCCCTCCTGGGGGTGCCCCAAATCCTAAAAACCTGAGAAAGGGGATTGAAGATGCTGAGGACCCTGAGACAGATGTGTCCATAGGAAGAGGACTATTTTGAAGAAGATGAGGAGGAAGAGGAGCAGCAAGAGGACCTTACCTCTTGTTTGTGCCCACTATACACCATTCAAGAGGTTATAAGGGTCATCTACGAAACGTTAAAGTTTGAAGGCCCAGCATCACCTGTGGAACAGAAGCTAGATCCACTAGTCAGGGAGAGAAAAGGAATCCTTGGCTTTCTTCCCAGTATGCAAGGCCCTTGAGGATCTGCTGAACAAGAAGTGGGATGCAACAGATCCAGCCAAGACCAGGGAGAAAGGAACTTTCAACAGGAGGTACCCACTCTCTGAGGATAAGCAGGAAGCCTGGTTTAATCCACTTAAAGTGGACCTCCAAACTGCAGTCGTAAGACACCAAACTGCTGAACCTTCTGATAGCTTCACTGCTCTAAAAGACCCTACCGATAAAAAGATTGAGGATGCTATTAAGAAAGCCCATGAAATGTTAGCCATGGGAACCTAAGCAGCCACATATCCATCTATACCCCCAGAGCCATCCTATGATAGATGGAAGCTATTTAGGAAGACCTCCCTAAGGCAAGTAAACACTGAGCAACTCTGGACCATGCCATACAACTCATCAAATATGTGGCAAGCGTGGCAGTGGACTCTTTCAAAACAATAGCACAGGTGACAAATACAATTATTAGAGTATGACTCCACCTGTGGTTGAAGCTGTTGCAGGCTGACCAGGAATCAAAGTGGATGCTTACAAAGCTCTAGTTTAAAGGAAATATGGTGTTTGGCCAGAGCTGGAGAAGGTCATTAAACAAAAGGGTGAAGGTAAAGTCCTAATGAGAGACTGAATGGAAAGTCTACCTACTTTCAGGATCAGGTTTCACAACAACTCTCTAAGAAGCCACAAAAAGTTATTTTCAAAACTCAGAGTCATGCAATTTTGGATTCAAGAACAACTACTTCAATTGCCAAGGCAACTTCAGTGGCAGAAACTGAGGAGGCCAATCCAAGAACAGCAGAGGATTCTGGCAACACAATGGCAATAAGGGCTACCAAGCATGAGAAGAAGCTGGCCCAGGATCTAACTCTGGCAGTAGGGGGGAAGACTGAAACACATCGCCCACACCTGGGCTACAACAGTAAAAGACAAGTGGGTAACATAAATAATTTCAAAGTGATATGCAATCAAGTTTCGGCATGTACCACTTAACAACAGATTTCTCCAGTCCTAAATCGCACTGTCCAGATCTCGCCTTACAGAGGAATGAGATCTCCTAAATCAACTACTACAGGACTGCACCATTATTCCAGTGTCTCACTTTGAACAGCATTGCAGAGTTTACTTCACTTTTTTCCTGGTTCCAAGGATGGGAGATCTACAATCCATCTTGGACTTCAAGTTTGTGAACCAAATCATCCAGTACAAGAGATTCAAGCTGGAGACTCAGGTCTACAATAACAGGAGTCAGGAAAGGAAATTATCTAACTTTTACAGATTTAAAAAATGCTTACTTGCACATTCCAATTCGGTGAGCTCACTAGAAATATCTTTAGATTCTGCATTCTAAATCTCCACTTTCAGTATCAATGCCTTCCATTTGGACATGCATCGGTACCACATCTTTTTACAAAAGTAATGGCAACCCTAGCAGTAAATCTCCACAGGCAAGGAATACAGGTAATCCCTTATATGGATGATTGGCCAATAAGAGCAAGGACTATGGAAGCATCACAACAAGCAATTCTCAGGGCCAGATCATCCTCACACAGCACAGGTGGATAGTAAACAGAGCAAAAATCAACCTCAACCCCACATCCACACATCTAGGGGCAGTGTTCGACACAGCCCGAGGACGGTCCACCCTTCAGATCCTAGAACTGCAAACATAAGAACACAGTGCAGACTTGTGCTATCCAGGAAGCGACCCTCACCATGAGACCTAATGCAAATTCTAGGTCTCACGGCCTTGTAGATAGATCTACACTTTTGGGAAAGGTGGCACATGAGGCCAACACAGAGATTCTTGCTTGACAGCTGGGGCCGTTATACACAGAATTATCATAAACAGCTGTCTCTACCTCTAACGGTGAGGTGAGCGATTCATTTGTGGACAATCAACCACAATCTACAGCAGGGAGAAACAGTGGACTAGCAAATCACAGCAACAGCTGACGCAGACACTAGTCTGCTAGGTGGAGGGGGGGCACAGTAAATAACTCAATTGTACAAGGGAAATGGTCACCAGTTAAAGTATCAATACCCATCAATATTCAGGAAACCAGAGCAGTCAGGCTAGCTCTGCAACACTCGATCGAGGACCAACAGGTCCTGTTATGAACCAACAAAAGTGTGACCATGTCCTATGTAAACAAGCAAGGATGGACAAAGAGTCACCAACTGGCACAAGAAGTGGTCAAGCACATGGCATAGGCAGAGACACACCTTCTCAGTCTTTCAGCAGTACATCTGGCAGGTGACCTTAACAAGCAGGCGGGTTGTCTCTGCTGACAGTCTCTCAATCCAGGGGAATGGCAACTGAATTGCAACATCTTCCAGCCAATAGAGGAACACTGGGGTCTGTTTGACTATGACCTAATGGCAATGAGGTCAAACAGACTAGTCCAGACATTCTTTTCCAGATACAAAGAACACAAGTCCACAGGAGTGGATGCTCTATCAATGTCCTGGCAAGTCAAAAGGGTGTACATATTTCCACCAATACCCCTAATTGCACAAGTGATCTGCAAGATTCAGGACTCTTCCAGCTCAGTGGTACTGATGGCTCCAGACTGGCCCAGAATTACATGGGTTGTGGTAGGGCTGGTCATCCTACCTTGGAATTAGAGGGACTCTATTCTAATTTATTTTTCTAAAACCTGTTGCAACAGCATTCTAACTATTCTGTACGTACTGTCCTCTCCCTGTTCTGCCAGGATGGCCACTGCAGAACCCCCCTTTTTTTCTTCTTCTTTACTCTGTTTCCTTTTCAAGTCTTTCTAAAATGCATCCTGCATGGCTCAAAGTGACCAAACAATGTAATAGCTAGCTAGCAAAATTTCATTTGCCATTATAAAAACATAACTGTTACTAAATTTTTTGCACAGATAAAATAGCCATTTTTTGTTGCACTGTTGTTATGCAGCACCTATAGTGTAAAATATGTTTGATTGTCTAAGTACATTGAAAATGTTATATACTACATAGTGGTTTGGTGTCTGAGAAAGCCAGATTTAGTATAAATTAAAAGTTTCCCTCGGTAGGGATAGGCTGGAGGACGATATAAAAAGCCGTTTTTTTCAGGCTGCTGACTAAGAAAATGGATGTTTTTCCTTCTCCTTCTCCTTTTATGGAGAATTTATTTATTTTAAATTCAGAATGGTATCTGATATAAACAGCCTTGGTTTTTCAGTCTGCCCAGAGCCTTGAAAACAGTTGCAAGCTGCCTTAATTTTTCAGTCTGCCTGGAGCCTAGGAGAGGAAAGGACATGCAGTCTTCATGTCCTCAAAGCAATCTAAAGCACAGATGAGAAAAGGGTCCCAGCAATGTTATGTGATCCTGACTGTTGCATCCTGACAAATGCTGTGTAATGATTTATCTTATTTTATTTTCTAGTGTTTTTTTCATTCTTTTGGAACCTGGTTGAAATAAAACCATGCAGCAAGCGTGTTGTATCGTATATTAACTGAATCAGTGTCTATCTTGTACACCCACACCCTGGGACAATGGTATGCCTCTCATGATGGACGATAAGCCAATGATGGACGATGAGCCAATGAGACTCCCAGTCAGTAAAATTTTGGCACAAGGACCAATCCTCCACCTATCTCTGACCATTGCCAACCCGATGGCCTGGTTGCTCAGAGGGACAAATTGCTAGCAGCTGGTTTAGCTCACAGAGTAGTGGAAACAATTTTACATTCTCTCAGTCTACAAACTGCACCTACAGTAGACACTGGTAGATATCCTCAATGTGGTGTGGAACACTGATCCTCTAGACTCATCTATTCCCAGCATCCTGGAACTTTTACAAGACAGATTAGATAAAAGGTTAACCTCTGCATCCCTAAGGGTTCAATCTGATGCTATTGCAGCTATACGAGGCAAAATTCAGGGGTTCCTATTAGGGCACACTTCAGATTCTGAGATTTCTTAAAGCTATCAAGAACATTTGCCCAGTGAGAATTGTTACGGTGGCACCATGGCAACTCCACTTGATTCTTAAGGCCCTCACTGGAACCCCTTTTGAATCCTTAAGAACAGTGTCTCTGTACTATTTGACTCAGGCTATTTTTCTTGTCACTATGTGTTCCGCCTGGACAGCTAGTGAACTCCAGGCCTTGTCTTGCAAATAATCTTTTCTAGAATTTCATACAGACAGCATGGCTCTGAAAACTGTGCCTTCCTTTCCTTTCACTCCTTCCTTCCTTCCTTCCTTCCTTCCTTCCTTCCTTCCTTCCTTCCTTCCTTCCTTCCTTCCTTCCTTCCTCCCTTCCTCCCTCTCTCCTTCCCCCCCCCAGGAGATTTCTATTCCAAAATTTGACCCAGGTCCAAATGACACTCAGAGAGAGTCCTTGATTACTTTGGAAGATCTTATCTGTGACAGTCTTCACCATTCATCACTATGATGGATATCTGGCTGGAGCCAGGACCCCGTGGCAGTCTTTTTTTTTTTTTTGGGAGGCGGAGTCGATGCAGGGGCAGTGCTGCCCTTGAGGCTGATGTGTTACATCGCGCTTGTGGGTTACATGTTATTTGCTGTCGACTCTGCCTTAGCCCCAGTTCTTCTTCTCCTGCCGTTGAGTAAGGACCTCGTGGAAAGCCTTGAAAATTCTACTGCGCAGTGCAGCCTACTTCATCGTTAGTGTCATCGTTGATATTGTCATTAGTTCACTCTCAGTTCTGTTCACCTGTTCAGTGCCACTTCGGAGATCTTTCAGTAAGATCCATCCATATTTCTTAGCGATGCCGAGTATTTGTTTTGTTCAATTTTCTGTCCGGTCATGTCCTGGGGGCAAGAAAAATAATTTGAAAATGGTGTCCCTGTGGCCGGACCAGCATTAATGGTGCCTCTTGCCTCTGACTTTTGGAGGGCAGGCTCGCAGTCGGTGGGCCAAGATAAGAACTCTCGGCCCTTCCTCCAGGTCCCCTCCCGGTTCTATACGGCCCACAGAGGAGGAGGAGGCCTCCACCATTCTTAGTCTTGCCATGGCAGGGGTCCCTCTCACAGTGCAGGCGGCCCACTCTGGCCCTCTCAGGGGCCAGGTGGGAGGCACCATTCTGGCAATTGCTTCCATGGAGGTGAAGGCTCCTCCAGTGTTGAGCTCTGGGGCCAGCGGGCACCATCTGGCACCATCATCGGTGCCGTCTGTCAGTGCCTCCCATGTCTCTTGCAGCACTGGGGGCCCAGGCAGTGCCGACATGTCCCTCTGCACCACTTCTGACTCTGGTGCTGTCTGTGGTACTAGGGATGGGAGCAGCACTATGAGTGGTGCAGGATTTTGTCTTGGTGCAGCCCCTAGCTCTGGTGTCATTCATGGCACCGGAGAGGGGCGCCAGCCGCCAGTGCTGCCTCTCACTCCCAGTGAGGTGCTGGGGCTGGCACCAGGGCCATGGCTGCCTACATTTCTGGTACTGTTCATGGCACTGGGGAAGGGGGCCGGCATCAGTTGCAGTGCCGCTCTGGGCTCCGGTGCCATTCGTGGCACTGGGGCTAGAGGTGCTGCGGCTCGCAGCCTGGGACTGGGAGAGACCATGGGGTGGTCTGGGTTTGGGCCTCTCAGTTCTTCTCCTCAGGGGAGAACTCAGGGTTGGGCCTGGATTGGCTCCCAGAATCCTCTGGATCCTCTGATCATTCTGAGTCTAGCGCCGCAGCCCCCACTCAGCCTCCTTCAGTTGTCAGGGTAGATTCTGTTGCTTCTGGGGTCAGTGGGACTGAGTAGCCTCCGGCTGCCCAGGTGGTAGCTGTGGTGCATCCCGGGACCATGGATCTGTTTGTCCCTTCATGTGGAGTACCCCCTTCTTTGGTGACCCTGGCCAGTCCAAATTTGGGACAGACTGGAGCGTCCCAGAAAGGGGAGGGTGCTGTACCTTCGCCTGTCTCCCAGGAGTCAGCTAGAGGTTGTCAGTGGCCTAGGCTGGTGGTTATGAAGATGAGGGTCTTCTCAGAGTCAGAGGGGTTGAGTGGCCAGAGCTCAGTGCAGCGGCCTCTCCCGGAGACCCGCTCTGGTCCTGGGGGGAGGCGCGGTGCGGATCCTCACTCCTCCCCCGGAGACTCTTGATAGGGACTTCTGCTTTTGAGGTCAGGGACCATCCTTCTGGAATCACACAGCCCCAGTCACCTCATAGGGGGATTTCTTCTGGGCACAACATGACCATTCCAGTCCAGTTGAGCAGCCAACGTCTGCTGGGACCACCCAGGCTCCTCCTCTCTTGAGATCTCCCATCGGATCCCCCTGCTCAGGCAGGGGCAGTGCTCCTCCTCAGTGGAGCCTGGCCCTGTTGCCTCTGCCAACCCCTCCATCTCTCCTGGGGATCTCTGACCCTACGGGCTTCTCACCCAGGAACAGTTCAGGGCCACGGCTGAGTATTTCCCTACCTACTTAGGGCTGTGGACCAACAGGTGTTTTACCAATCCCCTACTCAGCCTAACCCTGTATCTCCAAGCTCATTGACCTCCTTATTTTCTGCCTCTGAGGGAGGGGAGTCTTTGGTCCACCTTTCCCCAGCTGCTGATTTTCCTGCATATCAGCTCTTCCTGTTGAGGTTGTTCGATGAGCTCAACATTTTCAGTCCTAGAGAGAGAGAGAAAGAACCTGAGACCCCCGAGCCAAAACTCCTCCCCGTCAGTCTCCAAGGTTCTCCTCCGCCAGACCAGGTCACTCATGCCTTTTAGGCGAGTTCAGTGAGGAAGATCTTCTGGTCCCCTCCTGGTCTGTTCCTTTTTAGGAAGTGTCGATCCGGGTCTGGCAACGTCCCTATTCCCCAGTCCCATGGGACCTTCTTCTCAGGTATTGCACCCCCCCCGGGGTCCCCAGGGTCTCTGCCTCACTCCCCTTCGGGCATGACATTCCTGGATACCCCTTCTGGGTGTAGACGCCCAAGTCGTGACCGGCCCATGAATTATGACTCTTTGGAGTTTGATTTTGGGGCAGGAGGACATTCTCCTCAGCATGGCTTCTGCTCTGCATTGCAGCTCATCAGGCCCACCATGCTGCCTATATCGGGTACTTGTGGTCGAGGCTAGGTCAGGTCCTAGCTTCTTTGCCTGATGTGGAGGTAACCAGACAAGCCATGACCCTCTCTGTGCAAGGCCTGGAGCTAGCAAGGCACCTGGCAAAGGCATCTTTAGATGCCAATGAGGTGGCCTCCAGGCTACTGGGGACAGCGATCTGCATTAGGCAGTCAGCATGGCTTCATCTATCCCGGTTGTCACCCCTGGCCTGGTGTGGGGTGACCTCCTCCGCCTTCTAGAGAACCCACCTTTTCTCTCATAGGGTGAGACAGGATTTACAGGGATGCCCTCCCTCTCCTCCAGAAAGATCCCCATCTCACCCAGATCAGTTACAGGCCTAGCCAGGCCTGCAAGGGTTCTCCCCTCTAGTGTTCCCCCAATGGAGGATAAGGGACTCTGTCCCTTATGGAAGTGCTGGGCCCCCTTCGGTGGGCTTGGTACTCACCCATCATAGTGATGAATGGTGAAGATTAACACAGATAAGATATGAATATTACGTACCTACCGTAATTCTTGATCTTTCTGTGTATCTTCACCATTCATCACTAGATCCCGCCCTCCTTCCCCTCAGGGCCTCTGTCTCTGGATGATCCTCCTCCCTCTGTGTCTCTCTCTTATTGCACTTCAGCACCACTTCTCTCCTCCTCTCCCTTGTGATTAGGAGGAGGAGAACCTTGGAGACAGATGGGGAGGAGTTTTGGCTTGGGGGTCTTGGGTTCTCTCTCTCTCTCTCTCTCTCCCCTTTCCCAGCCTCTTTCAGTTCGGTTCTGAGATGGGGCAAGAGATGGGGGTCCCCTGAGTACCCCCTCAGCAATCCCCTTATTATTTGTTTATGCACCTTAGGGTGTCTCCTCCTTTCCCTTGAAGGTGTTGTCTCCCTATACCATAATCAAGGCCCCTACTTTTCTGCGGCACAGTGGGACCAAGTTCTGCGGCAAGATTATCATTTGCCGCAGAACTTCTGCGGCAGTGGTTTGTAATTTCTGCAGAAGTTCTGCGGCTCTGACAAACTAAAACATCACAGTTTCAGCTTGTCATCCTGACTTCACTTTCATGGCAGTGGTTATAGCAGTCAGGATGGTGGAAAGCACAGTAACACTAGTTCAAAAAATAACAGACTTATAGAAATAAGTTTATGCCTAAAAAAACAAAACAGATGTCTCTTCCTTAAGGTCCTAGCCTATTGCATAAATGAAATATGCAGACGGGACCTTATGTGATAAATAAGGTACTTCTACATGCATGCTATCTATCCCACTAATGAGGTCTCCACTGTGTATCACTTATATATTTATATGTGCTTTCTACACCACTCATGAGGTTCCCGCTGTATATCACTTATATATTTATATGCAATCTGTAACATACTTACAAATGTGTGTGCATAATGAGAGAGAGAGAGAGATACTGTATATATGTGTGTGTGTGTGTGTGTGTGTGTGTGTATATAGTGAGAGAGAGAGAGAGAGAGAGAGAGAGAGAGACATACTGTATATTTATGTGTGTGTGTGTGTGTGTATCTTTTTTTTAATTTCCATGAAATTGCATTCTCATTCATACAGATCCCATTGGAAATGGAATAAACAGAATAGAGGAGTTATTGCAAAACTCATTTTTCATGCCAACCCACTTCCCCTGACATACTATGTAACACCATCAGGCCATGACATGCATGTGAACCGATTGTGAGATAGAGCTCTCCAGCCCATCACAATGTGTCCACCGTTTGACAGAACACTGCAACATACCTTCCCAGGCTCAGAGCAGTGATGTGTTCCACCAATCCTTGTGCTGCCCAGCCAGCTCCCAGAGCTAATCTCTGAACCTGAGTTGCCGGCACGGAAACACAGCATGCTGCCCTCTGGCCCAACAGCTGACCCTGAACACATTTCTCCATAACTTTTGGGAGACTCTATCAACCAGTGACAACATGTATCAATAACCCTGGCAAAAATGTGTACAGCGCAATTATTTATTTAACAGGTCTGTTCTTTCAGCAGGTCTACACATTATTATATTGCACTTTTCTGGGCATAATTACTTTATTTTTCTTAAAAATGACAGTTATATTCATTTTACCAGTTATTCATTTCAGATGGCATTTCTATACCTTAAAGCCACAAATAAGTTTGTACAAAGTGAGGTATGGACTTAACAGGTCTGTGGTATTGACAAGGTTTTGTTTAAGTTGACCCAAGTGCAATAATGTAAGACTGAAAATTGTATTTGGCTGTAGTGCATGTTGAGCAAATATCACCATGGTTGATGTACTGTGCCACTGCCTCTGGCAGTGGGAGCTGTGGTAGATAAGTGGCTGTTAATTTCTGTTGCAGAATGCAGCCATTTCATTAGCTAATGTATGATGTTATAGCAATGATAACATCACATTCTGAACATAGAGGGGTTTTGGATATAAAAAGAGGGGAGGGAACCAGATTCTATGGATAAACAGAAATATTAATAAAAAATCACCAAGAAGAGTGAATTCTGCAGCACTGTAGAAGTTCTGCAGTAGATTGCAAGTTCTGTGCAAAATTCTGTGGCTGCAGAATTATAGGGGCCTTGACCATAATTTTGTCCCCTTTGGGGATATTATACTTAATTGGGCAGGAGGGATGGATGCCACCTGACCTGTTTGGCCAGATCTGACCTCGAGTCATGTTTTTCCCTTAACTCTAGTTCCCTTTGGGGCTACCCTGGCTACTCAGAGGGGGCTCTCCTCTGTTTCACTTCTGCACTCTGCAGCATGAGGTTTCTGAAATCAGTGCTACCCTCTTGATATCCAGGCTTCCTGGTTGAGTGGGGACAGTGTCCTCCCCTCCTTCCACCTTCATTCCCATCTTTCTTCCCTCCTTTTCTACCCTTTCTTTCTTTGCCCAGAGATTGAGGCCCCTTTCTGTCGCAATCCTTTGGGCTGCTCTCTCTCTCTCTCTCTCTCTTTGCGATCCTTTCCATCATTTATTCCTCCTTTCAGTCTTCATATCCTTTCCTTTTCTCTATTCTTTGGGCTTCCTTGCCCCACCCCCATTTCTTCTTATTCTTCTCACCAGCGTTCAGAAGTGGCTCTAAGGTGGAGTCGACAGCAGATAACTGCCAACCCGCGAGTGCGGCATAACACGTCGACCTCAAGGGCAGCACCACCCCTGTGTCAACTCTGTCTCAAAAAAAAAAGGCTTGCGCAGGATCCTGGCTTTGGCCAGATAACCATCATAGTGCTGAATGGTGAAGATGCACAGAAAGATCAAGAATTACGGTAGGTACCTAATTTTCATTTATTGGAGCAGTCAGGGAATACCTTGACAAAACCTCATCACTCAGAATGTCAGAGACATTGTTTGGTCCTTATTCAGGAGCCAGAAAAGGTGCTGCTGCTTCATGGGTGTCTATCACCAGGTGGTCAAAGGCAGCAGTATTGGAAGCCTACTCAGTACTAGGCCTTGATATCCCCACAGGCCTGGAGGCCCACTTCACCAGGACAGTGGTCACTTCCTGGGTGGAACAAAACTTGGCCTCCATAGCCAACATTTGTTCAACCACCACTTTTTCTTCTGTGCACAGATTCTCCAGACACTACCACCTCAATATGTGGCATGCAGAGAAGGTTATGTTTGGTTGCAGGGTTCTTCAGTTAGTGTTGCAGTCAGTTTCTCTTCAGCCCAATCTTGACTCTGAAGATACTGCATCTTAATCACCCAGTTGTGATGACATCGGAGTACTGTGAAAGATATGATTAGATTACGTAAGTTTACTCAACTGGCAAAGCTGAATATAGGAGCACCTTTTACAGTACTGCAAATCCCACCTAGCAAGGGGAAGAGCAACTGTGGCAACATTTCCTACCCTGCTGTATGGTTAATTGTGATTTAATAATGGTGTTTTTGATGCCATAGTTGGACAGTAGTGTGTAATCCTATTAGTTTGCAGTCTTATTTGATCATACATGTAATGGTGTGGCAAGGGGGTGTGGCCAGTCAAGACGTCAAATGCGGGGCTGTATGAGTAATCCCTGCACCCAGTTCAAGACTACATAAGAATATTTAGGGCATTTGTAGCCCTTTTTACTATCAGCCTGCTATTGCCATCTACTCCTCCCTCAGGACTCCAGCTTCCCTGTTGCTCTCGGACCCTCCCAGTGTGGTGGCAGCTACTGGGTTTGGGCCATAGTGGTGACGTGGCAAGGGGGTGAGGCCCATCAAGATGTTAAAAGCAGGGCTACGCTAGCAGGTCTTCATGGAGTGGCTCCCACAAGAGTGGCAGGAGTCACCAGCAGGAGGCTGCAGGAAGGTTGCCTTTTTTATTTTTTAATTGTTCATTCTTAATTGTTGTAGCTCTAGTTTCAGGGTTTTTTTCTCTTTATGTTTTAAGTGCTGTAGTTTTAATCTTTGGACATTCAAACACTCTTTATAATCATTGTTATTTTTATATTTTACATTTTTTCTAATTAATACAATGATGTTTAGCTTAGTTCTATTTAGTTTAGCTATTGCCCTGTCTTTACCCACTAATTATTCTGTAAGAAATGAAGGTATTGTGAATAGGGTTTCCTATGTTTGGGTGCCAGGTGCTACTACTTTTTCCTCATTGAATGGTTTGCTCAACAGTCCGTATTTGGTCTCATGCTATGTACAAGAACTGTTTTTTACCAGCACTGGATATCAGATTGTCAATATCAATGGGGTTGGTGGTGTAAAATGTAAACCCTTTTACACAATTGATCTTGAAACATTTAAATCAATGAGACAAAGATGCTCCCTTTTTATACTTTTAATTTGGTCAGGTACTGTTCATTCCTACCCAGGACCAGTAAATAAGGTTGTAATCATGGATAATGATGGGGAGAACACACTTAGCCTGGTTCATTTAAATGTGCAGAGGCTCTTGGCTAAAAAAACAACCCCTCCCAATAAAAAAGATTTTGAAGCATGGGCTTTTGAGGCTAATATGATACTATTACACTCTCTGAGACCTGGCTTTTACAAAAAAATAGATGACTCTGACATAGAAATTCCAGGGTATCTGGTTTTTAGAAAGGTTTGAACTGGAAAACGTGGGGGTGGATATTTAATTCATGTCATAGGTTCAGTGGTGGTTAAGAAAATCATAGTTAATCAACTTTATACAAGTTGTGAATTTATTTCCATGAGTTATTGTTGAGTGGTAACAAGAAATTGAACATTAGCTCAATATACAGTATTTCCCCCCAGGCTATCTCAAAGAAGGTCTTCGTATTTTATCTGAGTTTAGGAAAATTGCATCACTGAAAAAAAGAGAATGGATTATATTGGGAATTTTAATTGTAATTGGTCTGATCAAGGAAACACTAGAGTAAGGGAATGTCTTGTTGAACTGGGAGTGCTGCAAATTATTGCTGACATCACTTGAGCTAATTATAAAACTGGTTCTCAGACTATAATAGGCTGGATAGTGATCACACAGCCCTCCAAGAT
This sequence comes from Neoceratodus forsteri, assembly GCA_016271365.2. Classification (NCBI taxonomy): domain Eukaryota; kingdom Metazoa; phylum Chordata; order Ceratodontiformes; family Ceratodontidae; genus Neoceratodus; species Neoceratodus forsteri. The sequence goes on along the minus strand of JADMNL010000037.1, from coordinate 34,158,959 downwards.
AGATAAATTAGAGTCCTTTCAGATTCGCTATGTGAATCTGCTCTTAGCCATGAGAAACTGCTAGTATTGCATGAAAATGTTTGGCTGTTCACTAAGGGAGGGTGTGTGGTGTATCGTTATACTGGTATTGGAAATATAATTTGTTATCCTGAGCAAGGCTTGTGTGGATCTTTATGGAACAAAGACCAGGGAGCTGGGCCTATGAGTTTCAGTGAGGACATCAATTTGCTTTTGGCTGTGGTTCTTTGCTGTTTGTGGAGCCACCTCTTTGACTTTCTTGTGCCTCATTAAGTGACTACTGTCCTGTTTTTTTTTTCTGTGTAGGATGTTAAAAAAACAAAAGTAGCCCCATCTTTTATTGTGGGATATGAAATTAGGGAGGAACTGTCTGATGTTTTCAATGAGGAAATTTTTAATGCAGATTGGACCTTTTTTAACAATACTGATAATATTGATTTGATATTGATTTGGGTTATATAAAATTTTGTACAGTATTTTCAGGGATTTGTAACAAATTCTTTCAATAAAGAAAACTTGCCGGCCTGGTGGCGCTGAGGGTTGAGGTGCTGGATGCCACACCGGCGACCCGGGTTTTGGGAGCAGACTAGGGCGCCAGTGGTCAGCAAGGGAGGGGAGGATTTGAGCATCTGGAGAACTGCTTTCAGGTGGGTTCCAGGGATTTCTCACCTTGTAGTGGCTTCCACTGGAGACCAGGAGCACTGCAAGTCGGTGGGGACTTGTGTCAGGGGAGGCAGTGGCTGACGTCTGCGGGAGAGGATGGGTGTGTGCCCTCTGGCCAGTGACAACATTGCATGTCTGTACCTTGGGGGCAATGTAACAAGCTAGGAGGAAACACCATGGCTGCTGGGAGGATGATGGCAGACCTGAGGGGGTGGCTCACATGTCCACCACCGGCCCTTTCTGGTTGACTCTCCTGGGTCCTCTCTGCTTTGGGGTTAGTTGTAGAGGACTCTGTCCCTGATTCCTCACTGGAGGGTTCAGGCAGGGTGGTAGAGCCAGCTGGGTAGGTCTTTTCCTGAGTGAGGCCTCAGTGGCTGACTATTGGAGTAAAGAAAATCTACAAAAAAAAAAAAGAAAAGGAAGAAAACTTAGGGTCAAGAATATCGAAAATGACTGGATGACAAAAGAATTGGTATAGATGATGAGAAACAGACATAAACTTTTGAAAGAGTGTATGAAAAATGTGATGCCAGACTCTTAGTGGAATATAAACAACTCAGAAATAAGTATAAGTCTGCATGTAGGTTAGCCAAGGCTATTTTTTACAAATGTAAATAGATTAATAATTTAGGAGAGTCAAAAGAAGTATGGCAAACTTTAAATCAAATGACAGGTAGCTCTAAAAGATCTTCACATTTTACTCTTGAGCACAATGGTGAACTAAAACTCTCATGTGGAAATCGCCAAGCTCTTTAATGGATTTTTTTGGTAATTTGGAAGATTATAGAAATAACTTTAAAGATACAGTACTTAATGATTAGCAAACTCATTTTAATAATCAAACACCCTCTTTTTATTTTAAAATTTTGTCCCCATGCTTGGTTGCTAAATATATACAGAAAATAAATCCAAACCCCCTTATTGGCTCTGCTTTAATTGATTTTTGACTGATAAAAAATGGCTAGTGTAGCCATATCTGTTCTATTAACCCTCCTTATGAATCACTGTCTTTGTTATGGTGTAGTACCTGAGAGCTGGAATTTTGTTATAATTAAATCTAGGCATAAATCAGGCCCAGTTAATATAATCTCAAATGATCTATGTTGTTATTGCCACCTTTTCAAAATTATTTGAAAAAATGGTTTTTGATCAAGTTAATGAACATTTGAGCAAGGGCAATCTCCTTACTGGGACCTAGCATGGCTTTAGATCCATGCATAATATTGAGATGGCCTTGGTGGGGTTCATGGACTATGTGCATGGAGCCCTTGATAAGAGGCTTCATGTTTCACCAGTCTTTGTGGACCTCACCAAGACCTTCAGTTTAGTTGATCATTAATTGCTACTCTCTGTTTTGGCAGGGCATGGTTTCTCAGAGGGTGTAGTGTCCTGCTTCAGAGGGTACCTGAATGGAAGAACTCACTGTATGGTTACTGAAGGTTTCAGATTGGAGAGTAATGTCATTAAACGTGGGGGTTCCTTAGGGGTCCATTTTGGGCCCCTTATTATGTTCTTTGTTTTTAAATACCATGCCGGTAGTTTGCTCTTCCACAAAACTCATTTTTTACGTAAAGGACGCTGTTATTTTTGATTCTGATAAGAATGTATTTAAGTTACAAAAAACATTGCAAAAGGATTTCCTTAATATGCATAACTGATTGTCTCATAAATTACTTTTAAATTCTAAAACAAACAATTTTTTTTTCACATCCCAACAAACTGGTTTCTAGGGAGTTTCAAATGTTTGATCTGCTGGGCAATTTGATTGAAAGTGTTGTCAATTTCTATTACCTGGGGGTTCATTTAGACAATTTGTTTACCTTTGAGACTCATGTGAATTGTTTAAATAAAACAATATACAGGAGACTCAGCATGTTATTTAGGATTATACGACAGGTATCTGTTCTCAGTCAATCACACACAAGAACACCTGTCGGTTGTTGTCTCACAAACTACAAAACAGCCCCCCAGAGTCGGTTATTCACTCAAACCCCACCCACAGTAGTTTAATGAAACATTAACTCCACCCACAGTCGGTTAATGTAAACTATGCCAAGCCCACACTAAAAAAAGGCTATTAACTATTATAATAATTTGCCTGAATCTGTGTTAGGGTGTGTAAAATTTACTGCATTTAAAACTCAACTGTATAATATGCTATCTAGAGGTCCCGACTGCTTGTGTTTTAAGAAATGTTGTAAATTTGTATGTGTAGCTTTTATTGTTACTTATGTATACTGGTTGCTGTGAAAATGACAGTCCCTGCCAATCTGCTTACCAGTTAAAACAATAAAAATGAAATGAAATGAAATGGTAACGTTTCTTATGAGACAATATTGCATGGTCCCTGTTTTTTATAATAAAGCCCATTGAATTTGATGATTGTTTGTCTCCACCTCTTGTTTCCACTTGTTATTCTGATGTTGTGTGTTCTGCTGAGCATGCTTCCTTTTAGGATAGAGAAGCTTGGGAAGTTTTGAACTGAGGATTATTCAACAAGAGGTGGTGGAGACAGGATGACATTCACTTTCAGTTTTGTTCATCAGCCTGTCAGAGGAGCCCTGAATAACCCAGTTTTGATTATGTCAGAAATCACCAAAAACATATTTTATAGATGCAACATGGCAACAAAAATGATACAACACAATGTTATTTGTTTTCTCTTGTTCCGCCCTTTTTTTTTTTAATCTGATATTCTGGTTGCTCTTATACAGTGGTTATACAGATTTCTTTTTTTTTTTTTTAAATTCAAGTTTATTGATAAACAACGGGTACATTTGGTACAGGCTTAACAGGCACTTTTATGTCTTTACAAATACATTTCATTATTTGGTCCTCTGATATTCCCCAACATTTTATAAAGTCCCCGACATTCATTAATTGATTAATGCAAAGGTGAAGAAGAGAGGAGTGGGGGGGGAGAGGAGGAAAAAAAAGGGGAGGGAAGGGGAGGAGGGAGTCGGACTCATGGCGGGCCCTCGGTTTATTTCCCACCTCCCCAGACCTCACAATAGATCTTTACAGTTAGGTTACTAGTTCAAGGAAAGTTGATACCACATGAACCATCTGGTCCACTTCACGGGTGTATAGTGCTGTTCTATAGTTTATTTTATATGTTAACTCTTCCATTTCTGCAATTCCTTGGACTATTTGTACCCAGGAGTCCATGGTGGGAGTAACCTTCTTTAACCAATGTTTGGTGATGCTTATGGGCCTAAAGGAGGGACCACAAGTATAATGAGTCTGCCCCAGTCAAGCTCCGAGGTGGTTCGCCCAGCACCATGCAAGGCCAGTCCAGAGAAAAATCCAGATCTAGTATTTTGGCAATAGCCTGGGAGATATCTCCCCAAAACCGGCCCAACCCCGGGCACCGCCACATGATATGCAGAAGGCCTGCCTTACTCTCCCCACACATTCTCCAGCATGAGGGGTCTCTGCCAGGGATCTTCCGACTAAGTGAGAGAGGGGACAGGAAATATCTGATCTTTACCTTCCAAGTAAACTCCTGCCAATATGGGGAGCTGGTGGTTTTAAGGGTCAAACCAAATACCTTACCCCAGTCAATTTCCCTGATGTCCTCCGCCCCTTCCTCCCTCCATCTGTGCTTAACCTTCTCCAAGTAGTCTCCTTCAGACCCATGAGGGTTTTATATAATATAGAGATTAGGCCCTTGACCTCATAGAGGTCAGGATTGCAAAGAGGCTTTCCACCAAGGAGCCACCTAACCTCCTGGGGTCCAGGCTTGCACCTGTATATGTATTCCCTGACTTGTAGATATCGGTGAGAAATCAGTGGGCGTAATCCATACTTATCTTTCAGGGCCTCAAAGGTCATGACCTCCCTGCCTACCATATACTGCTTAATATAAGTCAGTTCCCTTCTCTCCCAGGTTCTAAATGTATGGTCCAGTTTAGCAGGAATAAAGGTAGGTCCCATGACGGCCTAAAATCGCCAAAGAGAGTACTTTATTTTATGTTTCCGCCATGTTCTGTGAACGGCCCTTATAGTGTCCCTCACTGTAGTCAAGACAGGGGGAGGGAAACCCACGGGGTTACCCCTATGAACAACACGAACCCCCAATGAGGAGCCCCTATCCTCTTCCTCCGATACCTCTATATCCTTCCAATTAGCTTTATAAGCGTGGACAGACCATTGTAGTGCCCTTTTAACCTGGGCAGCCAGATAATAGTTTTCCAAGTCTGGAAGGGCCCTGCCACCCTCCGCCCTCCCGAGATGGAGAATTCTAGCGCTGACTCTTGGTTTCTTATTGTTCCAAATAAACTTTAAAATCATTCTTTGCCAGACATTGAACTGTGATTTGGCTATGAATGTTGGGAGGCATTGAAAGAGATATAAATATCTAGGGAGGATATTCATAATTACCTGCCTGTATTCTTAGGTACAGTGGTAGGTTCAAAAGTGACCACCTATTCAGGTCCTCTGCACCTGACCCGTTAGTGGGACATAGCTGGCTTTAAGGAGGCGCGAGTTATGTTTAGTTAGGCAGACCCCCAGATATGACATTTTAAGTGCTAGCCAATTCAAGGGTAAAGACTCCACAATTCCATGTGATGGAGTGTAATAGAAGGCCAGGACCTCTGTCTTATTCTTATTCAGTGTATATCCGAGTGCCTGCAAACTCTGTTAGTATGGACCAAATGTTAGGGATAGAGAGTTCTGGGTTGGACAGACAAAGCAGGACATCATCCGATAAAGTGATATCTTCCTCTGCTGCCCCCACCTCGATGCCATGAACCCTGGGGATGAACGTATCACCTGCCAATGGTTCTATATATAGAGCAAATAGTAGGGGGACAAGGGCATCCTGTGCGTGCCCTGCCTAGGCCAAAATGCTCCGTGAGCCCGCCATTAACTCTAATATACGCTAGGACCCGAGTACAGCGACAATGTAATCAATAAAGTTCGCGGAAAGCCCATGCGTTCTAAAACTAGAAACAGAAATGGCCATTAGACTTTGTCAAGGCCTTTTCAAGGCCCAGACTCATGAGGCATGCAGGCAGGCGCTGATGATGTATAGCATCTATTATGTTAATGGCCGACCGGACACCGTCCGGAGCCTGCCTGCCCGGTATGAATCCCGCCTGGTCAGGGTTGATGAGTTCTGTGAGTGTGGTGTTTAATCGGGATGCTATTACCGTGGTAAAGATTTTATAATCCGAATTTAAGAGGGAGATTGGCCGGTAAGATTCGCATCTGGCTGGGTCTTTATTCTCCTTCGGGATAAGTGTAATCGTGGCGTATTGCCAAGAGGGAGGGATTGGGCTCGCCTCCTGCCAGATCTCAGAAAAGACATTTTGCAGCAGGGGGATAATGTCTGGGAGAAATACTTTATAAAATTCGGCTCCGAAGCCGTCCGGGCCAGGACACTTCCCTGTCTTCAGGCCCTTTATGGTGTTTATAATTTCTGTTTGGGTGATGGGTTTAATTAACCTTTGTGCCTTATCCAGGCAGAGAGTTGGAAGGTGTATAGAGCCAAGGTAAGCCTTGGTATCATCCACCGATACAGATGACTGAGGAGTATAAAGCTTACGGTAATATGAGACAAAGGCCTCTGCTATTCGGTCAGGCTTCTGAGAGAGAAGACCACTATCCGGACAAAGAATCTTAGTTATTGTTACTTTGGCTCTGAGTTGTCTCAGTCTAATTGCCAACAACTTTGTACCTCTGGACCCACCCTCATAATATTTTTGTTTGAGGAAAAAAAGGTTCCTCTCAATTTCCTCCCTTTGTAACTTTTGTATTTCTTCCTCAGCGATTTAAGCTCAAGGTCCCTCTGCCCGTCCAGTGTAACCTTTGATGCGATTCTAACTCCGCTAGTTTGTTGTTTAAGTCTGAGTGTCTCTGAGTCTATCCTTTTTTTCTTTGAGGCTATACTTATTAGTTGGCCCCTAATTGTAGTCTTTAGCGTATCCCAGATAATTTGAGGCGTCACTCAGGGTGTGGAGATCACCTTAATAGTGTCCGCTATGTGCTGTTTGATTTTGTCAACTACGTCTCTATCCTGAAGAAGAGACGTGTTTAGTCTCCAGTGTGTTACCTTTTTAGGCAGAGAGATAGCCGCCTCCAGGAATATCGTATTGTGATCCGATACCGCGGACACACCGACCCACATGGAGGGTAGTGCAGAGATATTGTCCCTGAATGTAAAGAAGGTGTCCAGTCTGGAGTAAACCTTGAACCTAGGAGAGTAGCAGGTGTACTCTCTGGTCCTGGGATATTTCTCTCTCCACACATCCACCAAACTCATATGGTTCAGAGCTTGTTTGACCATCCGAGCCCTACGATACTCAGGGTTTTGGGTAGTAGATGTGGTGTCTAAGTTTCTATCCCATACCAGGTTCCAGTCACCCCCCATAATCAGAAGGCCCCTAGACCTCTCCGTAACCAAGTGAGCCAGTGCAACATAAAACGAGATTGGGGAACCCGGTGGCACATAGACGTTCACCAGGGTGAGCTGGGTGTCCGCCACTTTTCCTATCAGCATGATGTATCTGGCGGCATTATCTGCCACTGTATCTTCCACCACAAATGGGAAGGACTCCGCCAGGAGAACAGCAACCCCCCTTCTACGTCCCAACTCCAATGAGGCATGGTATACCTGAGGGTAGGCCCTGGTTTTCAGCTTTAAAACCTCTGTGGGGGAAAGGTGAGTCTCCTGCAGGAAATTTATCTGCACTTCTGCCTATCAATATATTTCTGGATTTGTTTCTCTTCACTGGACTGGAGCATCCATTAATATTGTATGAGAGAACTTTCACATTCTGTTGTGTCACTAACATATTTCAATGTTATTCTGTTTGCCAGTCTGCAGACTGTTAAAGTGCCCAAATATGCCTGTAACATTATACTTTGTTAAAATAGCCCAAAAGTACCCGTACAGCTGAAGCAAAACTAGAAACAAGAAACTTAACCACAGAAATGATAAAAACCAGAGAACAGTTTGTGTCAACATATGCCTGGGGCCAAGTGAATGTGTTTGCCCAGGCAAGAAAAAGGTTGGGGCAGGGGCGGCTCTTCGAAAATCCTCCTAGCCCTCCTGTAGTGTTTAGTCTTCTACTTCCTAGGGGAGGGCGGGAGTAAGATCCCACCCAAAGGGCAAGCGCAAAAACGCCATTCAGGAAAGTATTCCCTCCAGATGGAGGGGATATCCTTCTTCCCAGGGGAAAGTCCGCTATATGGGGTGCCCCATAGTCAGTACTGGGCATTAGGCAGCCATGTTCTGGCTCCCTCCATAGCATCTGTGAATTCCAATGAAACTTTGTCTAATCACCTATTTTTGTTTTATTGAGCAGGGGGGGAATAGACACCAAAAGGGAAGTACCAATCCCCAGGTTCGATCCTCTTAAATGGATGTAACCCCAATTATATGGAGAAATATTACTTTCGGCCCCTGGTCCTTCTATGATCAGTCAGATTAGTTTAACCAGAATATCAGTTCAGCGGACCAGTCACACATAGGGGCTTGGGTTCCAATGGCCAGATATGATCCAAGTCAAAGGAGGCAGACAACCCCCAGAGCACATCTCAGGTACCCTCTCCGCTTAAAAAGCAGTGCCAAGAAGTCCCGAAGCTCAAGGGGCAACATCGCCTTCCACCCCATTTAAAGAACAACTGTGAGACATGACCATTGATGCCTCTCCCAATCCCCCACCGAATGCCCGAGAGTCTCAGCAATTTCCGAACGTGCCCAGATGACCTCGAGAAAATGAGACTGAGGGCGGACCCTCACCGCAGGGATCCGAAGCACAAGAATATCTGTGTGTACCTCAGTCAAAGAACCCCAGAGTACTTACAGTGGCTCTGCTTACAGGTCCGGGGGGGGGGGCAAGGTGATCCACCTAGGTGTAAGGTCTCGCTATTCATGTAGCGTCATCCGACTCTGTTATTTCATTTGGTGCACTTCTTCCCTGTTCCACCGCCAGGTGAGGAGCCTTTGTTGATATCTGCAGGGTCTCCCAACTGGTTTATGAGTGCAGCCACATCCGACCTCAGGTTCTGGCCACAGCACCTTGCATGTTTCCGCTAGGTGGTCCCTTCTGTGAAAGAGTCCACGCTGAGGCAAGCAAATCTCTCAGCCTTTCCTTCACAAGTGGGGGACCATTAAACCAAGTGATTCCAAGTAAGGGGTAGCAGCCAGCAGATCCTGGAACGTTTAGCTCCTCTGTCCGTTTGGATTCTCAGCCTCGCTGGGTATAAAATCTGTGCCCTTAGATCACGAGCTCTGAGCTGTTTCAGTATTGGCCAGGAGCGTCCTCCTGGCCTCCTGGACTCTGTGGTGTGGTCATTATCCAGAAAACTCAATGGCCTTCAAAGGTCAAGTACCCTTCTTCCATGCCAGCTTTAAAATCTCCTCTTTGGTCTGGTAGCTAGTAAATCTGACCACTATTGAGCGAGGCCTCGCCGCAGGGTTTTAGGCGTGCAGTAAAAGATCTGTGCCCGATCCATAGACAGGTCAACCTCTGAGGACAGTGGGAGGATTTGTTTGAGCATTTTCTGTAAGAATAAAGTCATGCTTTGAAATTTATCTTGAGCCCTCGGAACTCCAAACAGCCTGATGTTTTGTCTCCTATTAAGCCCTCCAAATCGTCCAGCTTACTAGTGAGTTCTCTATCTCTGGCAAGCAGGTAGAGCAAAAGTCTGTCTTGTCGATCTGATTGCTCAACTAGCTGGTTGGCACATAACTCAAGTTTATCTGTTTTATGATCTATTTTAGCCAAGTCCGCTTTGAAATCGTTTAGCGTTTGGTCAATTTTTGCCACTGTTCGCGCCGTCTGAAGGATCGTTTCCCGGAGGCTCGGTATGGTTTCCTCGGCCTCTGTCACGGTGTTTTGTGGGCCTTCACTCGCGGCTTTCTCCTGAGTGTCAGATCCACACTCCCCCTGCATCATTTCTTTTAATTTTTGCATCGGCGTCGATGTCGGTTTCGAAGTTTTGTTCCTTTTGTTTTTTGCTGGCGAGGACATCGCAATTTTAGGGTGATTAAGGCAGATTTTGGCAAGGAGGGAGACGGAGATGAAGATCTAAGCTGCCATTAGCCCGCTGACGTCACCGGAAGTCCGTTATACAGATTTCTGATGTAATTTATTTTCTTTATACTAATTCTAACTACTTTAATATTGTACCAAGTCTGTCAGTTCTGTCCCCCCCAAAAAACATTCCTGCCCCCTGCATAGCACCTGCAGTGAGCCATGGCTCATTGCGTCTTTCCCATACAACAAATTTTAAATGAACGAATAAATAAACTAAATAACTACATAAAAAATAACAGCATATGACTTTGTGAACAACATATGAGTATGCTGAGAATGCCTAATTTAAAAAACAATCTAATTGTGCATTTCTGTCCATATACATGACATTTACATGTTTAAAAATCTATATTTTTGCTATGATTCAAGGTCTTTCCGGACCATCACCTACCGCACCTCACAGTCTGCCCCACCTCAACAATTCTGGATACTCTTGTCCTAATGCACGGCCTAGCACATAAGGGAGCCTGCTATCTCATCTTCTCTGGATTGACTGACAAGCGTACAACATTATCACCCCTCTCCCAGCAGGGGTCCTCGGCCTCATTCTGCTAATACTGATAATGCACTCGGGTGATGTCCAACCCAACCCTGGAACACCACTCACCAACTCCACCCTGGAGTCCCCCAGTGACCCAACATGGTGTCACGCCAAAGGCTTGAGAGTTGCGCACATGAAAATCTGTAGCCTACGACCCAAGATGCATGAGATAAAATCCTGGGTTGAAATATACAGGCCAGATGTGCTTGCCATCTCTGAATCCTGGTTAAAGCCTCACATACTTCTTCATGAAGTGGAACTCGACCTCTATGACACCTTCTGAAAGGACAGAGAGGGACAAAAAGGAAGTGGTGTCCTTATTTATGTGAGCTCCTCACTGAAGGCTTCCCTGTCTCCTACAAACCTGCCAAGCTCCACAGGGCTTGAATCAATATTTATTAGAATCATACTGGGCTGCAAACACCTAACCATAGGCTGCATATACAACCCTCCCACAGGTGGCACCCCAGTGCTCCAGAACTTAGCTCGCTCCCTAGCAGGGTCCCCTCCTGCTGAGTTGCTGGTCCTAGGGGACTTCAACCTGAGGTGGAAACCCGCTACCAAGCAGATTTACAGGGCCTCGCTCCTCAAAGCAAACTTGACCCAGGTCATTACAGAGGTCATCAGGCAAAACCAAAAAAACAGGGAACCACTCCATCCTTGTTTGGGTACTAGTCTCGAACCCTGCTAACATTCAAGTGGCTGGCATGATGTCCGATGCCCTGAGTGACCACTCCCCCACTTTCTGCATTTGGAAAAAATGGCCTGCCAGGATTTCCACCAGACTCTTAGTGACCAGGGACTTCTCTGGTTTCTCCACTGAGGCCTTCCAGAGCTCCTTGAGAAATGTTGACTAGACACCAATTAGACTCCTAGGCAGTACCGATGACACCACTCTGTACTTCCAGAACACTTTCTCTGCAGTGGCCAACCTTCACATCCCGGTAAGGAAAAGACGTGCTAAAGGCCAATGCCACAGATGGATCTCATGTGAGCTAAAATCCCTAATGAAAGGCAGAGACAAGGCCTGGAAAAAGGTGAGGTGCTCCGCTAGCTCAGCAGAATTAACTGACTCTTGATCTTTGAGGAACCAGTGCAAGAAAGCCTCAAAATCAGCCAAAAGGGACTACATCAAATCCCTCCAGTGGAAAACCCTGTCAGACCCAGAATCATTCTGGTCTAGTATCAATTCCCTGTTAAAAGGCACAAACAAACCTTTGCAGGGTAACATAACCTGCAACGGACAAACCCTTGCTGATGGAGGCGAGGCTGCTGCAGCCTTCAACCGCTTCTTCACTGATCTGCGTGCATATAGAACTAACACCACACACTGCACACAGGGCCCCCCGGCCACTGAATCTCAGGACCCTCTGACCCCCCACTTCCATTTAAGGACTGTGCATGCCAAAGAAGTGCTACCCCTCCTACAATCCTTAAAACCCAATGGATCTCTGGAATTGGATGGTCTGAACCCAAAGCTGCTCAAGGCCACCGCCCCAACCATAGCCTCACCTATTGCTCTGCTCATTAACAGATCCCTGCAGGATGGAGTAGTCCCCAAAATTTGGAAACAGGCCCATGTAGTCCCAATCCATAAGGGCGGAGCTAGGGACACAATAGGCCACTACAGACCCATCTCTATCCTAGTCCACCTGGCAATGATCCAGGAGCAGCTAGTGTATTGCCAACTAAGGGACTACCTGGAAGCCAACAGACTCCTGGCCCCCTCACAACATGGCTTCCAACAAAAGCATGGGACCGACACTGCCCTCATTAGGTTCACCTCTGACGTCCTAGCTTCCTTGGACAATGGTACCCCCACAGGGGCTGTCTTCATTGACCTTACCAAGGCCTTTGACCTGGTAGACCACCCACTCCTGCTAACAAAGCTAAGCCAGTTTGGACTTGACCAACGCTCCCTGAACTGGTTCTGCAATTACCTGTCTGGATGCTTCCAAAAGGTCAAGTGGAGAAGGGCTACTTCCGAATACCTACCTTTAACTGAAGGGATTCCACAGGGCTCTATCTTGGGCTCACTCCTGTTCTCTCTGTTCATCAATGACCTCTGTTGCCACTGTGGGAGCAGCTCCATGGTACAGTACACTGATGATAACAGTACTCTATAGACCTGTGCCGCACCTGGACGATCTAGGGCCCCTGCTTCAATCAGACTTCACCAAGGCTGAAATTTGGCTAGTCAAGAATCACCTGGACCTTAACCCTAATAAGACCAAAGCACTCTTGTTTGGTCCAAAATCCCTGGGTCCCTCCTGGGCCCATCTTCTCCCACTTGCTACCATATCTGGCTTTACAATCGAGGTGGTCCAATCCTTCAAATACCTGGGCCTCACACTAGATCAAGCCCACATAGCCACAACATTATGAAATAAACTCCTTGGCCACCTTCAGGAAGCACCTTACCTAGCCACATTTCAGAAGGGTCTACATGCTCTCCTTCTTAACCTTAGTCCCTGCTTCTGTCCTGATGGCTAACTAATCTCACCCCTGCAGTCTGGCTACAAAAAAAAAAAAAAATTAATATAATGCCCTAAGTCTACCAGCAGCCACTGTTGAATTGTGTAAATGTGTTGTTCAAAACTGCTCCCCTCCAGGGAAACTGTATACTGTCCTTATAATCCTGTACCCTATCCTACACTGTATTACTTGTATGTATTCAAGCGTCTAGTGTCCTAAATCTATCTGCTGCCTCTGTTGTATTCTGTAAATGTGCTGTACACAACCGGCCTCTTCCATGAAAACTGTATACTGTCATTGTAATCCTGTACGCTATGTCCTACACTGTGTTACCTACCTGTATTTGCAAACTCTATGTAACTAACTCCAGGTTGCCCCTGAAAAAGGGACCTTCGGGGCCCAGTGGGCTTACCCGATTAATATGATTTAATAAATAAATAAATAAATAAATAAATAAATAAGAACCTAGCATTATGGAGGTGGGATTGGGGTAACAAGTATAATTTATTTGTTCCTTACTTCCTCCTACAGAAGTACAATTATGAACAAGATATTATCCCCAACCTATGCCTACTGGAACGTGAATGTTTCAGAACTTTGTATACTGTGATGTTTAAAATAAGTGAAAATTGAAAACCTCTAATAAAACATTTTAGGGGGAAAAATGTTATTTTTGTTTCTTTGACATTATGATCAGCAGTGTATTATTTCTATAACAGAAGAGGGTAAAGGAGATTGGGAATAGTAGGCTCCTCAAGATGGACTACCTTAGAAGAAAAAAAAATGAAAAAAACAAAAAACAAACAAAAAACCCCACTGTGCTTAAAATATATGACCAATTACAAAATGCTGTTTCACATTATTGATGGCCAATTACAACATACTATATCATATTATTGACACCTACATTAATCACACAATTTTTTTAACTATAAAATGCTGAAGGCAGAAGTAGTAGTAAAAAAACCCAGCTTCATGTTTTCCCATTTAAAATACCTTGCAGAAATCACAACCTGCCCAACAATGCCGTGCAAGCATAAAGAGAAAAGAAATCAGTATCCACGTACCAGAAAATAATGTGAGGAAGCATTTTAAAGGAGCAAGCAGAAGAAACTAGAAAAAGGGGAAAAAATTATTATTTCAACAGGGGTGAGAATGAAGTTATGGTAGTCATGATTTGCATTTTTTAAAATCTTTGTTTTTATTTCTTTG